>CM040117.1:240395363-240760000 GCA_022559845.1 Amorphophallus konjac | reverse complement strand
TTCCTGACGTCTCCTGAGAAAGTTTCATATCACTATACAACGCCCCGCGACGGCTTACGCATTTTGAATCACTTGAGTGCTTCCTTTTCTTGAGTCTTCTTCCGCCCTTTTCGGCATCCGGAATCGTCTCGTCACGGCATTCAGACGGCATCAACACCAGTCAGACGCATCAGGAGGTTCTGGAACCAAGAAGGGTGTCTACCGGGCAGCCGCCAACACTTTGTCCGAGGACCCGGGTGGGTCTTTTTGGGGGCGTCCAGGCCCCTGGACGCCCCCATGCTTTTAATTTATTTTATTTTATTTCTCAAAGCCCAAAATCAAATAAAAACTAATATATTAATGGAGGCGTCCAGGCCCCTGGACGCCTCCATAAAAATAAGTATAAAAAATATAAAATGTCAGCTTTGGCATAAAAACAAAACAAAAAATAAAAATAATATATTTATGGAGGCGTCCAGGCCCCTGGACGCCTCCATCAACTCCCTCACGGGCGCCGCCCACCGAACGACGGTTTGTCGTGTGTGAAAAAATCCAAATTATGGAGACGTCCAGACGTCTGGACGCCCATTTCCAAATCACGAGGCGCCGCTCACAAAACCACGCGCTGTGCCAAACTGGGTGCGGCCGTCGGTGGGGTTCGGTGGACCTATTGGAGGCGTCCGGGGCCCTGGACGCCTCCACAAAAATATTCCAAAAAAATGAATAAAAATAGATTAAAATATTTGTTCGGCCCTGATGGAGGTGTCCAGAGTCCTGGACGCCTCCACCCTTCGGAGCTCTATAAATAGAGGCCCACCCTCTCAGTTCTGGGAGAGCCAAGAAGATATCCGATAGGCTGCCGGAGCCCAGAGACTACTGGAGTCATTTCTAACCCGTGGGGTCTTTTGTAGGTGGAGGTTCTGCCGGCTTCTCGGGTGCCCACGCTCGCGAGAGGAAGGTCGTCTTCATCCACCGCGCTTCCACGTCGTCCCTACGCTGCCGGAGCTCCGCCGGATTTCACCATCGGCACATCCAATAAGCCTTTTCTTCCCCTTTTTCTCCATAGTTATTTACATTCATCATACTGCATCCTCTATCTCCCTACATAAGGTCGCCGTCTCTTGCATACTTCTTGCATTCATCATCGCATTTTCCTCCTACTCGAGTCCGAGAGGGGTTTAAAACCACACCAACCAGGTGTGTGTCAGGTCACGATCTCGTTACTTTTATTGCAAGGAATTGTTACTACACTGCCATTTTCTAATTCCGTTCGTTTATTGTCTACTGTTTTACAAGGGTAATCAAGGAAAGCCCTCTCCGTCGGCCGACCGAAGGGGGAGGAAGAAGCAACCCGCCATCTCCCGCTCTTGAGGTAGGCGCGATCACTTTCTTTATTTTGGGGTCTTTTGGCCCCTGGCGATCACATCTTGTTCTCGAGGCCGCGGCGAGTCACTTCCCCAATGGCCGTTTAAATTTCCGTTCTTATATTCTCTTTATATTCTGTTATATTCTGCTCATATTCTCGAGGCCGCGGTGAGTCACTTCCCCAATGGCCGTTTAAATTCCCGTTCTTATATGTTATATTCTTATCTATTCATGTTCTCGAGGCCGCGGCGAGTCACTTCCCCAATGGCCGTTTAAATTCCCGCTCTTATATTCTCTTTATATTCTATTATATTCTTATCTGCTCATATTCTCGAGGCCGCGGCGAGTCACTTCCCCAATGGCCGTTTCAATTCTTGTTATTTAATTTCTACACCATTCCCGTCCCCCCGAGGCCGCGGCGAGTCACTTCCCGCTATGGCCGTTTAACCCCCATATCTTGCTATATTACATGTGTCCCGCTCGCCCCGCCGGAGTAATCTCCCGTGGTGGCCCCTTCTCTCTTCTCTTATTTCTGTGTTGCAGCAAACAAAAGAGGAGCCCGCGCGCTCCGCGTCCTCTTCGCTCCCCGAACCGCGTGACGTCGCTCACAGATTGGCGATCACGGTGGGACCTCTACTGCTTCCTTTTGGCTACCCTTGCAAGTTCGGCACCGTCCGTGCCTCTCCACCTTGGCGCCCTCGCGCGCCCCCGTTGTGCTCACGGCAGCACTGTCAGTTGTGATTGGTTGGGTGTTTATTATATGTTTGTTATTTCTGTTGTTTTCTTACTCTATATCTCTGTCAGCATTCCATTGCATACATCCATCCCTCTTTTATATCCTTTTTCATTTTTTTTAAGGATCACCCTTTCCCGGTGAAGAAGGACTCTCCGTTTGAGAATTCCTCTCAACAGACTAGAATCTCCTCCACTGGGACCTCCGTAAGTCCCCGACATCGAAGAATCTCCTCTTCGTTCACTGGGCTAGTTGTATCATTGAAGTTCCCCGGAGTTAGTCATCCCATTCGTGGTGAGACGAGAGACCCTAGCTGACATGGCGGTGAAACAAAAATAAACTAGGGTCCCTATTTTGTGTGAACTTCGAATCTCGCTAAAAGCACAAAAAAATCATCAAAATCAAAACATAAAAAAAGGCGTAAAGGCATCCACTTGTTTGATAACCTCTGCTACCTGCTTGCTAGTGTATATTTTTGCGTTCTGGGAAAACTGTGAGCATGGCTCACGAGTCTTTTGAGGAGAACCACCCTAGTCGTGGTTTGTCAGCCGACCCGCGAGTCTATGCTATGGACTCGGGTCCTTCTCATGAGCCCTCGCATGAGGTGCAGGTTATTACCGGGGACACATCCCCACCACAGGATATCTCTTCCTTACTGGGCGTCCTCGCCAACACGGAGCTTACCTCTGAACAGCTCTGGGCCTTCCAGGATATTCTGAAGGGGAAATCTGTTTCCCCCACGCCCCAGGAATCAACCCCGGCCATCTCACCTCTCCAAGAGTCTATGCAGGCCATTCCATCTCCTTCATTGGCGCAAGCCATCCAGTCTCCCTCGCTTCAAGGACAAGCGAGCCAACAACCACCCTCATTCCAGTTCCCGTCACAATCTCAAACTCCCGTTGTTCCCCACACACCGCTTCAGCCAGGGCCAACTGTCGGCGGTCCGACAGTTCCCTCCCATTCGGGGTTCCCCCCTCAAGTCTCCGGGAGACAGTTCCTCCCCCAGTGGCAAGTGCCACCTTCACCTCCAGAGGAGCTCGCCCAATCGCTCCTCAATAGGTTCAATCGTATGGACGAGCAGTTTCAAAATATGAGAAGAATGGTGGACGTGAAAGCCACCCCGGAGGTTGCTTTGCCAATCCTTCCCGTCATTCATCTTCCTCCCTCCAAAATGCCCACGTACCGCAGATACAATGGTACCGGCAACCCCTTCATTCACCTCAAGGATTTCATGTATGAATCCTCCTATTGGCAAAACGATCAGAGGTCCCTGGCATACCTCTTTCGGAGATCATTGGATGGTCCCGCGCTAGAGTGGTTCTATTCTTTGGAGCCCCGCGAGGCCGAGAATTTTGAAATAGTCTAGAGAAGGTTCTTGCAGAAATATAGGGATAGGGTCGGTCCCTCACTCTCCATTACTGACCTAGTGGCCGAAAAGATGAGGCCCGAAGAGGATTTTGTCCGCTATGCTGATAGATGGAGGTCTCTGGCGGAAAGAATAAGGGATACCCTCTCCGAGCTCGAACAAGTGAAGATGATTGTGTCTAATGCAACCCCACAGTTCAGACACGTCCTGGCCATGAATAAACTTACTACAATGGAGGAACTCTATGAAAGGGCCCGGTACATCCAAACCCAGTTAAAAGACTCTCCCATTATGAACATGTTTGAGTCGCCGAAGCCCAAAGTGGTCAGAAAGACAGGCGCTGGTGTCCCGGGCGGAGCCACAGAAGGGGTCGTGACAAACGAACATGTGGGTGCGGTCAACAATGCCAACTATGCAGTCAACCCAAGGCCTCCACAAATGCCCCGACTTCCCCTCCAACCAGGTCCTTTCCCTCTTCGTCCTCCACCCCAAAATAATCCACCCCAGGATAATATGCCTCCATTACGTCAACCCCAACAACAACAACCACAACCTCAGCAACAATAACCACCACTTCAGTACAACCAAGTTCCACCCCCGGGGAATTATGGTCCCCAACAGCAACAAAGGAGGCCGGTCGGTCCCAAGAGAGCCTACTATCCACCGTTGCCAGAAACTCTGGCGGATATTTTCAATGCCCTCATGGCCTCAAACACACTTGTGCTACCCAGGGAAAGGCCCGTGTGGCCCCCGAATGTTGATACCTCCAAATACTGCGTCTACCACAGGCAGCCAGGACACACAGTAGATTACTGCTTCCATTTCAAAGATTACATCCATGATATGAATGATGAACATCAAATAGATTGGGACGAAATGAGACGATACGTCACCGCTCTCAAGGCTAGGAGACCTCCTCATAGGCCACAGCAGCTGTTACAACAGCAGCAGCAGCAACCACAACAACAACAGCAGCCTCAGCAGGCCCCACAACAACAGCCCAACATGGGCATAATCCAGAATCCATTACCGGAGCACCAACAGTCCAATCATCAGGTTAACCCCATCTCCTCCTTCCCGGAAGTCGGGAGAGAGCAGGTGTGGCACCCGGAAAGTACCTCCATTCTTTCTACCGCCAATCCTATCATCACGCAACACCCTTGCCTTGCCCGGGTAGCACCTCTCTCTCATCAACCCGCGTCAGTATCGCCTTCACCATTTCCACTACCATTACGCCCTCTCATCCGCACCCCGATCTCCTATCAACTGACACTCTCCACTACGCCTTCACACCCTCTCATCTTCTCTCACTCCCCCACTTTACCATCCACCTCTACCACATATACCCCTACGCCTTCTAAACCCCTTATCATCCGTCAACCATACATAACCCCGTCTTTCTCCACCATATCACCACTAATGCCTTCAAAACCGCTCATTACCCATCACCCACCTCAAAATCATTGCCCGCTTCAAGCCCTACCCACTTCTACTTCGTCTCCACCTCCACCTTCCAGACCCCTTATCCTTCATAATCTGCGTGATATCCCCTCTACCTCCACCATGCCTCCACCTAACAAACCCCTCATCAGAATCCCTGCTCCCGTCATCACATCTGCTTCATCAACCATTCCTCCACCACTACCCCTCAAATCCCTGTTAAAACCCACTGCTACCCCCACAGAGGTACAAAAGCCGCAGGCAATGGTGCTCCGGAGTGGAAGGATTTTCCACAGGGTTTTCCCCCACAACAGTCAGAATCCTGAGCAATCTCAGCCAGAGAAGGATGATGGAGAACAACCAGAAAGAGCTATCCCTGGAACACAGTATGATCTATTGAAACACTTGGATAAGACATCTGCTCGGATCTCCATCCTGGAGCTACTTCAAAGATCCACATCCCACCAGGCGGCCTTGATGGAATATCTTCAAAAAGTCATGGTTAATGAAGACCTCCCCGTGGAGAAGATTTCGACCGTCCTGACCCCAACAGACACACAACCGGCCATCATGTTCCACAACTACGAGCTCGCTCCCAAGGAAGCTCGGAAATATGCATTGTGCATTTCAATAAAAAATAATGGGGTATCCATAAACCCGTGTCTTGTGGACACGGGTGCGTCCATAAATGTGATCTCCATGGACACCCTTCAATTGTGTGGGGTCAACGAGGAACAAATAAGACCGTCCTCGATCACGGTCACGGCTTATGACAATAGTAAAAGGCCGCCGCAGGGGATGATTATTCTGAAGGCAGAACTAGGCCCCATGTCAATTCCCATGGAATTCTATGTCCTCGACATGGACTCCACATTCAAGGCTATACTGGGTCGCCCTTACATCGAAGCCATGGACGCTGTGCCTTCCACCAACCATCAGTGCCTGAAGTTTCCTTACAATGGGAGGATTATTAAAGTGGTCAGCACACCTGTCCTTCACACAGTGGATGCTATCAACACCTCTCTGCCCTCTGTTTGGCCGTCTCATCGGCCCATATTGTCACTACTGGACGTGCGTGATCCATCTCACGTTCCACTAGCACCAAAGGAGCCGGTCAGGGCAACTGCAACATCATGTCTCCCTTTTCACTCCAAAGGTTGGGAGATTATGAGGAACATCGGCTATCAACAGGGTAAAGGTCTGGGCGCACAGTTACAGGGTAGACTCAAACCGCCAAAGGAAATTAGGCCGAACCGCAGGTTTGGCCTAGGCTTCAAAGGACCGTTCAAGGCGGATTGGAAGCCCCTCACATTGACTCTATCGAACCATTTCAACAGAGGGCCCGTTGTTCAGAGGGGAGATTACCCACGGGAAGCATATGGGGGATCACATGCTGTATATTTGGCTAAAAAATGTCCGAGGATCACCAAAAGAGGCAAGATCAAAGATCCGGAATGCGAGTGGGACAAATGGTTCGATATACGGGACATTTCCGTTGCACTGGAAAGGATGTTCTCGTCTCCGCAGCTTGAAGGACCGCCATTGATCTCCGGAATACCAGAGAATATCACCACTGTTGCCAAGATTCTAAACTATCCGCGTCCTCGCCAGAAGGACTCTGTCACCAACGGATCTTTATCCGTCATCAACATTGCCGTCGACGGCTCATTAGCCGCCATCTTCTCCATCCACTCGTCTCAGCCTTTGCTGATATCTTCTTCCTGGGCCAGACAATTGTCTGATGATCTTCCCAGGTCCCCTTCTTTGCTTACATACCTACGCGGGCTTTTCAACCCGCGCCAGGTCTTCAACCATGATCTGCTCTATGAGCCTCGCAATCCTCTAGCCATAACCACTTTTCTCTCTCCTCCGATCTCTTTTCACTGTTTTGTCATCAAAAATGAAAACGAAAAAAAAAACGTCAATTTTCAAACTCCCCAACAACACATCTTCGTTGAGGAAACCTCCTACATCTCCCACGGGTGCGTCCCCCCTTGCGGACCACCCGTCCAAGGTCCGATGAGCGACCTTTTCTACCCCTCCTCTGAGGGGTCTTCTCCTGTACATTCTACACCATCCTCTTCGTCTTCCTCTTCTTCTGTAAATATTGTCAGTCAATCTAGGAATGATAGGCCAAGGGTAATACCAAGGAAGAAATCCAAGGGTAGGCAGATCTCTCGTCGATTCCTTCTGGATTTGGCCGCTAGGTGTCAGGCCCTTCATGCCATCCCCCAATTGTTAGGAAATCCCATCCAGCTACCGGAAATAGAATGTGAAGGCGACTGTGCATTTGATGAAGGGTATGGAGTCTACGAGATCACGGATGAAGAATGCCCCACTGACGATGAGGGTGAAGAATATGAGGATGTGGCGGGCGCATACGCTAGTGGAATAAAGAGATTCGACGAGCCGTCAACCGCCGTAGAAGAATCCACCAAAGAAGTCAACTTGGGAACTGAGGAAGACCCTAGGATCATCCTCATAAGTGACAATCTACCACCCTCTGAAGAAAAGGCATTAATTGAGGTTCTCAAGGAATATAAGGACACGTTTGCATGGAGCTACGAGGATATGCCGGGTCTAGATTCAACCTTGCTCGAACACCGTTTAACCCTAAAACCAGGGTCCGTCCCGGTAAAACAAAGGTTAAAGCATTTTCACCCTCAGATGGCTTTGAAAATGAAAGAAGAGGTCGATAAGCTCCACAAAGCCAGGTTCATTAGAGTCGTCCTTTATCCTCAATGGGTGGCGAACATTGTCCCGGTCATGAAGAAAGATGAGAAAGTCAGGATTTGCATCGACTTCCGGGACCTTAACCGCGCGTGTCCAAAGGATGATTTTCCCTTGCCTCACATTGATGTGTTGATCGATAACACGGCAGGTTATGAGACCCTCTCATTCATGGATGGATTTTCAGGATATAATCAAATTCGTTTGGCAGAAGAGGATAAGGAGAAGACGTCATTCACTACCCCTTGGGGAACATATTGTTACGTGGTCATGCCGTTTGGGTTAAAGAATGCTGGAGCTACTTACCAAAGAGCTATGATGGCCATATTTCATGACATGATGCACATGTACCTGGAAGTGTATGTGGATGACTTGTTGGTGAAATCAAGGACCAGGATGGAACATCCAGAAGTTTTGGCTAAGGTCTTGCAGAGGTCAAGGGAGTTCCAATTGAAAATGAACCCGAAGAAGTGTGTGTTTGGTGTGTCATCGGGTAAATTGTTAGGTTTCATTGTGAGTAAAAGAGGGATCGAGATAGATCCCGACAAAGCCAAGGCTATTAGGGATATGTCGCCTCCCAGGAATTTGAGGGAAGTCTGAGGTTTAATCGGGAGGTTGCAGTTTATTCGTCGGTTTGTGTCCCAACATTCACAAAGGTGTAGACCTCTCTACGAGTTGACCAAGCCAGGAGTAGAATTCCGCTGGAATTCTAAATGTCAGAAAGCTTTTGAAGGGTTGAAGGAATATCTTGCTAGTCCACCCGTTCTCATTCCACCCAAACCAGAAAAACCTCTGATCCTTTATGTCTCAGTCTTGGATGACTCCGTGGGAGCCGTCCTCGCACAAGCTGATGAAGAAGGCAAGGAACGGGCAACCTATTACTTGTCCAAACTTCTCAATCCCTGTGAGCAGAAGTACACCGTCATGGAGAAAACCTGTGCTGCCCTCATTTGGGTAGTGCAGAAATTGAAGCACTACTTCTTGGCTCATGAAGTCCACTTGATTGCTCGAATGAATCCTCTCAAATTCCTTCTGGAGAAATCCGTCCTTACGGATAGGTTAGCACGCTGGCAAAGTTTTCTCTCTCAGTTCGACATCACCTACATCCAGCAAAAGGCGATTAAAGGCTATGCCATAGCCGAGCATCTCGCTCACCATCCTCTCCCCAAGTTCGATCCCGTCCAATCAGAGTTTCCAGATGAGGAACTAATGTCCGTCAACCAATCAGATGAGCCAATGTGGACGCTATATTTTGATGGAGCTCTGAATTCTCAAGGGAGAGGAATCGACGTCGCCCTCCTGTCGCCTGAAGGCCTCACATTCCCATTGGCATACCAGCTCAAATTTCAATTACCAACAATATAGTCCGAATATGAAGCTCTTCTAGCTGGCCTAGAACTCGCTCATTCTTTTCGTATCACTGAGTTGCGAGTCGTAGGTGATAGTCAACTCATTCTTCGCCAGGTGCTCACTAAATATCGCACTCGCGATCCCAAACTCAAGCCATACCAAGAACTCACTGCTGCCTTTGCCAAACTGTTCACAAAACTGATCTTTGTTCATGTCCCTCGTCATCAGAATATTCTCGCCGATGCCCTCGCCTCGTTGGCATCATTCATAAGGTTCCCTCTAGGAAGATGGTTTGAGTCCATTTCCAACTACAAACTTCACGCCCCTGCAATCAATGATGCTTCCTACGTAAATACCAAAGATAGGATAGCAAGGAAGATCCTGCAAGAAGATATCCTTGAGAAGAGGGAGATCATGTTGGCAGAGGTTGAAGAAGAACTGGCTGATGAAGAGAAACCATGGTTCTATGAAATCGTCAAATACTGCCAAGATCAGTCTTATCCTGAAGGGGCCACCACAGAGGACAAGAAAGCCATAAGAAGGGTGGCTCAGAAATACACATTGGTTGGAGGTCTACTCTATAGGAGGAGCCTTACTGGTATTCTGTTAAGATGTCTTGGTGACGATGAGGTTTAGAAATGTGTAGAGGAGACGCACTCGGGTGTGTGCGGTGGCCACGTGAATAGTCAGATGCTCGCCAAAAAGATCATTCGGCAAGGCTTTTACTAGCCCACTATGGAAGAGGATTGTGCTGTCTATGTCCGTAGGTGTGTCAAGTGTCAACTTCACGCCGATAAAATCCATTCACCATCTTCCTCACTTCATCCAATATCCTCCCCGTGGCCTTTCTCCATGTGGGCATTCGACATCATTGGTCCCCTAGGTGATCCCAATTCCCTCACCAAGCAGAAATCTTTCATTCTTACTGCGACGGAATACTTCACCAAATGGGCCGAAGCCGAAGCTTACGCGGAAATCAAGGCGTCAACAGTCTGCAAGTTCATCATGAAAAACATCCTCGCCAGATTCGGCGTCCCAAGCACAATCGTCACCGACAATGGGCCACAGTTCATTTCTCAGGACCTACAGGACCTCTGCAAAAGGTACGCAATTGCATTGCATCATTCATCGCCTTATTACCCACAAGGTAACGGCCAAGCGGAGGCCACCAATAAAACATTGCTCAAAATCATCAAAAAAACATGCGAGTCTAGTAAGTTTTCAGACTGGCTAGAAAAACTTATCGAAGAACTATGGGCCTATCGCACTTCAATCCGTACCCCCACCGGGCAGACTCCGTTTGCCCTTATGGTATGGAAGCGGTAGTCCCGTACGAGACTCTGATCCCTTCTCTCAGGGTACAATTGGACGAGGAATTTCCCCTCGATGATCGTCGTAATTCACTCCTCGCCCAGTTGGAACTCTTGGATGAGAAGCGGCTGGCCGCTGCCGAACACGCGCGTGTGTATCAAAATAGACTCGCTCGCTTTTACCAAAAGAAAGTCGTTGAGAGAAAATTCAAAGTCGGTGAGATGGTCGTAAAAAGAATTTTTGTCAAACCTGGAGGGCCGCGTTCTAAGCTCCAACCCAATTGGGAAGGACCATTTGTAATTCAAGCCGTGTACCCTGGCAACGCCTACAAGCTAGTCAACGCCGAAGGAACCGATTTATCCCACCCTTGGAATGGGCTTTATCTTAAGAAATACTACCCTTAGCACAAAACAAACAAAAAAATGATGAAAAGATAAAAAACATCAAAAACAAAGAAATACCGAAAATCACTAAAAATATGGAAAATTCAAAATGCCGATGCCTGGCAGTCACCATGTAGTTAAGTCCCTGCATCTAACCTTCATGTTAGGATATGGCCCATTAAGCTTGGTAGGCACCGGGTCTTGGTTTGCCAGAACCGTGGAGATCCCTGTCCGGCCACGTCGACCTATGCTCGCTCGAAGGAAGCTAACATGTGCTCACTCATGTATTTTATTCAAAAAAAAAAGTCGGTAGCATCACCTACGGTGGGGCCCCACCCAGAAGATCTCCGGAAGCTGTAATCTTTATTCTTTTCTCTTCGACCAAATGAGACAGTCGGCGCCCTTAAAACGCTGAGCATAAGAAACCGAAACTCAAACCCCAAGGGCAAGAGTAGGATCTATTTCCTCGAGCATCGATCAGAGCACGAGAAGAGGGCAGTGTCCCCGCAGGCATACGAAAAGGGAGCCCACAAACGTCAAACGACTATATCTCCCCCACAAAAAGAAATACAAAATCAAAATCAAGAGAAAAGCCTGGTCGTGACCGTGCCTGTTACGATAAACGGAACCCCTCAAAGCAAAAGTCTGAATCCACAAAAGGGGCCGTGGAATGTAAATGCTCGAGATTTGGTCCAAAGTTATCCGAAAGGAAAGAGTTAATGGGCCCTTATTCGCTCGCCGGGTTAACGGTTTTGCCGATCCTCTCAGGAGGTTTATCCCCCACGCTCTTCCTTCTCCCTCTAAAGATGAAGGTTCGATGGAGTTTCTGAAGGGTGAAAACTGCCCAGGGTCTGCGACCTTATTTTAATATACACATTTGGTTGCCTACTTTGAAAAGCAAAAGTTATCGCTGCGAAGGAGTCTCCGGATTTCTGGCTGGTTAAGACCCCTGTTTACCACCTTGATGTCTTCTTGCTTAACCTTGGGCTTAGGCCAATGCAAGCGCGTCACCTATGGGTGCGACGGCGTCTGATTCGGAGTCAGCATCGCGCGGTTGGTCATTAGGGTTCCAGGGTGTTCCATCATATACCATCTAGAGTTGTGAGGAAACAGACCCGGGTCGGGCAAATCATTTACCTCAAACACCTTTTGGGTGAATCCCTGTGGTCGGAAGCGACTGGGAGCCTAAGCATGGCATGACGGTATTGTCATCAGGGTAAGTCTTAGCCGGCGGGATCATCATTCGAGGGGTCTAGAGGCCCAAATCAACCTAGATGTGCACTTAGGATACCTGAGAGGTTAGTAAGAAACCCATGTTGTCACGTAGGTTAGGTGCTATGTGGGTGCTTGCCGGGCGTTAGCAACAAAAAAATCGAAATGATAAAAACAACATTAAAGGGAAAAAGAGCAAATGTACATATTTGCAAAAAAAAAAAAAATCTTTTTTATGATAAAACAAAAAATGCCAAATATAAAAAAGAAAATAAATCAATTTTGCATGATTGCATTTGCGTGCAGCATCTCACTTTTAATACCGCTTGCATTCGTGTGCTTGCCTGTCGCATTTATCATCACCGCATCTTTCCCTTGCCTTCGTTAAATAAAGGCTTGGCCCCTTGACCAGTTATCAAGGACAGTCACAGTGACCATTTGCTTATTGAGCAAGGGGCCAAGTCAGAACAGAAATTCTGATTTGTTTGTTTCAGTGATGTGTGCAGGGATTTAGGCAACAGAAGCAAAGGTGAAAACCAAACAAACCGAACCTTGTATTTTATTCCAAAAACCAAAAAAAATTACATCAAGTTCTGCCCTCTCTCTCTGCATTACTCGTCCCACTACTCTCCGGGCAAAACGCTCTCAAAGGTGCTACCCAACTACGAAAAGCGGTACTCCTACCGCTCTGTACTCCCCTTCCTATTCCCACACCCCGGCGTTGATCTATGGAAGCAGCAGAGAAGCTACCAACACGAAAGCCACGCTCTCGTGCTCTTCGGTAGCGCTCCTCACCATCTCTCAGCCACTGTTCAGCAAGACCAAGGCTGGTTCGGAGTTCGAACAACTGGGCCTCCATGGCCCTTCGTTCCTCCCTTTCAGTCAATCTGTTGGCTCTTTTTCTCTCTGCGTCTCTTTCTCTCTCTGTCCGTTCTCTCTCACGGTCTTCCCTCTCCAACTGGAGAGTGATCCTCAGTTCCATAGCATCCCTGGAAGAGTCGTCATCTGGACGACGCTGCAGTTCCCCCTCCAGCTCTGCTATCCTAGCCGCCCTCTGCGCAGCTTGGGAAAGCACGTCTTCCGTCTCCTTTTCCTGCCAGATGTACCATCTCAGATACGCGATAAGGCGTAAACAAAGAGAACTCAACACTGAAACTTTTACCTGTATACAGAGCATCCCTTCTGCCTCCGCAGCACGCTGCGTGGCGTGAGCAAGTTGCTCATGAAGTAAGTCAAGTTCTGAGGTGAGAATCCACAAGCTGGAAGAGGCACCACCTACTCCCATCGCTGGGGAAGCCGCGCCAATCTGGGCATGTTACGACCGCGTGAATTAGCAGCCAACATCTGGAATCTGCGGTTTTAATTAGAAACACACTGTACACCTACCGAAGCACTCAAGGCTTCACGGGCATCGCCCAATTGTTGCTCCATCCCTGCCAAGCGAGTTCGTAAATTTACTATCACGGCATCCCGGACATCCTGCAGCCATACGAGTCAGCATTTCTACCAGAAAACTAAAAAAGGGAGAAAGAAGAAAAGAGAAAAAGGGGAAACCTACCTCCACAAGTCCCCGGGATTGGAGCCTCTCTGCGTACTTTGTCCTATACAGACGTAGATAGTCTTCACTATCCTGTGCATGTGATTCCACGATTACCCCAATCTTCATACTGTTCAGGGAACCGCACGCGCCAGTCAATGCAGGTCGCCGGTCCTCGTGTCTCTCTCCCAACACGAGGTGGCGCAGCTGAATCTACCCATTCTTGAGCCAGTCCCAAAGTCCTCATAACCAATCGTAGCCGAAGCGGCTCGATTTCATTCAGGCAGTGCATCCACAGTTCCCGTCCGAACCGGGCACGACTTGCTAGAACCCACGGCTGGTCAGCATCGACCATGTCTGAGTAGGGTCTCCAGTTTACCATCGCTGCAGGGAACTCCTGTAGCTCCCGCCTTAGCACCATCAGTTGGTAGGTTAGGGGTGCCGCACTCATGATGGGTTCCCACCGCCTGGCTAGCGGCACCATCGCGGGTCGCCAATGCCGTGCTCTCCCCATGGGGAGGTAATAATAGCTCCACAGCTGCTCGGCGCAGGTCATCAGTACCTTGCAAAAACACAAAAAAATACAAAACAAGCAAAACCAAAAATACCTGGATGAATGGTGTGAAACCACTCACAGTCATTTCACGGTCCGCTTCTTGGAACATGCCTGCAAACAAGTGCGTCAGCATGGCAGCTCCCCAGGCGTAGTACCCTACTCTTTCAAGGTCTGACAGCAGCTCCAGGAAGCGACATTGGATACCGTCCCCTTTCGAGCTCAGTACCAATCTCCCCAAAAGGAAGAGGAGAAATCTCCTCAAATCTATGTTGCATCTTTCCCAGTTGCCGAAATCTGTGCAGTACACGACATGGCATCCTATTTCCATCCTTTCCATGAACTCTTCTGAGGATTCGTCGTCCCGCCGACGAGTGTCGATGAGCCCTAATGCATCCATGAGGGACGCCCTAGCTACCGACCTATTTTTCCGACCATCTAGGTCCAAACCCAGTAGCCTCCGAGCACCTTCTCGGTAATCCGCATAAGTGACCCCGGTCACTGCCTCGCCCTCCACCTTTAGGCTTGTGATCCGGACCACATCCTCCAAGCTGGGCACCATGTGCCCCCAAGGCATCAGGAATGCCCAGCTCACTGGGTCCCATCTCTCATACAAGGCTTGGATCAGAACCAGGTTGAGCTGGATCGGCTCGATCCGAAGAAAGGTGCCAAATCCCATCACGTCTAACCTGGCCTTCTGAAAATCCGGGAGACCCCTGTATGCGGCCACTGCTAACTCCCATGAGATGTGTGATTTCATCACACTATGTGCGTGCATAAGAAATGAAGAAGGGTTTTGTCAAGAGGAAGGAAGAAAGAATGAGAAAAGGGCAGGAAAGCTCGGCTTACGAGTTGTGATTGGGCCCTTTCGCTGAAGTGCCCTTCGAGGTCCAAAAGCCTCCTGGAACTACTACCACTGGACCTGCTTCTCTTCGAGGAGTGGGAAGATTCGCCCTCCATCCAACTCTCAGAATTTTGAACTCCTCCTCTCCCGTGAGAACTTGTGCTCCTCGAGTTACCTCTCGATATACCTGGGAGGATAAAAGGGACAAGAATTTATAGAAATGGAAGGAGTACATGTCAAGATTGCCTCCATCACCTTTAATGATAGCCCTCGCAATGAGACACCTACCATGCGGCCCCGTGTGTCACTTCACCGCTCGCACAGGGTGATTGATTGGACGAAGAATATGACGACTAGCCCCCTATGTTGTCTAGGGATACCCTATCATGTTTTGGAGGACGTCCGCAAAATTTGACACAACATCCGGGAGAAGGGACTAGGGCCGCCATTATTGACTTCGACGGTAGATTCCCGTGGAAAATGGTCACTACAAGATGCGATTCTCCTCTTGGGGTGGAGTCTCGGCAGACCCATCACATGGGAACAGTGCAAAGGAGAAGAAGTGTAGGGAAGAAGGAACGCACAAGAGAACAAACAAGCTGCAGAAAATCAAATCACTCCATTCATAATTCTACATAAGTTGTCATAAACATCACGATCATAGAGAGGAGGCGGGTCCACTAGCTCGCCAACTCTTGCCATTATCTTCATGCTCGTCCCTCTAGGCGTCCCTCTCCTTTCCCCTGAGGTGAGGGTCCCTCAGAAGCCTCCTAGATCGCCATGCCATAGCACCCGCCTCGCCTCGTGGCGCCGGCTCCACAGCAATGACTCGCTGCTCCTCCCCTGGCGTGGCGAAGAAGCCACTAGCAGCAAAGCGACCAGACTGGCGCAGTCGCTCCCCGAACTCTCGCGCACTTTCGTAGCGCATCTCCATCCCTCCTAGCCTCTGCACGACGGCCTGAAGGCCCAGCTGGAGCTCCCTCACTTGGGCCTCCAAGGCCCTCCTCTCGGTCTGATCCCGCTGACGCTCGGCCCTTCTCTCGGATCTCTCTCTCTCTGCCTCTCGCCTCATCATCTGCAGAAGAACCCTTAACTCCAGGATGTCTGGAGAAGGTCTCTCCTCACCGCGATGTCGCAGCTCTGCTACAGTCGCCACCCAGGCATCACGCTCCTCTTCCGCCCGGGCAGCCCGAGCCACCGCACCAGCAAGTTGCTCCCGGAGTGAGGCAATCTCGAGAAAAGGGGCCGAGGAACCAGAAGATGTGCCGCCGGTCACTCCCACCATCGCTGTCTGCTGGGCACGCTGGAACGAACAAACAACAGCCGTCAGCTAAGCTCCACATTTAAAAACAGAAAATGCAGCACTTAACTTACCAGGAGCGACATTTCCTGTTGAGTGGCGGCCAGCTGCCGCCTGACCTCGGCTAATTGGGCACGCGACCCGTCGACGTCGCGCGTATCCCCGGCTTGGGGAAGCCCCGCATAACTCTCTCTCTGCCGCCGCAGGAAGTCGGCACTATCCTGCACCAGCACGCTCCCTTGCTGTCCAGGGATACGTATGCGCCAATCCTCGAGCTTCGCCTTGCCGCGACTCTCCTTCCTGACGCGGCTCGGCTCGTCTACACTCGCCCACTCATCGGCCAGGCCCAGGGTCCTCGCCTTATCCTGCACTAAGAAAGAAGGGCCTCGCATCATAACAAAGAACGCGTCCCCTGTCCAGGACGCGTCCATCATTTGAGAGCAACACTCGCCGAACCCTTTCCCCCTTCGCACGCCTCGCTTCAAAACTTAAAATAGATCAAAGAAGGGGAAACCGAAGCACTCACCGAGCTGTGTTCACTTCCTTCCGCGCCATTGGGCCCCTCGGGTCCCTCGGGGGCCCGAAGCGGCCCTTCCTCCTCCATGGACGCCGTCCCGTGCTCTGGCGCGTCCCTCCTTGGGCGAGGGGTCCCGCGTCCCTCTCCACCTTCACCGTGGTCCAGACCGCCGAACTCCATCGCTCAAGGGGAAGAAGACAAAGGCGGGCAAGCGAGTTTCGGCGGAAGGCGAGCTCGTTTGCGGGTAAGGCACGGGCGAAGAAAGGCCACCCGGCGCTTTAAATTTGAATTCAAGGATTAAGACGCGTCCTCGCGCCTGGACGCGCCCAAAAAGGGAGAAAGGAAACAGAATCCCCCCGTGCAAAGCGTAGTTCCCCGCTGTTCAGGGCAAGGTCTCGTGGAGCGTGCCTCGAAGGACAACTCAGTGCAAAGAAGAAAGTGTGGGAGAGAGAAAGATACACACAACACAAGAAAGCCATTTTCATTTCATATAATAGTCAAAAGTACATCATGCAGTAAGGAGGGTGGAGTGTACAAGCAACTCTCTAACTCTCGCCATCACCCTCCTGGTCATCTCTCTCATCCCTCCTCTGACGGGGATCCCTAGGGGGCCTCTGCGACCTCTGCGAACCCAGAGAAGCCGTGCTCGCCTCGCCCTGCGGTGGCACCCCAGCCTCGAAGGCACGACGACGCTCCTCGGCCGAAGAAACCAGATAGCTGCCCATGGAAAAAGAAATAGACTGACGAAGTCGCGCCCCGCGTTCCTTCGCCCTCTGGTACCGCTCCTCGCTCTCTCGAAGCCTCCCCTCCGCCGTGCGGAGACTCAATCGGAGCTCCATCAGCTGGGCCTCCAGAGCCCTCCTCTCGTCCCAGTCTTGCAGTCGCTCCGCCCTCCTGTCCTCTCTCTCTCTCTCTCTGTCCTCTCTCTCTCTCTCTCTCTGCCCTCTCTCTCCCTCTCCGTCTCCTCTCTCTCTCGCGTCGCCTCCCTCCTCGACAGTTCGAGGGCGATCCGTAAATCCAGCACGTCACGAGGGAGCTCCTCAGCCTCCCGTCGCTGCTCCTCCTCCAGCTCCACAATCCGGGCGTCACGCTCCGCCACCCGAGCATCGCACTCCTGCTCGGCACGAACAGCACGCGCCAGGGCCTCTCGAATCTCGGCCACCTGTCGAAGCACGCGTACATCGTAAGAGAGAGGTGAAGGATGAAGGAGTAACTAGAGGAGGGTCAGGGCCAAGTAGGCACTCACTCGAGCCTCGCGATCGCGCTCGGCCACCTCAGCCCGGGCCACCGCGTAGGCCAGCTGCTCCTGAAGCGCAGAAATCTCCGAAGGAGGGCCCCACGAACTGGAACCCGCTCCACCAGCCGTCCCGGCTGCTGCTGCTTGGTGGGCCCGCTGAAACACGGGGCAAACGACAGTCAGGGGCTAAGCATCGAAATCCAGGTCACAAGAAATGCATTGCATAGACTCACCAGGATCTCCAACTCCTGTCGGATGGCCACCAACTGCCGCCTGGCGTCTGCCAGCTGGGCCCGCAGGTCGGCAATCATGTTGTCACGAGCATCCTACATTGCACATAAGTTAGTGCCACATGCATATACATATAGAAGGGTGGAGCATTTTCATTTCACTTACCCCTGCCATACCACCAAGGAAGAGGCGGTCCCCGTACGTAGCCCGGTACCGTCTCAGGTAATCAGTACTGTCCTGTACATGGGACACCACTGGGACCCCGCCCTGCTGCCAGTCCTGGTACTGTGCCAGGAAGCGCGTACGCCAGTCCACGATCTTCGCCTTCCCCTTGGTCTTCCGCCCGATGCGGACCGGC
This sequence comes from Amorphophallus konjac, assembly GCA_022559845.1. NCBI lineage: Eukaryota > Viridiplantae > Streptophyta > Magnoliopsida > Alismatales > Araceae > Amorphophallus > Amorphophallus konjac. The sequence goes on along the minus strand of CM040117.1, from coordinate 240,741,554 downwards.
TCATCTACATCGACCCACTCTTGGGCCAGCCCCAACGTCCTCATAACCAGCCTTAGCCGAAGCGGCTCGATCTCGTTCAGGCAATGGACCCACACGTCCCGTCCGAAACGAGGAAGACCCGCTACAACCCAAGGCTGGCCAGCGTCGCCCATGCCCAGGTAGGGTCTCCACACCACCTTCATCACCATACATACATCATGCTAGTTACCATTCAGTCACATGCATAAAAACACAAAAAAATCATACGCATCATACCATGGCCTCGGGATACTCGCTCAGCTCCCGACGAAGTGACGCCAGCTGGTAGCTGTGTGGTGCCGCTACCACGACCGGCCTCCACTATCGCGCTAGAGGAACGGCTCTCCTGTTCCCCTGCCTGGCCCTCCCCATCGGGAAGTAGTAATAACTCCACACCTGCATCCATCATACATCATTAGCACGAATAATTACATATTTAACTACGGTAAAATGCATAAATAAATTATGTACCTGGAGAAAAGGTGCGAAGCCGCTGACTGTCGTCTCCCTCTCTGAAGTCTGGGAGAGATCAACAATCAAATGGGCAAGCAGAGCCGCTCCCCACGCGTAGTGCCCCACTCTGTCCAGATCCGCCAAGATCCCGAGGAAACGGCAGTGGATGCCATCCCCCTTCGTCCCCAGCAGAAGGCGGCCCAAGAAGAAGAAAAGAAACCTCCGGAGGTCTAGATCCACCAGCTCCCGCTCACTCGGGTCCTGGGTGAAAGCTGCACGAGCGTCTCCCTCGAGTCGTGCCAGAAACTCCGCTCCAGTCTCGCTAACCCGCTGACGCGGGTCGACGAATCCGAGCGCCTCCATGATCTCCACTCGGCCAACTACCCTGCTGTCCCTTTCAGTCACGCTCGTCTCTAACCACAGCAGGTCCAGGACACTCTCTCGGTAGTCGGGGTAGGTGACCCCGCTCACCGCCTCTCCGTCAACCCGTAGCCCGGTGATCCGAGCCACGTCCTCGAGTGTCGGCACCATGTGCCCCCAGGACATCAGAAACGCCCGGCTCGGTGCGTGCCACCGCTCCCTCAATGCCTGGATAAGAGGAAGGTCGAGCCGAAAGGGCTCGATCCTAAGGAAAGCTCCGAAGCCCATGGCGTCCACACGCGCCCTCTGAAAGTCTGGCAGCCCACGGTATGCCGCCACCACTAGGGACCAGCTGATCCGGCCCTTCATCACACCCTGCACATCACAAAACCAACAAAGAACATATCAGCATCATGAATAGTAATAAACAATAACACTGTATATACTACTTATTTATTTTATTTTTATTTTTTTAAAAAATATTTATGTTTTTTTTAGGCGTCCAACACCTTGGACGCCTCCTTTACATTTTCTTTATTTTATTTTTAGAAAAACCCAAAACCAAAACAAAAATAAAAAAAAATATATATATATATATTATCATGGAGGCGTCCCAAGCCCTGGACGCCTCCTTATTTTTAATTCTATTTTTATTATTTACGTAAATAAATAAATAAAAAAGGAAAAAAGAAAATGTGGAGGCGTCCAGGCCTCTGGACGCCTCCTTCCCTCACACAGCGTGTAACGACCCGAGAATCCGATTACCGGGAAGGCCTGATAACCCGAGACTCGCACCGCCGCCCACGAGCCGGGAGGGCTCGGAAGGGCTAAAAGGAGTGTGGAGGCACAAAGAAATAGGAAATAAAGCAGGACAACCAAGAACAACAAGCTGAAAGAAAGAACAACAACAACTACAACAGAGTCCAGTCCAACAGAAAGTACAGTCTAAAGCAGTAAAGCGTACCACATGTCAAGTGAACACTCGGCCCGGCAAGCTGGCAACTGAGAACCTCCGCTCCGCAACCTCGAACCACGAGGAAGAACCACAACACCTGAAAAGCAGGGAATGAGTCTCCAAAACAGAGACTCAACAGGGATCCCGCGGAACCCCAACCAGAAACAACGGCGGTAGCGGAAGGGAGAGCTACAACTACAGCAGGAACAGCAAACCGGTGGCCGGTCAAAAAACTCGGCACTATAGCTACTCCTACTGTACCAGAAGGCACACCTCGATCACGCAGTCGAGGCTACCTAACCACGCTAGTACCGCCTACCGAAGTAACAACACACGGCAACCATGCCGCAGGGGCCTGTCCCCCGGACACAGTCGACCTGGACACGCTGTCCAAGGTGCAACCCCGACCATCCGATCGCAGGTACCGCACAACAAGACCCAACCTCGGTAAAGCCACTAGCACTAATCTCATGACGCGAAAACCAACTCACGCGTCACGGCGAACCAACCGAAACTCAACGGTCAACACGACCGAAACCCGAAGGTCAAAGACACAGAAACTAACAGTCTGTCACTCCGTACTCGACAGGAGTACCACCCACTAGAAGCACAGCCGGTAGCGTCCCCTGACGTCTTACACCGCACCGCAGGTGAACCGCCTGACGTGGTAGGTCCTACCCGAGGCGCGAACACCGTACAAGTAACCACAAACAAGTGACTAGCTGGGGTCACGCCCGTCGACGTGCGTCCACTGTCCCCAACCACGTGTGCACACACAGACCACGCGTCCTAGGTCTGGCCCTCTGACTGATTTTCCCCCGCAGCCGGACTCTGGGTACGACGAGGGGCCCGACGGAAACCAGTCTAACCGTCCTCAGGGTAAGCCCGTACACCACTCCCTGGTGCGACTAGCACACGCGTACTAGTAGGCTACGACTAGTGGAGGGTCACTGAAGGAGTAGACTCTCAAACCAACGGAAAACAACGTCCGAATCCGACGACGTACGGGGACCACCCCACGTACCGGCCCCGTCGCACGGTGACCACAGTCGGAGAAGAAACGGGACTCACAGTCCACGGCCACGCACGCACCGTGCGCGAGAGTTGAGAAAACTCGAGTGGCACTTTAGCCACTAGACTCTGGACAGTCCTCTAGACACACTACAGCCAACGGTCCTTGAGTCACCAGACTCGGGGTCAAGACCATTGCACGCAACAGCACAAGGCCGTCGATCTAGCCCAATCTCTAGGTCCAAAACCACGATATCACGAATACCGAGATAGCTCACAAGCCACCAAGACTGTTCCCTCAGGAAGGGAACGCAAGGGACCACGGCCACACGGAAAAACACAGAGGCACGATTCCCAGGGCAGCACACAAGCCGCCATGTCGATTTCCCATCTCGAAGCAAGCGGGAAACCTCCAGCCCCAGGCCGGACAACTGGACTCGTAGTCCAAGACCAACCACGTGGCCCACATGGGAAACGCCTTCCAAAGAAACTCACGGCATGCGGGGGAGACCCCACCGCACACACACCGATACACGGTGACTCGATCGAGCGTAACACGAAGGCCCAGCACGCGAGAAGTCACCCGGACTCTCAACCCTACGGGCACGCTAAACGAGATAACACGGTCCTCCAGACACCCTCAAAACACGGACACAGAAACCCACGGGTGTCAAGGACACTCACAAGACCGCAGGTCGACCACTGGGTCCCAACCGGGTCAACTAGGGATCCACACATTGCGGGGCAAGGCGGAGAACACAAAAACTCGCCTCGGAACGACACAAAGCCTGACGGTCTAACCCTAGACCGTCACAGGGTTGTAACGGTCTAGGCGAGACCGTCACATCCACCTGGCGGCCTAACGTAGGCCGTTACACGGCCCGAAGAAACACAGGATGTAACGCGCCTGGCCCAGCGCGTTACACGAATGTAACGCGCTTGCCCTGGTGCGTTACACGCCTCACGCTCTCAGCGTGAAAGCAGGATGTAACGCGCTTGCCCCAACGCGTTACACGGATGTAGCGCGTCTGGCCTGGCGCGTCACACACGCTGCCCTCCCCAACGGATAAAACAGCTCTGACGGCCCACCCTGGGCGCGTTACAAGCATGTAAAGGTCCAGAGGGCACCGTCACACCCCCAGCCCTCAGCTGGGTAACAGGGAATGTGACGCACCCACCCTGGGGCGTCACAAGGCTGTGACGCGCCGGCCCTGGTGCGTCACACGCCTGACCCGAAAACCAACGGAAGAGACTCTAACGGTCTAGCCCTGGTGCGTCACAGCACCTGGCGGTCTATCGTGGGACCGTCACACCCACAGACCACCAAAGGCCAACAGAAGGGGGATGTAACGGCCCTGCCCAGGCGCGTTACACCAAGTGACGGCCACTGGAAGGACCGTCACTTCCTTCCGAGAACGCTACGGCGGGAAACGACCCAAAACTCGTCCCACGCCCCCATACCTCCACAGGAGAGGAGGAAAACAAGGGGGAAGCTCCCCAGAAGCCCCTAGCATGCATCTACGGCCTCGGATCGGCCTAAAACGCACTGAAACGAGAGATCGGCCCACAAGCCCTAAAACATGGGTTTTGCCCAAAAACCCCGATTCCACCCGCTCGGCTCACCACGGCCTACGAAACTCGCGGGAAAGGAAGTGCACGAGCTGGGGAACCATCACCCTACCTCCACCGAAGATTTCGCGCCCCGAGCTCACCGATCCGCGAAGAAACGCCGTGAAACCCTCGCCGGCTCGCGACCGCGCCACGAGCTCCCACGCGCCTCCACCGCCTCGATCCTCGCCCATCCTCGCCCGCGTCCTCACCCGCGCCGCCTCCGCCTTGCCCCCGCCTCGCTCCGTCGGTCGCCGGAGAAGAGAGGGGAGAAAGAGGGCGTGAGAGAAGAGAGAGAGTGAGAAAGGGAGAATGAGAGGGGGAGAGAGAAAAGGGTTAGTATATATAGGAAAACCCAAAAATTTGATAAATTCAGAAAATTACGAAAAATTACCTCTGTGATCCTCGGGAAGAGCACAACGCAGTGGTACAGTCCCGGAGTCGAAGGACGCCACGGTTTGCCCTGCAAAGAGTTCCGAAGGCACATCAGGGAAAAACACGTGTAAAGCACAAAATACACTCCGAGACCCACTAAAATGATCCGAAAAATATCCGAAAAATCTGGGGCATTACACACCGGCCCTCACCACACGGCCTCTCGTTCGCCTATCCAGCCTATTAAACCAACATATTGAAGTTCCGAGGGGCTTACCGGGTCGTGATCGTCATCTCCCACGTCGCCAGCACCCGCAGTAGCCTCCACGGCCAAAGGAGGAGCCTCCTCCTCCACGGCAATCTCCTCCGCCGCAGTAGCCTCCTCGGCATCATCCCTCAGCCTCCTCGGACGACGAGCCCATCGTTTCAGCTTCTCTCCACCCTGGCTTGGGCCTCCTTGCTCCATTGGGACTAAGAATGGGTCGTCTGGTTTGACTGTGTCGTCTGAATGAACAGTAAATGAGCAAGGGGGGGAGGCCCCCCCCATATATATGGAATACACCTTCTTTGGGGCGTCCAGGCGCCTGGACGCCCCCACATTTTTTATTTTTTCAAAATTCAAAAAAAATTAGGGGCGTCCAGGCGCCTCGACGCCCCCAAAACAAAACTAAAAAAAAAATTAAAATAAAAAATCAGGGGCGTCCAGGACCCCGGACGCTTCCAAAAAAAATATAATAAAAATTTTTAAAATAAAAATGTAGGGGCGTCCAGGCCCCTGGACGCCCCCATAATAAAAATTTAAAAAAAATAATAAAAGAGAAATAAGACAAGAGTATGTATATAATCCAAACAAAAGCATAAAATAAAAACACAAAGAAAAAGTAAAATCACCAAAAAAAAATAATAATTAAGGGAACTGATCCAAAACATCAAAATGCCAGATTTTATTCCATCAGAAAAGCAGAATGAGCTACATCAGGGGCTTAGGCGCCTTAGGCCTTAACTTACCCGGTTCAGTTACATAAGCCCTCCACAGCTCGCATTCTTCCCCCACATGCGCTAAGGCCTTTCCCGCAACACTTGTCTTCCAGGGTGCTTTGACGGCCTTCGCTTCCTTCGCGTCCGCTTCAGTGCCCAACTCCCTCTTCTTCAAAGGAACGATGCCAGTCGGTGGCGGGAACGAATGGCGTGGGATGTCAATCTGGAGGCAGCACCGATGCGCATTATAAAGGACGAACTCGGTCGCGCCGATCAGTTGAAGATCAACTTCCGGAGAAGGCCTCATGAGGAGATCAAGCGAAAGCAAACATGCCGGTGCGCAAGTGAAGAAGCTTTGTGTCACGGTGCGGAAGTGAGACCGCCAGTCTTCACGTCTCTTTAGCCACGGAACACGGTTCGCCACGGTGCCACCGAAGCCTAACACGTCGGCTATATGATAAAGGGGGCTTTGTTGGAAGAGCTTCGAAGCGGTTGGCATTCCCTCACGGTGATCAAACTTGAAATGCAAATCCAGCCAGCAACTATGGACAAGTGCGCAACCAAAAGGAGGCTTACCCATGCTCGAGGCAGTAAGGCCACTATACAGGTAGGCAAGGACAGCGGGTCCCACCCTCTTTCCACGCCAGATCCCGCAGATAGCACTCAGTTGATCTTCCTCCACCACGTTGTCGGTATAAGGAAACAAGAGAGCACCCGCCAGACAAATGGTGAACCCTTTCATGATTCCCTCCAAATAGTCATCGTCTGGTAACCCTCTCAAGGCCTCCATGACCCATTCCGTGAGCTTTTGCAAATCAATTCCCTTTTGAGTACGAACCTTTCGGGCTGCGTCAGGCGGCATGAAGCTTCCAAGGACGCTTTCGGAAGTCCCCCATGTCAGCATCCGCATAGCCTTCACCTTCCCGTCACTCTTGAATTTTTTCAATCCGAGCAGAAGTTCCACCTCCTCGAGGAGGATGGTCACCTCGAAGGTCGGGAAGATAAAAGTGTGGGTCTGGGGATGCCAGATCTCCACTAGTGCGCCCATAGCCGCCCAGTCCATACGAATCTTATCGTAGTGTGTGGCGTGAATAAGGAGCCCCTGCAGATGCCACTTCGAGAGTATGGCCCTCATGCCGATGGAGATGTTGGAAGTTAGCTTTGAAAGCCATGGCAGTTTGGAAAACTTCCTCGGGCCTGGGAAGAGTGGATATGGCTGGAAGAGAAAAGAAAGAAGAAGAAAGGAAGGAAGTAAGAAGAAGGTTCACGTGGAGAAATTTGAAAAGAATCAGCTTACCATATGCGACATGATCGTCCCACTCAGATGACCCTCGAGGTCGGAGAGTCGCCTGATCTCGCTGCTAGGCCTGCTCCTCTTCATAACGCGAGAAGACTCTCCTTCCATCCTGAAATATCTAGATTCTCCTCTCTTTCCTCTCCTGAGCTTCCAAAACCCACCTTGATGCTTTTGAATGAACTAGCCTAAGGGGAGTTCTTATAGGAAGGGTAGGGCGCTACAGGACGGAACATGTCACATCAGCAGTCAATGTCAAGATTTTGGCTAGATCTCCTTTCCGTTGTGGTGCGATTCTGTTACTTTCTGATGTTATTAATCCATGCTGGCCTGTGCAGGTTTTACTAACGGACGTCTTTTGTCCTATCTCCTGTCCCACCTTTCATGGTTGGTCCCACCATGTAATGCATCGTAGTATATGATACCTACGCTACTAGAACATGTCAAGGACCTTGCGGCCTGAATAAATCTGGGATTTGAGTTCCCCTTCAACAAAAACAGTGATGATCCCGGAAGAATTTGGGTTGTACGGATAGGCCGTTAATTTGTGGTAGCATGGGGACGACGGTTCCATTCAGTGAGTTGGTGCGCGGATAAACGGGCCCCAGCCCAGTGTCGGCTCACCGGATCGGTATCCTGACCCGTTCTTAACAAGTTGACAATATTATCCTTGGCTATTTTCTATTTTAGTTTGTTTTAAATTTTTCTTTAAGCCCAGCATGCATTCATATAGGACTTTGATTTATTGCGGAAGATCATTCAAGTGATTCGATTGCGAAAGCCGCTGTGCTTCAATTCTTACAAATATGAGATATTCCACTCTGAATGAAATACTGAGTTTCCTTGAAACGGCCCTATGTTGCTCTTCCAAAGGAGACCCTTGTTTGCACAGACTCTCAGATATTTCTTTACTTTTTACCTTATTTGACCCACCTTGGCTGCATCACTTCCACATTGGCTGGTAACCGCTCCCCAAAGGTGAAACCTGCAGGTTTATGACCCAGGTACTTCCACACCGAGAAGTTGGTCTCCTTTATTTTCGTGCCTGAGTGCACATTTCACCCTCCCTTATTTGATCTCCGTCCAAGCAACCGTCAAGACTTGAAAGACCTCCTTCAAGATCGCCTCATTGAAATTTCAGGAAAGATTGCAGACAGTAACGTCAAAAGCGTGTCTCATCACACTTTGGCATCAACTTATCAGTCCGCTCCCACTACATTTCACTCCACTTCGAAACCATTGCACTACGTGTCGCTCCCTTGCAAAGCAGACGCCAAGGCGGGGCAGCTGTAGACACGCTATTCCTGACGTCTCCTGAGAAAGTCTCATATCACTATACAACGCCCCGCGACGGCTTACGTGTTTTGAATCACTTGAGTGCTTCCTTTTCTTGAGTCTTCTTCCGCCCTTTTCGGCATCCGGAATCGTCTCGTCACGACATTCAGACGGCATCAACACCAGTCAGACGCATCAGGAGGTTCTGGAACCAAGAAGGGTGTCTGCCGGGTAGCCGCCAACACTTTGTCCGAGGACCCGGGTGGGTCTTTTTAGGGGCGTCCAGGCCCCTGGACGCCCCCATGCTTTTAATTTATTTTACTTTATTTCTCAAAGCCCAAAATCAAATAAAAACTAATATATTAATGGAGGCGTCCAGGCCCCTGGACGCCTCCATAAAAACAAGTATAAAAAATATAAAATGCCAGCTTTGGAATAAAAACAAAATAAAAAATAAAAACAATATATTTATGGAGGCGTCCAGGCCCCTGGACGCCTCCATCAACTCCCTCACGGGCGCCACCCACCGAACGACGGTTTGTCGTGTGTGAAAAAATCCAAATTATGGAGACGTCCAGACGTCTGGACGCGCCCATTTCCAAATCACGAGGCGCCGCTCACAAAACCACGCGTTGTGCCAAACCGGGTGCGGTCGTCGGTGGGGTTCGGTGGACCTATTGGAGGCGTCCGGGGCCCTGGACGCCTCCACAAAAATATTACGAAAAAATGAATAAAAATAGATTAAAATATTAGTTCGACCCTGATGGAGGTGTCCAGGGTCCTGGACGCCTCCACCCTCCGGAGCTCTATAAATAGAGGCCCACCCCCTCAGTTCTGGGAGAGCCAAGAAGAGATCCGATAGGCTGCCGGAGCCCAGAGGCTACCGGAGTCATTTCTAACCCGTGGGGTCTTTTGTAGGTGGAGGTTCTGTCGGCTTCTCGGGTGCCCACGCTCGCGAGAGGAAGGTCGTCTTCATCCACCGCGCTTCCACGTCGTCCCTACGCTGCCAGAGCTCCGCCGGATTTCACCATCGGCACATCCAATAAGCCTTTTCTTCCCCTTTTTCTCCATAGTTATTTACATTCATCATACTGCATCCTCTATCTCCCTACATAAGGGCGCCGTCTCTTGCATACTTCTTGCATTCATCATCGCATTTTCCTCCTACTCGAGTCCGAGAGGGGTTTAAAACCACACCAACCAGGTGTGTGTCAGATCACTATCTCGTTACTTTTATTGCAAGGAATTGTTACTACACTGCCATTTTCTAATTCCGTTCGTTTATTGTCTACTGTTTTGCAAGGGTAATCAAGGAAAGCCCTCTCCGTCGGCCGGTCGAAGGGGGAGGAAGAAGCAACCCGCCATCTCCCGCTCTTGAGGTAGGCGCGATCACTTTCTTTATTTTGGGGTCTTTTGGCCCCTGGCGATCACATCTTGTTCTCGAGGCCGCGGCGAGTCACTTCCCCAATGGCCGTTTAAATTTCCGTTCTTATATTCTCTTTATATTCTGTTATATTCTGCTCATATTCTCGAGGCCGCGGCGAGTCACTTCCCCAATGGCCGTTTAAATTCCCGTTCTTATATGTTATATTCTTATCTATTCATGTTCTCGAGGCCGCGGCGAGTCACTTCCCCAATGGCCGTTTAAATTCTCGCTCTTATATTCTCTTTATATTCTGTTATATTCTTATCTGCTCATATTCTCGAGGCCGCGGCGAGTCACTTCCCCAATGGCCGTTTCAATTCTTGCTATTTAATTTCTGCACCATTCCCGTCCCCCCGAGGCCGCGGCGAGTCACTTCCTGCTATGGCCGTTTAACCCCCATATCTTGCTATATTACATGTGTCCCGCTCGCCCCGCCGGAGTAATCTCCCGTGGTGGCCCCTTCTCTCTTCTCTTATTTCTGTGTTGCAGCAAACAAAAGAGGAGCCCGCGCGCTCCGCGTCCTCTTCGCTCCCCGAACCGCGTGACGTCGCTCACACCCGGGGCGGGGTACATTTCTTGCTTCTCATGCCCCCCACGGTGGGGTCTCTCTTTGTGTGCCCCCATGGCGGGGCGGATCCTGCCTCCTTGCTTCTGTGCCCCAGGCGGGGCATGTTCTTCATGGCTTCTATGCCCCCAGTGGCGGGGTTTGTTTCTCCTTCACATGCCCCCAAGCCGGGGTGGACTTCTCTATGGCTTCTATGCCCCCAGGCGGGGTGTATGTTACTTCATATGCCCCCAGGGTGGGGATGTATCCCGATTCTAATGCCCCCATGGCGGGGTATGTCCTTGGCTCCTTATGCCCCCCAAGGTGGGGTGTGTTTTGCTTCTTGTGCCCTCGAGGTGGGGTGAATTTCTTTCTTTGTATGCCCCTAGTCCAGGGTGTGGTTTTTTTTTTTTTTTGAGTGTCCCCAGGCCGGGGTGAATTCTTTTCTTCTTATGCCCCCATGGCGGGATGTAGCTTCTTCAAATGCCCCTGAGCCGGGGCATATTCTTTATGGCTTCCATGCCCCCAGGCGGGGTATGTTTCTTCTTCAATTGTCCCTAGGACAGGGTGTATTCTTTTCTTCCTTATGCTCCCGAAGCGAGATGTAACTTCTTCAAATGCCCCTAAGCCGGGGCTTATTCTTCATGACTTCTATGCCCCCCCTGGCGGGGTATGTTTCTTCTTCAAATGCCCCTGAGCCGGGGCATATTCTTTATGGCTTCCATGCCCCCAGGCGGGGTATGTTTCTTCTTCAATTGTCCCTAGGACAGGGTATATTCTTTTCTTTCTTATGCTCCCGAAGCGGGATGTAACTTCTTCAAATGCCCCTAAGCCGGGGCTTATTCTTCATGACTTCTATGCCCCCCCTGGCGGGGTATGTTTCTCCTTCAAATGCCCCTAAGCCAGGGTGTGTTCTTATGCTTTTTTTGCGCCCCTCAGGGCGAGGTGCATTCCTCTCCATATGCCCCTAGCATGGGGTGTGCTTTTGTTTCTTATGCCTCCAGGCCGGGGTAGGTTTCTTCCTCATATGCCCCTAAGCCAGGGTGAGTTTCTCTTTTCATGTGTCCCCAGGGGGAATGAATTCTTTTCTTCTTATGCCCCTATGGCGGGGTATGTTTTTTTGCTTCAGGTGCCCCCATATCGGGGTGTATTTCCCCTTCAAATGCCCCTAAGCCGGGGTGCAGCTCTATTTCTTCTTACGTCCCCAGGTCGGGGCGGATTCTTCTTCAAATGCCCCGAAGCCGGGGTGTAGCTTTTGCTTTGTGTGCCCCTCAATCGGGGCAGATTCTCTTCATGTGCCCCAGGGAATGGGGTGTATTTTTTTTGCCTCCTATGCCCCCGTAGCAAGGTATATATCTTCTTCTTATCCCCCATGGCGGGGTATGTGCATGCTCTCTTCGGGAGTGGTGGCCGTGCTTGGCCTCATTGCTATAAAGCATTCCCCTCAGCGGGCAGCTATTCACCAAGCTACAATTGTGGCTCGCTGGGTCTTTTAACAACCACTCGGGGGGGTCGTTTTGTGCCGGGTAGAGGCAGCAGGAAGGAGGAACAGGCCAGGTCATTGCATCGCGGACTTGGGTCCTCCTAGAGTCAGGCAGGATGCCGGGTTTCTTCTTGCTCTTTTGGTCGACAATGCTTGCCAACTTTTTCTTCATCTCTTTTTTTATTTCTCTTTTTTTGTATGATTGACCAGGGTGGAGGTGCAGGAGAGTGCTCACCCCCTCAGGGAGGGGGTGAGTGGTTCGCTCCACCGCATAAATCCCACCATGGTAATCTTTATTCAGCACGGGTCTCGACGGACGTGGCCATACAACCCTTTCTCGTCGGCTCTTTCTCTCTCTTTTTTTTTCTTTCTTTTCTCTCCTTTTTTTTTCTTCTTTTCTTCTTTTCTTCTTGAGGGAAGCGGGGGGGCCTCGATTTCCCCTCCCTTCTCTTCTCTTTCTCTTCTTCTTTTTTTTTATCACAGCCCCCCATGATTCCTGGAAGTTGTAGGTGCCTCGGAGTAGCATCGTCGAGGCGACAAAGATAATTTCACCTAGTCCGGCTTTTCCCCCCATAGGGTAGACGAAGACAGCACCTGCAATTCATCAAAGCAGGCAAACATCATTTATTAGGGGGGCCATGAGGCCCGGAATCCCGGCGAAGAGATGAAGGGTAGTTTGGTCCCACCGGGCGTGCCAGAATTGTGGACGCACTTTTAGTTCGTCTATTACGCTCGTCCCATTCGGGCGTGGTTGATTCGTCTATTAAGTGCGTGGGCGTGCCAGTCACAAAGTGAAAATTTATTCGGGCTCCGGAGAGCCCATGGTGCGCTCGATCTGACTCGGTCAGACGATTGTGTGGTTCGTGTCGGGACCAAAACCCGCCGCGCCATAAAGGTCACGGCGTCATTTACATCCCCCATACGAGGGAACACCCTTGATTAATCGCCGAGATTCAGGGCCTCATGGCCAAGAAATTAATTACATGAAAACTCTATTACGAGGTGTTGAAATCCTCACGCGAGGGCGAGAAGAAAACCATCCGCGGTCATGTCGGTCGTGTACTGACCATTTAATGTTCGGACGAATGTCCGGCTCGAGAAAAGCGCAATCGCCACGGGAAAATCGGAGCATATGTATGCCAGGATATGGCAATTTTATTATCCAGAAGAACGGGGAACGTTCGGCCAAACCTCGGTTAGAGCGGTCGGAAACCAGTAAGTCCATTGGCCCGGTGCAAGGGCAAGCTGCGACCATACTACGGTGGACCCCCCGCGGTCGAAACAAGACTTGCATGAGCGTCATTAATATTTCCGGTCCAAACGGGCAACGTGGAGTATCCCTTGAATCTGCTGAAAAACCCTGTGCCTAGGGAAGCGGAAGTTCGAAACGTGTCGGTCATTCGGGAGACCGTTTAATATTTGGATGTGTGTCCGGCTTGAGAATATCATAATCATTACAGGAGGACCTGGAACATATGTATGTCGTGATACGGCAAATACATTATTCCGAGACACTGAAAACATTCGGTTAAATCTCGGTTAGTGTAGCAGGAAACTAGCGAATTTATTGGCCCGGTGCGAGATCGAGTCGGGACCATACCGGGGGCGCCTCCCGCGGTCCAAACGGGGCTTGCGTGGGCATCATTAATGTTCCCGGTGCCGGAGGGCAACGGGGAAGAGTCCCGGGACCAAATTCCAAAATCGAAAACGTATTCAAAGGGAGCGGGCTATAGACCGAGGATATGGGTCAGACAGTGACCATAATCGGGACGGACCCGAGGTCCCAGCATGACCCATGAAGGCCTTATCGATATTCCCATGAAAGGAGTCCAGGGGTGGCGGGAGCCGTCTCGTTCTATTCCGATTCTGTCAGTCGCTTGCGGACCTTTTCATGTTCGGGCAAGGGCCCATATTGAAAGTGTGACGTTGATGGAAACGACCCCGTACGAATGTATGCCGAGTTTACGGCAGTTTCAATGAAAGGACGGGAACGAATCCCATTAGGATGAATCTGATTTAACGGGCTATCGACCCGGAGCAACGCCGGCTCACGACCATGTCGGGGAGGGAGCCGTCGGTCATATTGGTTGCTCACGGGTCTTTTCATATTCAGACACAGGTCCATAATAGAAATGCGGCGAAAACCGAGGTGAACCCGTTCAAATGTCTACCGAGCGTGCGGCAATTTTAGTAGCGGCTCGGAAGGGATCCGGCCGGAGAAATGAATCCGGTTTAATCGGAATGTCAGCCCGAGGCGAGGTCGGGTCACGGCCAGTTCGGGATGATTCCCAAGACTCAGGCCCAACCTGGAAGGGCGACATTGTTGTTCCTTCGGCACCGGGTCACGAGAGAGACGGGGCTGCAAAGTGGATCTCATTGTTTTGTTATCATTTGAAATTTTATCATTATTATTCGTTAATTTATACATATCTTTGAGTGAATTCTTTATTACTATTTATTCATTTTTCTTGTGATTTATTCATTTACTATTGTTATTATTAGGTTTGTTATTATTTTTGGTCGTTTTATTATCATTCATTTACTTGTCATTTTTTGTTACATTTGTTATTATTATTTATTTATTTTTGTTATCATTTATTTTTCGATTTATCATTATTATTATTTCTTTTTAAGCTTATTATTATTATTACTTATTTCTTTATCATTCTTATTTATTTATTCACCTTTTTGAATTTATTATCATTTATTATTATTGTTTAACATTATTGTTTGCTATTATTTCTCTATTTTCTTTTGAGTTTGTTATTATTATCATTATTTAAGTTTTGTATCATTATTTGTTTATTTATTATGTTTTCTTTTAGCTTATTATCTTTATTAATATCATTATTTCAGGTGTACCGCTGGGTCATGGGAGTGCACCGCTGGAGGGCTAAGGGAGTGTGCCGCTGAGGGCCAAGGGAGTGTGCCGCTGGGGGCCAGGGGGTGTACCGCTGGAGGGTTAAAAGGGTGTGCCGCTGAGGGCTAGGGGTGTACCGCTGGAGGGTCAGGGAGTGTACCGCTGGAGGGTTAAAAGGGTGTGCCGCTGAGGGCCAGGGGTGTACCGCTGGGGGGCCAAGGAGTGTGCCGCTAAGGGCCAGGGGGTGTACCGCTGGAGGGTCAAAAGGGTGTGCCGCTGAGAGCCAGGGGTGTACCGCTGGAGGATCAAGGAGTGTGCCGCCGAGGGCTGAAGCAGGAGCGTGCCACTGAAGGGCTGAGGGAGTGTACCGCTGAAGGGCTGGAAGTGTGCCGCTGAAGGGCCTGGGGCTGTGCCGCTGAAGGGCTGAGGGAGTGTACCGCTGAGGGGCTAACAGGGTGCACCGATGAGGGCCCACTCTCCCTCTAATTCTTTTAGGGCTTTTCTTTTCTTCTTTTCTGATTTTATTAAGTATGCATGTGTTTGTCTCTCTCTTTCTCTTGATTATCTTTCATTCTTTCTTTTGTGGGGACGGATGTTCGAGTTGTCTAGTTGCCGTTCGGTTTGGTTCTCTTTGAGTTGATTACGGCTCCCTTGCCTCGGTTAAAGTGTTTTACCGTTGTTCTTTTCGTTCGTTTATTACCTCCTTTTACCTTTTTAATGTGTGGTTGTTCCATTTATTTGTTGCTTCCTTTTGTCTTTTAATATGTTATCGTTTCTAACGAAAATTCGACAGCATCTCCCCTTAACCCGAGCGTAAGGGAGATACAGGGAACGCGCCCACATGGAGTGGCGGAACCCGACAACTGGAGGTGGGCGCTCGAGAGCGGCAACACCTTTATAAACCTCGGAAAACTCGGAGGGAACGACGAGTGGAAGACTACTCCTAGGACTGGCCGAAGAGGGAGTGCACCGGGCAAGAAGGAGGGGCGAGTGTGCTGGGCAAGGAAGGCACGAGAGGGCGTGCCGTTGAAGGCTTAGCCAGGGTGTGCCGGGCAAAGGTCCAAAGGATCGTGCCGGGGAAGGGCGCAGGAGGGTGTGCCGCTGAAGGCTTGACCAGGGCGTGCCGGGCAAGGGTCGAAAGGACCGTGCCGGGGAAGGTGTCCAAGGGCGTGCCGTTGAAGGCACGGCTGGGGTGTGCCGCTGAGGGCACGCAGTGGTGAGCTAAGGCAAAAATGCCAAAGGGGAAGCAAGCCCTAACAAAAGGAGAAAGGGAAAGGGGCGTAAAATACCGAAGGATGCAAACACGGGAGAAATGTTTGAGGAAGACGTCCAAAAAAAATTATTTGCAAGACTTCTACTTCTATTCTCATAAGAGGAGTGCCCCAAGGGGGCTAATACATCGCAACGACGTCAAAACAAGAAATGAAAGGAAAGAGGAAAAGAAAATACAGTGGGGGGGGGGACGGAGCGTGGACTCCTCCCCTCCCGGACCTCACTCCCTCTCTCCACCCACTCTTCTTCTCTTCTTCTCTTCACACAGACGGTGGTGGTAGGTGGAGCGACGAGCTCCTCTTCTTCTCTTCTTATCCTTCTTCTCTTCGCGCGGACGGCGGTGGTGGGTGGACGGAGCAGCAGAAAGGGGGAGGCGGAGCCTCCCCTCCTCTTCTTTCTTCGCTTCTTCTCTTCCTCTTCTTCTCTTCTTCTCTTCTGGGTCTCTCTGTCTCTTCCTCCCTCTCCTCCTTCTTGCCGGAATGGGAGGGGATTTATACTCCCAGCCGCGGGAGCCTTCGAGCACGGCAGTCAGAGGCGGGAAGCAGCTTCATCATGATGACGTTTGACCTTTCCCGTCCGGGCTGTCAGGGGAGTAGCCTGCGTGGCCCAACCGTTGGCTGACACCTCGGACAGCTCACTGTGCGCCAAGGATATGTAGGGCATGGGCTTCACATCGTTTGGCCGTTGAAAAACCTTCACGCTGTACCGCTGGCGGGCTGAAGAAGCGTGTTGCTGTAAGACACTATAAGCGTGCCGCTGAAGAGGGCAAAAGGCGTGCCGCTGAAGGCCCAGAGAAGTGTGCCGTTAAAGGGCACAAAGAGCGTGCCGTGGGGGGGCCCTTCATAGTGTGCCGCTGGGGGCCCTTCACAGTGTGCCGCTGGGGGCATAAAAAGTGTGCCGTGGAGGGCACTTCATAGTGTGCCGCTGGAGGGCACCAAAGAGTGTGCCGCTGAAGGCCCACTGGGCGTGCCGTTGAAGGCAAATGGGCGTGCCACTAAAGGCCTGGGTGTGCCGCTGGGGCTCCCAGGGGCTGTGCCGCTGAAGGCCACCACAAGGGTGTGCCGCTGAAGGCAACCCTGGGTGCGCCGTTGAAGGCCACCAGGGTGTGCCGCTGGGGCTGACTTGGGCCCGTTTTGTGCTCAAAATTATGGTTTGTTTGATCTTCTTCGGGGGCCACGGGTTGTGAGCTTCCTGGGGGTTGGTTTCTCTTCACCGTCGTGACTCCGGGGACGGCTTCACAGCAGTGTGCATATTTGGGGAGTCCGGATGACCAGTCTCTACGGGGCTTCTTCACTTGGTGCCGTTGTTAGTGCTGGGCCGAGTAGGACATCTGGGTGTGCAATTTTTGGTGTCCACACCTGCTCCCCAGAATTCGGCTTTCACGGCCTGCTTCCCAGAATTCGGCTCCTGTGGCCCGCTTCCCAATATCTTTGGCTCTTCCAGCCTACTTCTCAGGATTCGGCCCTTTACGGCCTGCTTCCCAGAATTTGGCCTTTACGGCCTACTTCCCCGATTTCAGCCTTCGCGGCCTACCTCCATGACACCAACTCCGGCCCTTGCGGCCCACTTTCCCTAGTCCGGGTTTCATAACCGGTATCCCCGGCGCATTTTGAATCAACAAACTCTTCTCTCCATCCCTTCGGGCGACGAACATCCCTGTTGCGTCAATAAACCCGTCCCTCTGCCCTCATGGCTCGCCTTTTGCAACTTCGGCTCTTGAAGCCCGCTTCCAGCCTTGGTTGTTTTGGCTTCACTTATCGGCCCCTGAGCCGACAGCTTTCAATCATCGGCCCCTGAGCCGACAGCTTTCAATCATTGGCTCCTATGCCAACAGCTTTTCAATTATCGGCCCCTGAGCCGACAGCTTTCAATCATTGGCTCCTATGCCAATAGATATCTAATTATCGGCCCCTAGTCGACAGCTTTCAATTATCGGCCCTTGAGCCGACAGCTTTCACTCATCGGCCCTTGAGCCGATAACCTTTTAATCACCGGCCTTCGGGTTGACAGCTTTTCAATTATTGGCTCCCATGCCAATAGCTTTTCAATCATCGGCCCCTGAGCCGACAGCTTTCCAATTATTTGCTCCCATGCCAACAGCTTTTCAATCATCGGCCCCTGAGCCGACAGCTTTCCAATTATTGGGCCCCATGCCAATAGCTTTTCAATCATCGGCCCCTGAGCCGACAGCTTTTAATCATCGGCCTTCGAGCCGACAGCTTTCACTTATTGGCTCCCATGCCAACAGCTTTCAATTATCGGCCGCTGTGCCGACATCTCTTATATCATTGGCATCCGCGCCAGCAGCCACCTGGAGTTCTTCAAAAAAAAGAAAAGAAGAAGAGAAGAAAAAAAAGGGGGAAGAAGAGAAGAAGAGAAAAAAAACAAACAAACAACAAAAAGAGAGAAAAAAAAAGAGATAACAAAAAGGAAAAAAAAGAGGAAAAGAGAAGAAGAGAAAAGAGAGAAGAAAAGAAAGAAAAAGAGATGAAGAGACCAACATACTGCTTCAGTTCCCGACACCCCGTCGGCACTGATGAAGAGACCAATACACTGCTTCAGTTCCCGACACCCCATCGGCACTGATGAAGAGGCCAATATGTTGCTTCAGTTCTGGACACCCTGTCGGCACTGATGAAGAGACCAACATACTGCTTCAGTTCCCGACACCCCGTCGGCACTGATGAAGAGACCAATATACTGCTTCAGTTCCCGACACCCTGTCGGCACTGATGAAGAGACAAAGAGACCAATATACTGCTTCAGTTCCCGACACCCTGTCGGCACTGATGAAGAGACAAAGATACCAATATACTGCTTTAGTTCCCGACACCCTGTCGGCACTGATGAAGAGACAAAGAGACCAATATGCTGCTTCAGTTCCCGACACCCTGTCGGCACTGATGAAGAGACAAAGAGACCAATATGCTGCTTCAGTTCCCGACACCCTGTCGGCACTGATGAAGAGACAAAGAGACCAATATACTGCTTCAGTTCCCGACACCCCGTCGGCACTGATGAAGAGACCAATATACTGCTTCAGTTCCCGACACCCTGTCGGCACTGATGAAGAGACAAAGAGACCAATATACTGCTTCAGTTCCCGACACCCCGTCAGCACTGATGAAGAGACCAATATGCTGCTTCAGTTCCCGACACCCTGTCGGCACTGATGAAGAGACCAAGAGACGAATATGCTGCTTCAGTTCCCGACACCCTGTCGGCACTGATGAAGAGACCAACATACTGCTTCAGTTCCCGACACCCCGTCGGCACTGATGAAGAGACCAATATACTGCTTCAGTTCCCGACACCCTGTCGACACTCATGAAGAGACAAAGAGACCAATACGCTGCTTCAGTTCCCGACACCCCGTCGGCACTGATGAAGAGACCAATATGCTGCTTCAGTTCCTGACACCCTGTCGGCACTGATGAAGAGACAAAGAGACCAACAAACCAGGTCAGCTCCCGGCACCCTGTCGGCACTGACAAAGAGAAGAAAAGATAGATAAACCATGGCAGCTCCCGACACCCTGTCGGTACTGATGCAAAAGAAAATAAGAGACCAACATGCTACGGCAGCTCCCTACGCCCTGTCGGCACTAATGAATAAGAGAAGAGACAAGCATGCTACGCCAGCTCCCGACACCCTGTCGGTACTGATGCAAAAGAAAAGAAGAGACCAACATGCTACGGCAGCTCCCTACGCCCTGTCGGCACTAATGAAGAAGAGAAGAGACAAGCATGCTACGCCAGCTCCCGACACCCCGTCGGCACCGACAAAGAGAAAAAAGAGACCAGTACACCCGCGGGCACCGCCCGGCTCATCCTTCGCCTGCGCTACCCGTGGGTGGGGGGCATTTGTGGACACCAAAAAAATTGCACACCCAAATATCATACCCGGCCTCGCATCAACAACGGCGCCGAGCGAAGAAGCCCCGGAGAGACTGGTCGTCCGGACTCCCCAAATATGCACACTGCCGTGAAGCCGTCCCCGGAGTCACGACAGCAAAGAGAAGCCAACTCTCGGGAAGCTCATAATCCATGGGCCTCGAAGAAAATCAAATGGGCCACAACTCGTGCTCACAACGGGCTCAAAGCTGCCCATTTAGCCCTTCAGCGGCACGCCCATTTGAGGCTTCAACGGCACGCTCCCTGCAGCCTTCAGCGGCACACCCCTTGGGAGTCCCAGCGGCACACCCCTTGGGGAGCCCAGCGGCACACCCCTGGGTGCCCCAGAGGCACACCCATGGGAGCCCCTCAGCGGCACGCCCTGCCCCCAGCGGCACACCCGTCCTGGGCTCCAGCGGCACACCCCTAGGGTGTCTTCAGCGGCACGCCCCAATGGCTTCCAGCGGCACCCCCAGGAAGCCTCAGCGGCACGCCCATTTGGGGCTTCAGCGGCACGCTTCGTTGGGCCTTCAACGGCACGCCTTTTGCCCTCTTCAGCGACACGCTTAGGCAACCTTTAGCGACACGCCCTTTTGGCCCTCCTCCGGCACACCTTTTGAGCCCGCCAGTGGCACGTCAACGGCCGAACGACGTGATGCCCATGCCCTATGGATCATTGGCACGCAATGGGACTTGCTGAGGTGTCACCTGGGGAGAGGGCCACGCTGCCTACTCCTCTTGCCACCCAGGACAAGGGAGTCCACTCCCATTAAATGCCCTCCGGACCCTTCCCGCCTTGGGACGCTCCCGCTGCCCGGGGTATAAAACCCCTCTTCGCTGCGAACAAAAGAGAGGAGAGGCAGATACACACAGGGACACCCACACGCAGACAGAGAAGAGGAGAAGAGAAGAAGAGAAGAAGAAGGAGAAGAGAAGAAGAAGAAGAGGAGAAGAGAAGAAGAGAAGAAGAAGGAGAAGAGAAGAAGAAGAAGAGGAGGGGAGGCTCTGCCTCCCCCTCCTGCTGTTCCGCCCACCGCCGTCCCCGCGAAGAGCAGAAGAAGAAGCAGAAGAAGAGAAGAAGAGAAGAAGGAGAGGGGAGGCTCCGGCTCCCCCGTTGCTATCCCATCCACCACCACCGGTGTGAAGAGAGAGAGAGAAGGAGGGTGAGTGAAGAGAGAGAGTGAGGACCGGGAGGGGAGGAGTCCCTGCTCCCCCCCATTATATCTTCTTTCTTTCTTTCTTTGTCCCCCTTGTGTTCTTTCCGTCGCCATGTAGTAGCTCCCTCGGGGCACTCTCTTTGTGATAATAAAAGTAGGAGGCTTGTAAGTATTTCTCTTGAACGTCTTTCTAAAGCGTTTCTTCCGTATTTGCATCCTTTGGTGTTTCACGCCCTCCCCCTTTCCCTTTCTCCTTTTGTTAGGGTTTGCTTCCTCCAGGACATTTTTGCCTTGCTTCCTCCTTCGCCGGCACGCCTTCTTCAGCGGCACGCCCTAGCCAAGCCCTTCGCCGGCATGCCCTTACGGGCCTTCGCCGGTACGCTCTCCCAGCCCTTCCCTGGTGCGCCTTAGAGCCCCTTCGCCGGCACACCCCAATCGCTCCTTCCCCGGTGCGCCTGGGAACCCCCTTCGCCGGCACGCCCCTACGGGCCTTCCCCGGCACGCCCAGGCCACTATTCACATTCCCAGCCTCTTCAGCCCGGCACACTTCCCAGCTGCTCCTGGAGAGGTCCCCTGCCCACCGTTGCCTCCGAGTTTTCCGGAGTTTTATTAAAGGTGTTGCCGCTCTCGGGCGCCCACCTCCAGTTGTCGGGTTCCGCCACTCCATGTGGGCGCGTTCCCTGTATCTCCCTTACGCTCAGGTCAAGGGGAGATGCTGCCGAATTTTCGTTAGAAACGATAACATATTAAAAGGATAAGAGGAAGCAACAAACAAATGGAACGACCACACGTTAAAAAGGACTAAAAGAAAGCAACAAGCAAATAAAAAGAACAACGGTAAAATGCTTTGACCGAGGCAAGGGAACCGTAATCAACTCAAAGAGAGCCGAATCAAATAACGACTAAGTAACTCGAACATCCGTCCTCAGGAGAGAAAGAATGGAAGATAATCAAGAGAAAGAGAGAAGAAACCCATGCAAACTTAATAAAAATCAGAACAGAAGAAAAGAAAAGCCTTAAAAGAAATGGAGGAGGAGTGGGCTCCCCATGCCCTTCGCCGGTACGCTCCTATTGTCTCCCTTAGCCGGCACACCTTTCTAGCCATCCTTCGCCGGCACATACCTCATGGCCCTTCGCCGGCACACCCGCTTAGCCCTTCAGCGGTACGCCTTCTACCCCCTTTTGCCGACACACCCTTCAGCCCTTCAACGGCACGCTCCTGCTTCAGCCTTCAGCGGCACACTCACCCTTTTAACCCTCCAGCGGTACACCCCCTGGCCCTCAGCGGCACACTCCTTTGACCCTCCAGCGGTACACCCCTGGCCCTCAGCGGCACACCCTTTTAACCCTCCAGCGGTACACCCCCTGGCCCCCAGCGACACACTCCCTTGGCCCTCAGCGGCACACTCCCTTAGCCCTCTAGCGGCACACTCCTTTGGCCCTCAGCGGCACACTCCCTTGGCCCTCCAGCGGCGCACTCCCATGACCCAGCGGTACACCTGAAATAATGATATTAATAAAGATAATAAGCTAAAAGAAAACATAATAAATAAATAAATAATGATACAAAACTTAAATAATGATAATAATAACAAACTCAAAATAAAATAGAGAAATAATAGCAAACAATAATGTTAAATAACAATAATAAATGATAATAAATTCAAAAAGGTGAATAAATAAATAAGAATGATAAAGAAATAAGCAATAATAATAATAAGGTTAAAAAAATAATAATAACGATAAATGGAAAAATAAATGATAACCAAAATAAATAAATAATAATAACAAACTTAACAAAAAAATGACAAGCAAATGAATGATAATAAAACGAACAAAAATAATAACAAACCTAATAATAACAATAGTAAATGAATAAATCACAAGAAAAATGAATAAATAGTAATAAAGAATTCACTCAAAGATATATATATAAATTAACAAATGATAATGATAACATTTCTTAAATAATAATAAAACAATGGGATCCGCTTCGCAGCCCCGTCTCTCCCGTGACCCGGTGCCGAAGGAACAACAATACCGCCCTTGCGAGTTGGGCCTGAGTCTAGGGAATTATCCCGAAATGGCCATGGCCTGACCTCGCCTCGGGCTGACATTCAGATTAAACCGGACTCATTTCTCCGGCCGGATCCCTTCCGAGCCGCTACTAAAATTGCCGCACGTTCGGTAGATATTTGAACGGATTCACCTCGGTTCCCGCCGCGTTCTTATTACGGACCTACGTCCGAACATGAAAAGGCCCGTGAGCGACCTGCATAGCCGGTGGCTCCTACCCCGATATGGTTGTGAGCCGGCATTGCTCCGGGCCAATAGCTCATCAATTCCGACCCGTTCCTATCGGGATTCGTTCCCGCCCTTTCATCGAAATTGCTGTAAACTCGGCATACATTTGTACGGGGTTGTTCCCGCCCGCGTCGCACTTTCAATATGGGCCCTTACCCAAACATGAAAAGGTCGGCAAGTGACCGACGGAATCCGAATTAGAACGAGACGGCTTGCCACCCCCGGACTCCTTCCATGGGAATATCAATAAGACCTCCGTGGGCCACACTCAGACCTCGGGCCTGTCCCGATCATGGTCATCGTCTGGCTCATATCCTCGGTCTACAGCCTGCTCCTTTCGAACACGTTTTCGGTTCTGGAGTCTAGTCCCGGGACTCTCCCCCGTTGCCCTCCGACACCGGAAATATTAATGATGCCCGCGCAAGCTCCGTTCGGACCACGGGAGGCGCCCCCAATATGGTCCTGACTCGATCTCGTACCGGGCCAATAGATTCACTGGTTTCCAGCTACAATAACCGAGATTCAACCGAATGTTTTCAGTGTCTCGGAATAATAAACTTGTCGTATCCCGGCATGCATATGTTCCAGGTCCTCCTGCGATGATTACAAGATTCTTAAGTCGGACTCTCGTCCGAATATTAAATGGTCTCCCGAATGACCGACATGTTTGGAACGCCCGCTTCTCCGGACACAGGGCTTTTCAGCCGATTCAAGGGATATTCCCTCGTTGCCCCTTAGCACCGGAAATACTAATGCCGCTCATGCAAGTCTTGTTTCGACCGCGGGGGGCCCACCGCAGCATGGTCGCAGCTTGCTCTTGCACCGGGCCAACAGATTTACCGATTTTCGACCGCTCTAACCGAGGTTTAGCCGAATGTTTTCCGTTCTTCTGAACAATAAATTGCCATATCCTGGCATACATATGCTCCGGTCTTCCCATGACGATCGCACTCTTCCCGAGACGGACACTCGTCCGAACATTAAATGGTCAGCGCATGACCGACATGATCCCAAATGGTTTTCTTCCCGCCTGCGCGCGAGGATTTCAATACCTCATAATAGACCTTTCATGCAATTAATTTCTTGGCCATGAGGCCCTGAATCTCGGCGATTAATCAAGGGTGTTCCCTCGTACGGGGGATGTAAATGACGTCGTGACCTTTATGGCGCGGCGGGTTTTGGTCCCGACACGAACCACACAATCGTCTGACGAAGTCAGATCGAGCGCACCATGGGCTCTTCGGAGCCCGAATAAATTGTCACTTCGGTGACTGGCACGCCCACGCACTTAATAAACGAATAAACTAACGAGAGAACAATAAGTGAAAAAAAGTGCGTCCACACCCGTTTATTGGAAAAGGACAGCCATTGCATGTTTAAATTTGCAGGCACGCAAAAGAAAAATAGGGGTTCAAAACAAAGCACAAAGATCGTCCCCCTACCAGGGGCGATCGCACGCTAGCCTTCAGGCGGCCCACCAAGATTTCTAGAGGGACCCCCTGTTCTCAAGCATCATGGAGGTTGATGGCCAGCTCTCGGGGCATTCCACTGAGATTTCTAGAGGAACCCCCCCACCCAATTCTCAAGTGTCGGGGCGGTCAACCACTGCCCTAGGCCAGTCCTATTCCAAACCAACTCATCCTCAACCATTTCTGGATTTGGTTCATGGCCGCTCTACCTAACCTATGCTAGGGGGCTAAGTTACTCTATCTTGATTCATGTGGGGTATAAAGGATAAGTTTTCTCTCTCTGCAGCTAAGGGAAAATAAGGATAGATATGCTTCTATTGTGTTCTTGAAGGTTCCATCGATCTTGTTCTTCCCCAAAGATCCCAGTGATTTCCAAGCAAGGGAAAGAGCAAGGAGCTACAAAGAGGAGGCTGTTGTAAGATTCTTCCCCTGTTCCAGTTCATGCTTCATCAAGAGGGAGGCACCCCAAGGATCATCTTTGCCCACTTCTTTTCTCCTCTTCTATTTCGTGCTTTATTTGATCATCTTGTAATGGGAAGACCTTAATCTTGCTACTTTGGATGTAGTAAACATGTATGAATACGTGATGCCCATGAAGGGGTGTTTATTCACCCTATCTTGTTTCATGTGGGGTATAAAGGATAAGTTTTCTCTCTCTGCAGCTAAGGGAAAATAAGGATAGATATGCTTCTATTGTGTTCTTGAAGGTTCCATCCATCTTGTTCTTCCCCAAAGATCCCAGTGATTTCCAAGCAAGGGTAAGAGCAAGGAGCTACAAAAAGGAGGCTGTTGTAAGATTCTTCCCCTGTTCCAGTTCATGCTTCATCAAGAGGGAGGCACCCCAAGGATCATCTTTGCCCACTTCTTTTCTCCTCTTCTATTTCGTGCTTTATTTGATCATCTTGTAATGGGAAGACCTTAATCTTGCTACTTTGGATGTAGTAAACATGTATGAATACGTGATGCCCATGAAGGGGTGTTTATTCACCCTAGTGCTTGTGTGGTTTTCTTATTAGTGTGCAGAAAATACTACACTCATAGTGGGGGAGTAGATGTAGCTCTCAAGGATTGAGACCGAACCACTATAAATCTGGTGCACTTGATGTGATTGCTCCTCTCCTACCCCCCTTGTGCATCTTAGCACTATTGCATTCTTCTTCACTTGGATCTACTAGTTTCTTGGTTGTAGTTGTGTTTGAATTTGAATTCTGGCTTTTTTTAGCAAATTTGGGCTAAACCCAATCCCCCCCCTCTTGGCTTTGCCATACATTGGGACTGACAATGTGAATTATACTACCAATTTTATTAAAGATAAACAAAGGTATAAAATTAAAAAGTGGAAAAGAGATTCCTCACGAAACAAAAACAGAACCTCCTGCGACCAAGACGTTAAAATAAGGCTACAAAACTACAACAGCCATTTACCAGGAAGCGATCTAAGACTTCTTGAGAAAAGGACAGTCCATTGCCTTGTGACCATGCCCTCATTTTATGCATCCTTCATCAAGGATGTAAGTCTCGTTGTCCTCGATGACGTTTCGGCTTAGGAGCTTCACCGATAAACATCATTTGATTCCTAAGCTGCCCAGGCTGGGAGGTAATTTTGTGGATTAATGCCACATTATTCCAGGAAGAAAGGAAATCTGCACTAACCTGCTTTTCATGACCATGTTCTGACACCTTGTCCTTGTTCTCCTCCTCTAAATCACTAACAGAATTCTTCACAGGATCATCACCATGGCATTCAAGGGACGGGCACACATCCTCCCACACTAGAGTGTTCTCTGACTTACCTCTTTTTGCTTTGTTGGGAGGGTAATTGGCCACAGACTGCCATGATGTGTTTTGAATTGGATCTCTTTTTGGGAGCTTTCTTACACCTGTACACTCCTTTTTCATTTATACAATCAGTGGTATTACCCACTTTCCAAAAAAAAAAACTGTAACAACATCCGCATGCCCAGGAGTGTGGGGTTGAGCACCAAGTTTCAATGCAAAAGGACGGCAGACCCCTTAGATCAGAACGGCCTCCTCATCCTGCCAGCGAGGAGTCACAGGATCAGCAGCCACATGTTCGACTTTGCAAGGCACGCCAACTGCAGAAGCACAGTCCTCACAGCTAGCAGTGGGAAGCTTCAAAACTCTGTGCTGCCGATAAGCATGGCGGACCTTTCTTTTTTGACACCTAGTAACCATCTTTCTAAGGCCACTAATAATTTCAGACGCCAACTGTGAAACAACTTGCCACCAAGCCACATCCCCCACTTTGGGTTAGCCACTTTTATCTACCTTGTCCCCTTCACTGTTGTTTGAAATTTGAACGGAACTTTGGAAACCTTCCTTGCCTAGGGATAAGTCTCCGCCAGCAGAAAGGCATGTTTCCTGGGCATCATTCCCCCCTAATGCTGGACGAGCAATGGAAACCTTGCTTGCAGACTTCACTGAATCTGTGAATGAACCACCTGAGTGACCGAGAGGCCGACTCAGTCATCTTTAACCTCAGAGCAATATTCTCGGTTGCCCTAGAGCATTGCAACCCTTTGACTAGATCAGTGCAAGATGGGGCCACCTATTTAGCCACCTGCATAGAAACTTCAACCTCAACATTTGCCCAGAAATATGAAGAATGCCATCTAACGTTTACATGTTTCAGGATCTCCCTCAATGACTTGAACTCAACCAAAAGCCGTGCAAATTCCACAGACTTCCACATCTTAGTTTGATCATTCACCCCAATAAGGGACCCAAATGAAGGAACTAAATTCGAAAAGGCCTCCACACTCCTAAGTGGCAACAGAATTCCAGAAAGATGAAACCATCTCACAGGAACCTTGGTCGCCATCTTCATACCTCACCCCTCTTGCCAGTTGGACCACACTAAGGAAGAGTTCCTAACTTGAAGCGCGGTGGTTTTGAGGACTTGTCCTTTGACTTTCACATTGGAGAAGAAAAGAGAAAACTACTCGCCGACATCTTACAAACCACTGGCAATAGGGTTCATAGATCCAAAGTGGCCACATTCTGAGGTTGGTGGCGACCATGGGTTTACCCGATCATCAAAAAAAGAAAACAAAATTGTTACAAACCGACAACTTAGAATCATCCTGCCTTTGGGTTTTCATTGCAGACATAACATCATCATAGTCAACATTACAATCTAATCACAGATTGGGAGGACACAGGAAAACGGCTTTGAAGGTGTGTCGACTCGAGTTGGCACGGACATGCATTTCAACTCATGTTGATACTGCCATAAACAATTTCCCTATAAAATGTCCCCACCGTAAAATGTTCCCATGGTAACTCCCGAGTCCTTTGGAAAGTAAAAGATAGAGAGGGACGGACGCGGAGGGATTGAGAAAACCAAAAGTCTTCACAAATTTCAATTTTTCAACCGCCATATGCTCCAAGATAAAATGGGTTGAGTGAGACATACACAATCATGTACAAAACTCCTTTAACAAATTGAAGACTGTTATGTATATCATATTTATATTTAAACCTTTTAAAAAATTCAAATTGTAACGCTAAACTTAACTTTAACAAATATTAATTTGTAAGTGCCTTATAATTTAAACTATGTAGTTATTAATTAGTTTCTACCTTAATACTTTAATCAATACTCTAAATTAATTTTGACATATATTGATCACTAAATGTGCATCATTCTAAATTTATTGTTTAATTGAAACATAGTAGCTTATTCATTAGACTGATTTTCAATACATATTAATAAATAAATATGTATAATTCTAAATATATAAAATATACTACTTTGCCCCCCCCCCCCCCCCCCGGTGTCTTATTTTTTGTAATTTGCCATGTCTACACCCGTATCCATGTTGACACGTCACCCATGTTAGTGTCTCACAAATCATAAGAGTCTAGTACATCACCAATTACAGCCTAGTACGTCCCCAATTAAGGTACCTCTTAGAGCCAGGATGTTACCATCAAAAGAAGGGGATCAAGGTGCTTCTACCAGAACAAACTGATGAGGTTCGCTATCTGGTTCTTCGCCCGTCATACCTTTTCCTGTGGTCAAATGTTGCCTACTCTCTGCCACAAGGGGCTGAACACTGGCCATACACCGGAAACTATGATGGCCTGGCCCATGGCAACGCCAGGATCCTAGTTACAGCTCGATGCATGATGCCCCTTGCCAAAGCATCTAAAACACAAGTTGGATTGTGGATCTGGACAGCAAACACCAGTGGCCACTGGCTCTCTGGTGGCACCATCTGTGGGCAAAGCTCAAAAATAACAGATTGTTGCTACGTAAATGCGTGTAAACATAAAAATCAAGAACGCAAATTTTGTTTGAGATTGCTTGTGAACCTATTGAGCTGAGCTCCGTGAAGCTCAATCTCAGCTCACCAAATTAAATGAGTCGAGCTGAGTCAACCTAAACTTAAGCCAACCTGAGAGCTCTATTCATTGCTTCCCTAGAGGAGGGCTTTTAGTAAGGAATACTTCAGAAACATCATCTTTGTGGACTAAGCATGTATGTTACAAGCATGGTTGAATGAAAAGCATCATATAGGTGTCCTGTGGAAACATCCAAAAGCAATTTAGGAGGCTTTCACTTTCAAAACAGCACAGGAACACTTCCCCACCACCACCCCAAAAAAAAAATCACATGTCTTCATGGGAGACAAGGGGACCATTCACAAATCTGCCCACATTTACACTACCGACAAAATGAGTAGCAGAATGGACATTTGATGGAGACTTCTCATGTCCTTACCAGCACAGGCCACCAAAAACATTTTGAGCTGCAGTTGTCCTGAAAACTTAATAGGACAGCATCCAGAGCTCTTAAGAACATACATCCGCCACCTTTATGCATTAGATTGTCCATTATCCAGTCTCACTCTAGAGTGTTTATTTTCCCCCTTAAACTGTTAAAGGAATATTGTTAGGCTCTACCCTGTTACTCTAAGAGGGAACAAGTTTTTGATCATAGAGCTGGGAAAAAGTACGCCATCAAGGATGCTGCCCCATACTCTCTTTCCAACAATCCTTCTCAGAGAAGACTACTACCAGTCAGGAAAACCAACCTCATCATTCTGAAAATTCTGCTCCATGATGCTTGTTCACAGTAGAACATCCCATTGGGATTGCATTCTGCAAGGTGACAACTAATGCCTCCAATTATGTTCAGTATGGTACAGAAAAACACAAAGAAATTGATCAGCATCTTCTGCTGGAGGGTACTCAGAAGAAAACCCCAGATTGGAAAGATTTAGGTGATTTAGAAAATTGGTTCAGTTTTACCCAATTAGATAATTGGCAATTAGGTTGTCAAGATTAGACCATTCAACTGACCTTGGCCAGTGTCAATTATATAACTCTGACCAGCAAAATCATGCTGATTAACTATTCATGTTAATGCCCTGAATAAAATCAACCACAAATTGGTGCAAGTCTCAATACGGAAATAAATTTGGATGGAGCCCAAAATCTCTACCATGGTCCAAAATGAGTTCCGAGAGGCTAGTAAGGCACTACGCATGATTTGGAAAGATTTAAGGCCAAAGAGACATTACTAATTTAGGAAATTTTAGGATTCAAGTGTGCAAGGTCATTCAGGGATGAAAGATTCGTTTCAATGATTTTTATGTGATTTTAACGTTCGGAGGGCATTTGGTCATTTTGAGAAAGTTTGGGTCCATGACAGCCAAGTTCTCTCTACCAAAAGATTCTTAGTTAGCTTTAATGTCCATTTCTGATTTTTACAGATTTTTCTAATTCTTTTAGGATTATTGGGGCATTTTGGTCATTTTCATGCCTTGGGTTTGCAAAGAGGTTCGATGACCTTGGTGCCTCTTAGGTTTGCCAAATTCTTTGCTAGATCATAGCTATGGTCTAGCTTATGGACCGAATTGTCACTCACCCGTTGGGCCTATTTTGAGTTCATCCGATAGAAAATTTTGACCGTCCACTAAAGGACATGATCATAATGGTTATCAACTCAGGTATCAAGAGATTATGGGTTTGAGATGACCCAAAAAAACACCAATTAGGATTAGATAAACTTATACCGAACCCGGTAAAGGTCCATCAAGCCATCAAGCATTGATAAACTCCTCTCGGATCAAGAGCACAAATAACAATCAAGAGCATAACCGTGATATATTAGACCCTTCAAGGATCCATAAACCATTAAATAGATCCATTTGGGATCTAAATTTCACATCTATCTAGGATGTGTTATCAAGCTATCAAGAACAAAGTCTTTATTAATAAGAAATCATTGATTCAAAAACAGGAACATAGAAGTGTAGAACACTTCAAATGTTCTTGATCCTCTTGAACCAGGAAAAACTAGGAGACTTGCAAAGTCCCTTCCCAACATTGGAGTTTGCTGTCATTGCCTGGAGAGGCATCTTCTTCGGTTTGGAGGAAGTCTTGAGGGTATTTATAGGAGTTGGAGGGAGGCTCGGCGGCCTTGAGCTGAGTGAACAGCGCGACACCCATGCCCCACTGTGCATTGACTTGTTAGAGAAAGTGTTTGAAATTTTCTTTCTGTTTTTACCCCCTACCATGTCACTTAAGTTTGGCATGGTAGGGGTATTTTAGTTCAAATTTTCCTTCATTTTAAAACTCTAACATGCACACACATTGCACAGCTACCAGCCTCTCTCTCTATATATTTTCTTTTTGCTGTGCTATGCCCTCTCTTTCCTTGAGCGCCCAAAAGAAGGTCAAAAGCTATGTTATCAAAAGCATGCCTAGGCGCTCGCCTAGGCAGTTTTTGAGGTGAGACGACCCCAAACCGCCTTGTTTTAGCCTCAAAACATCTCACTCTCAGGAGGGCTAGTCCCATGAGATCTTAATTAACTTATCCTATGTATTTTCACCTCAAATCTTGATTGCAAGTATGTATTTTCACCTCAAATCTTGATTGTATGTATGTATTTTTTGTGATATTTAGACAAATATTTATATTTTTGAATTATATATATATAAAATAAAATACGTCAAACAGCTCAAATGCCTAAGCCATCGACTACATAGGTCGGAAGGGGGTGCAGGTGGGCCCCCCTGGATCCTCCTCCCATGCCCCCCCTTTCTTCTCCTTTCTTTTCTCTTCCTTCACTTTCTCATGTTTTGCTTCTTCCTCTTCTTGTTTTGTGGCAGCCAACCCTAGACGCTCTCCTTGAGATCACACCACTCTTCCCTGCATCTTCTTGCAACACACAGCCCAAGGAGGAGCTTTCTTGAAGAGCAGCCAACCCTAGAAGCTCTGTTGGAGATCACACTACTCTTCCTTGCATCTTCTTGCAGCACACAGACCAAGGAGGAGCTTTCTTGCAGACCAAGGACCGGCTTGTGAACGCTTAGGAGGATAGACCAGTTCCTATTGCTGCTGCTGCATCCTCTCTCTTGCTCTTCTTTTCTGTTGTTTTTTTCTCCCCTCCCTCTGGGGATATATGTCTTTTAGAACACCCCTTTAAGAGGAATTGCTTCACCATCCATGTCCTTTAGAACCCCCCTTTAGTAAAACAGATTGCTCCCTCCCCCTATCTAAACATTTTTTTAATGACTGGGGGAAACCCACCAACCTCACCGTACGGCCGCTTTGGTGCGACGGGAAAACTCCCAAGTTCTGCTGCCCAAACCTGAGCCAGGGAACCACCCGTGGGAACGGACACTAAGGCCAAGGCACAACCACACTTTACCGCCGAGGGTAATTGAACCTGTGACCTCATCATTACCAACTAACTGCAAAATGATTCAACCCACGTCCTCGAGTCCCTACCTCTAGTCAGTTGAATGTATGAAATCAGTTATCTGAGTCCCATTACATAAAGGTTCCAGTAGGAGGGTGGAGAAGGGCAACACTAGGTGCTCAAATTCAAAACTGAAGTCAAACCACAAAAAAGGAAAAGATTTGGTCCAATAAGTTTCAAGAATCAAGACCGAAAGACTTGAAGAAGTGAGTGTGATGCAGGACGGAAACGATTGACCCTGTCCTTGTGATTTGTGCTCTTTTGGACAATGTATCAAACACATGACATGCTGCAAATCTCAGGACGACCTATGACGACTTAGTGCGCCCGAAATAAAATTAATGACAGGCGTTAAATCTCAGAGCAAGATATCACGACAAACTTCAAAGTCCAAATGCAGTTGACCATCTCACCCTGTTATGTGGCTCATAACTCACCAATGCATGGCTGTGATCTTTCCCTCAGACCAGCAAATTGACGTCAACTATAACGTGGACATACTAGCCTCTTTCAAATGATGTGGGTTGTGTCCAATGATGGAGTCACGGCAAATCATGAATTTAACAGATTGCAGCCAGCAGTAAATACCTGTGATGGTCTCTCAGCAGAAAGGTTGAGTTGGCTAGATGACGACGCCATAAATGGGTGATGAGGAGTGACTGGGCACTCACGAACCAGACTAAATATAGGCTGTCGGCTTCTCATCGACAACCAGCGCTCAAAACCAGAACAATGACGAGCGGCTGGCCGACAGCCGGTGCGAGGGAGAACCGCCGAGGTGGGCACCAGTCGAAGGGGAAGCTGGTCTGTTGAGGGCCGTTCGCGGGCGACAGCGGCGGTGAAGCTGGCTCGACGTCTGCGTGGACGATCCCGAAGTGGCAGGTGGGATCGGGGTGGCCGCGGCAGCCGCTGCAGTGGCCACTAGGCCGTGGGGCGTCGGCACCGGAGTGGAGGCGGCTGAGGGGTCGTGTGGACACCAAAAATTGCACACCCATGATATCCTACTCAGCCCAGTATCAACAACGGCCCGAGTAAATAAGCCCCGGGAGAGATTGTCGTGAAGTCACCTCCAGGAGTCACGACAGTGAAGAGAAACCAAGCACAAAAGGCCCACAATCTGTGAGCCTCGAGAAGAGCCAAACAGGCCACGACTCGTGTCCATAACGGGCTCAGAACGGGTCAGAAACATGCCCAATTTTGGCCTTCAGCGGCATGCCTCAAGGCCTTCAGCGGCACGCCCCCAATGGCCTTCAGCGGCACGCCCCAATGGGCCTTCAGCGGCACACCTCACAGCCCCTCAGCGGCACGCCCAGCCCAAGGCCTTCAACGGCACGCCCCAAGGCCTTCAGCGGCACGCCCCAATGGGC
Organism: Amorphophallus konjac; assembly: GCA_022559845.1. NCBI lineage: Eukaryota > Viridiplantae > Streptophyta > Magnoliopsida > Alismatales > Araceae > Amorphophallus > Amorphophallus konjac. The sequence goes on along the minus strand of CM040117.1, from coordinate 240,707,716 downwards.
TTCAGCGGCACGCCCCCAATGGCCTTCAGCGGCACGCCCCCAATGGGCTTCAGCGGCACGCCCCCAGGGCCTTCAGCGGCACGCCCTCAGGAGGCTCCAGCGGCACTCCTTTTTGGCTCTCCTGCGACACGCTTGTGCAGCCCGCCAACGGCACAGTGTGAGGCACTTTCAACGGCCGAGCGACGTGGTGCCCATGCCCTACGCATCTTCGGCGCGCAGTGGCCGATCCGAGGTGTCGACCAATGACTGGGCCACGCAGGCTAGTCCCCTAACAGCCAGGACGGAAGAGTCAAGCTTGATCATCATGACGGGGCTGCTTCCCGCCTTCGACGGTCGTGCTCAAAGCTCCGGCGGCAGGGAGTATAAAGCCCCTCCCGCTTCAAGTGGCCAAAAGGGACAGAGAGGGAGAAGGAGAGGCAGACGGGGAGGAAGATAAGAAAGGGACGGACAGAGACACACACACGGAGAAAAAAGAGAAGAGAGGAGGAGGCGTTCCGGCGTGAGCTCCCTCCGACGGCCACCGGGAAGAAGAGAGAGTAAGAGAGAAGAAGGGTTTGATGTAACAGGGGGGGAAGTGTTAGAGAAGGGGGGTGGACGATCGTCCCCACTTCAGCCCTAACACCTTCCTTTCCATAGTCTTCCTTGCTTTCCTCTTCCCTTTCTTTTGTATTTAGGTTTTATTTCTTGCCCGTAGCCTTGGCTCGGGTGTGTCCGTCAATGTGTATGTAGGGCCTCGGCCCTTTGCTTCCCATGAATGAAAAATCATCTTTCTTGGGTCTTTCCTACTATGTCTGATGGTTTACTCCCGCCTTCACAATGCATGCGGTGTGTTGTCCGTTTTCTCCGTTTCTCCGGTTTCTTTCGAGTCACCGTATCAATGTGATGCCTCCCCTCTGAAGCCTAGCCTTGTGGGTCCTTCATTCATTTCCAGCAGCCCTTCCTCGGCCTTGAACCCCCCCCCTTTTTGCCCGAACAACCTGCAACCCTTCCAGCCCACACACGCAGCCCCTGCTGAACCCTCCAGTAGCATACCCCGTTGGCCCTTGGCCGGCACACCTATTTTGGCCTTCAGCGGCACACTGCCCTTTTGTGCTTCGCCGGCACACCCTTTCTAGCCCTCAGCGGCACACCCTTCTAGCCCTCAGCGACACACTTTCTGGCCCCCCCCCCCAGCGGTACACCTTCCCCTGGTGCCTCAGCGGTACGCCCTCAGTCGCCAACCCCCAGCCCATTCTGCCTAGTACTAGAAGTCCTCCGTTCACGGTTTTCTCTGGGTTTTCCGAGGTCCCATAAAGGTGTTACTGCCCTCGGGCGCCCACCTCCAGTTGTCGGGTTCCGCCACTCCATGTGGGCGCGTTCCCTTTATCTCCCTTACGCCCCGGGTCAAGGGGAGATGCTGCCGAATTTTTGTTAGAAAATAACATGTTAAATAAGGCAAAAGGAAGCAACAAACGAACAGAACAATCAACGATAAAACTTTCCGACTCATCGAGCCGCTGCCGACACCATGACGAGAACTGGACCGATTAATAACCCGGCAGCCCGAACGTCCGATCTATGGGAAGAGGCCGAGCAGAATAAAGCAAGGAAAAGGAGAAGTTTATATAAAACTATATAAAAATCAATAAAGGAAGAAAAGAAAAACCTTAAAACAAATAACAGAGGAATGCACCTTTGTCACGCCTGTTCCAACCGTCACCGGCACGCTCCGTTGGTCCCTCAGTGGCACACCCCAGGCAACCTTCAGTGGTACACCCCTTGCTTACCCTTGGCGGCACACTCTCATCCCCCTCCAGCGGCACAACCATCCCCCCGTCTTCAACAGCACACCCCAGGCAACCTTCAGCGGTACACCCCTCTCCCAACCTCCAGCGGCACGCTTTCACTTCCCCCCAGCGGTACACTCTTTTCTTTAGCCCCAGCGGTACACCCTTGTTACCCTCAGCGGTACACCCCTTTTGGCCTCCAGCGGTACACCCCTTTTGGCCTCCAGCGGTACGCCCTTGTTACCCTCAGCGGCACACCCCTTTTAGCCTCCAGCGGTGCGCCCTTTTCAGCCCTCAGCGGTACACTCTTGTGACCCAGTGGCACGCCCCTTCAAGCCCTGGCGGCACACTCCTTTCCTCAGCGGTACGCCCTATCCCCCTTCGTCGGTACACTATACATATAAATACACATCCATCCATGCATAACATGATAATAACAACGTCAATGGCAAATGAATCAATGAAAATTATGCTAATTAATGAACTCCGATCGTGCAGGGAGGGGGTAAGAAAATAATAATAATGATGATGAATAAAAGAAGAGGAATCATCCGGAACAAAAGGCGACAACAAGTAATAAACAGCAAGACAGAGATCAGAACACATAACTAAGGAAACTCCCAGATAAAAGATGCTAGGGTCCACATTGCAGTCCCATCTCCCCCCGGGATCCGATGCAAAAGGAATAGCAACGCCGCCCTTTCAGGTCGAACCCGAGTCTTGGGAATCATCCCGACATGGCCAGGCTCTGACCTAACCTCGGGCTGACATCTTAATCGGACCGGATTTGTTTCTCGTTCCGGATGCCTTCCGAGTCATCATTAAAGTTGCCGTATGCTCGGCATACATTTGAACGGATTCGTCCCGGTTTTCCCATTGAGTTTCCATCACGGATCCGTGTCCGAACATGAAAAGGTCCACGAGTGACCGACATGGCCGACGGTTTGTGGTCCGAATACAACCCCCAGTGGGATCTATCCCTACCTCTCTCTCTCGCAATTAGTATTATTCTTTTCGGCCGCGGGGCCCCTAATTTCGGCAATTAATCAAGGGTATTCCCTCGTATGGGGGATGTAAATGACGTCGTGACCTTGATGGCGCAACGGGATTCGGTCCCGACACGAACCACACAATCGCCTGACGAAGTCAGATCGAGCGCACCATGGGCTCTTCAGAGCCCGAATAAATTGTCACCTCGGTGACTGGCACGCCCACGCACTTAACAGACCAACGCCACCAGCCCAGCCGAAACCAAGCCAACGAGCCGGTCGAGAAGTGCGTCCACAGTTCTGGCACGCCCTGGTGGGACCGATCCACCCTTCATCTCTTTGCCGAAATTAGGGGCACCGCGGCCCCCTTCTTGTAATACTAATTGCATTACTTTCTCAAATGCAGGAGAGAGAATTGCATCATGGTGCCAACCATGGCTGTCACTTGCGGCCCTTAGCCCGTCGAGAACCACGTCCGAGGGGGCTACCTGGCGGTCCCCCTCAGCTTCGGGAGCTTCCCTCCCACCGTAGGCTTCCCCAACTTCTTGGGGGTGACCTTTGTCAACGTTCTTGAGGTGAAGGCGCCCGAGGAGTCCTAGATCAACGCTCCCGCTCCGGGGGCCGTCGAAGCTGCTGTCGGCCGAGCTACGGCCAAGAACAACAACAGCGTCCCCACAACGACGCTGAGCTGCAACGTGCACCACGTGCACCAAACTACCGGCCCTTCCCACCAAGGGTCAGCATCCCACCGAAGAAGGCTTCGGAGGAGCAACACCGGCGTCGGCTCGGGGCGCCGCTCGTCCAACTCCGGAAAGTCCATGACTGTTGGGGCCCTCCGAGTCCGTCTGGACGGGCAGAGGTCCCAAGTGACACCGGACCGTATCGTCCCGACCGTCCCAGTCCGCAACTCTTTTCAAGGACTGGAGAAGCTGAAAGAGAGGGCCACGCCCGCAACCCCAACTGCGGCACAGGAAAAGGCGCCGGCTCACAGGCCGGCCAAACTGAAGCAAGTCTGGGTACCCAAGGAGGCCCATCCCACTGCACCCGCCCAGGCAGGGCCCAGCACTTCCCGCCCGAGGAGGGCCCGACGAGATGGCAGGGTCGAGGTGATGACCCCGACTCTCCGACCGGCACCCGTCATCCCGGTGCCGTCCGAGAATGTCCACCGCCATCCCCGAGGGCGCCGACACAACGCTGCCCGCCCAGCACTCAGGGCCTACTCTCCCCCTGCCACTATCATCGACATGCAACCGCAGGCTGCCCTCCCTGACCAGGAGTGGGAAGGGATCGAGCAGGCTATGAGGAATTACCTCCGAGGCCCGGGTAGCACCCCCGCCGGCCGCCAGAGACTGCTGGGGGCAATGGCCTCCGCTTTCCCAGAAAAAGGAGCCCGACCCGCACCCAGCGCGGAGTCGAGGAATCGCTCGGAGGAGCAGTGCCAGTCCCCTGTACGGGAGGAAGCGCCGTCCCGACGATCGGTCTTCGACAGGCTGGTGTTCCCAGGAAGATCGTCCAGGAGGGAGACAAAGAGAAGCAAGAACAAGAGATGGCAAACATTCACATGCAACATGGCAGGAGTTCACGGTCGGTACGGGGCCTTGCCCACCGATCCGGAAGAAGTGGCCAGAATCGCCGTCAGGCCGGGACCCCTCACTAGAAGAGGGAGAGCGGCAGGCGGCGTGGCACCCACAGGCGCCGAAGGGACCTTACCTGAAGAGCCCCTCTCGGCCCTCACGGCCAATGTGGTCACCACCGGCGACACGAGTGGCGGACCCTCGACATCATCCGAGGACGCCCCGGCCGAAGAGACAGGGGGCATGCCCAGCCTCCCCACGGTTGACCCGGCAATGCTGCTCATGATGCAGTGGTTCCAGCAGAAAATTGAATCACTCAAAAAGCAATTGAATGAACGGAACACACCGCCCCCGATGTCCTGGCAGACCGAGGTTTTACCCGAAGCGCCTAGGGACAGGGGGCAATTTTCAGAAGCAGCTCTTCCAGCAACCCTCAACCCTCTCGGGGACGCGTCCCTGCAGCAGGCACACTGCACCGCACCAGCCCCGCCACAGGCCTTACTTTCCCAAGGGTCCCTCATGGCCCCCCAGGCGACCGTGCTGGCCACCCCGAGCGCGCAGCCCGCCCATTTTTATCCGAGTCCGGTCGACCCGGCAACAGTTAGCCAGTTGATGCTGGAACAGATAGACATGAAACTGGCCGAGAGAGGTGACGGGGAACAGACGCCATTTGATGTCTACCGGGTGCCCTACCCGGCTCACCATGCTGTGAAGAAGTTGCCAGTCGGCGTCACCAAGCCACCCAAGTTTGAAAAGTTCAACGGGCAAGGGTCCCCCAGGGAGCACATTGCTTATTATGTGAACATCATGGGGGACTTGGCTGCTGATGAGGCCTACCTCCTGAAGTTCTTCGGCTCGACACTCACCGGGCTTGCTTTGAGTGGTACTCCGGCCTGCCACCCGGGTCTGTCACCGACTGGCTCGACATGCAAAAGAAGTTCAAAGAAAGATTTTATGTTGCAGAACAGGAGGTCACCGTGGCAGAACTTTATGCCACAAGACAGAAGAATGACGAGTCGGCCCTCGACTATATCAAGAGATGGAGGAACCTCAGCATGAGGTGCAGGCGTCCCCCACACTAGGAGGATGCGGTGCAGATCTGCAAACAGAACTTAAAGAAAGAAATCCTAGAAAGGATGATCGGCACCGAGGTCAAGACATTTGACCGCCTGAACAACGTGGTAGCAGAGATCGAGGCATTTTTGGCTCGATACTCCTCCACCCCGGCAATGTCAAGCCAAAGAGCCAGGCAGGCCGAGAAGAAGCCGGCTCCCCCTGAGGTGCACACATTAGATTTCCATACTTTTGAAAAACAGAAAGAGAAAGTCAAGGGGGCTGCCGACCTTCCTCCGCCCAGAACCACAGAACGGCGGGAAGGCCCCTCACTAAGGGAGAAGATGAGAAATAAGCTGTATTCCTTTGCCCGGGACAAGTCTAAGCTTCTGTTCGAATGGGCAACCAGCTACAACAAAATTACACTGCCAGAGCCGAAAAGGCCCGGCGACCTAAAGAAAAAGGACGACCAGCGCTTCTGCCTGTACCACCGAGTGCTCGGACATACCATTGAAGACTGCTATGTCTTCAAGGATGTTATTGAGTCCTTAATCAAGAATGGGGAGCTGGACATGGGGGAGCATAGAGTAGACCCCCCGCAACCGCATGAGTTGCCCAGCATAACCTCCACTGTCAACATGGTCTCGCTATACCAAGAGTTGCCTGAGGAGTGGGCGGAGGCCTGCGCCCGCGCCACTTATGAGACCTTCATCATGACCCCGGCTCAGGATCAAGGAGGTTGGCAGACTGCAACTAGAAAAAATAGAAGAGCACACGTCCCTCGACCCAGCCCCGGAGTTCGTCTGAGGGATGCGGCACCCCTGCCTGCACCGCCCCCAGCAAGCCCAGTTCGCCACGGCACGGCCCCCCGGCTAGTCATGAGGCGGTCCACTCACAATAAAAAGAGCTCTGTCCCGCTGCGGATGCATAAGAAGGCCAACCCAGAGGTTGAAAGACTCCAGGCTATTATTGATGAGCTTGAAGATTATGAGCAGCCCGAAATCCAGCCCCTGGAGCTGAAGGAGTATGTCCCATGGGAGGAGTTCAAATCACTCGAACTGGCTCCAGGGGCAGAAGCTGAAGCAGAGAAAGAACCTCCCCTGTGGGCTGAACTTCCCCAAGAGCAGCCATCCGCCGCAGCAGGAAAGAAGAAGAAGAAGAGAAGACCCAGGGGCAAGAAGAAGAAGGAGGTTGTCGTCGCCTGCAACACCCTCTCGGCTTTATTCGCCACTGCCCTTTCCCTAGAGGAAACAGAAGAAGAGCCACCCCATGAGCCGCCGGAAGCGAATCAAGCTGAAGTCTCCACTTCCCAACATGCCACTAGGTCGGGAAGGAAGTGGGGGCGCCCTCCTTAGGATAACCTCAACATCATGCTCAAGGGGGAACAACCATACCAGGTCTCCGACCCTGAGGTCCGAGGCACCGAGATCCCTCCTCCGGCGGGTCTCTATCCCGTAGGGGCTACAAGCCGAAGCACCCCTTCATTCGCCGAATTCCTGTTAGCCTGAGCAGGCGGGAAGGCGCGCTCCCAGGGGTCTCCTTCGACCGAAAAAGTAAGCAGCTCTCAAGCTCTACCGGCGGCAACTCTTCCTCAGCCAGAAGCGGACAACAGTGATATCCCAAACCTCGCCGAATTCATGCGGGGGGCGGAGGAAGCCCAGCAGGCCCCGCCGGCTCAGCAGGCTGCAACAGAGTCCACAAAGCTGGCATCCTCTGACCTGACACCCCAGCTCCAGGGTGGGGGCAGGCACAACAAGCCCGAAGAGATGAAATTACTCAAGGTGCGGGCTGCCGACCGAATAGTTAGACACCTCAAGAAGATCCCGACCCGGTTTACCATGTGGGAGATGCTGTCTTTGGACGAAGAGACGCGGCAAGCCATCATTGCCGCGCTCCAGACGCCAACACATCTTGAAGCTTGCCTGGCAGAAACCTCACCTGAAGTAGCTGTGGCTTTCATAGAAGACGACATGCTCCTGCCGACCTGCAGCCATAACAGGCCCCTCTACATGAAAGGGCAGCTGAACGGCCAGCCTATCAACAGGGTCCTGATCGACCCGGGGGCAACAATGAATATACTCCCATACCAGGTGTACCAAAAGCATTATTTTGATGTACACATGGTTGAAGTCAGAAATGTCAAGATTGCTGATTTTAACCAGAAATGTGAGGTGCCCATGGGGGTCGCAGAGTTCAGCCTGACCTTTGATGACTTCACCACCAAGGTCCAGTTCCACGTCATCAACTCCAACACCTCCTATAAGGCGTTGCTTGGTCGGCCCTGGCTACACCAGAACAGAGTGGTGCCCTCCACCCTGCATCAATGCATCAAGTACCCCTGTGAAGGGAAGGAAGTCAGAATCTTCGCCGACCTCCACCCGTTCGAGGTGTTTGAGTGTCACTTGTCAGATGCCAATCTATATCTAGAGAAGGCGAAGCAGGCCCCCCAAGCCGCCCAAGACAAAGGGAAGAAGAAAGTGGAGTCGGGCAGTTGGTTTCCTCCGCCGCCCCCAGGTTATGTGGCTCCCCCACATGTACCATTCATTACACAAGAGGGGGGGGGGTATTTAAGGGAGCCCCTCTCCCTATCTACTCTACACCGGGGATGCCTTGCCTCGAAGACCTGCTGGAGGATGTCAGGGTCCCGCCAGGGATCATCAAGCCCATTACAGAGATTGACTGTCAAGCGGCCGAGCGGCTAAGGACCTTTGAAGTACCTAACCCGGAGGGGCCAGCCACTATCTTTTATGTTACCGGGGAAAAGCCAGTCATGGAAGACGATAATTGCCGGTTTCCTGACGAGTTGCATGACCCGTACGTCCCCATTGTGGGACTCCCCCATATGACCGACCAGGCAGCCAGAATGGTCAGAAAGCAAAAGATTGCCCCCTATCAACCCTCCAGCCGGAAGGAAATGTTCGAAAGAATGTGGAACCCACCAAACCTGGATCGGCGGTTGCTGCAAATCACCAAGCACCCTGGTCTGGGCTTTTCACCAGAAGATTATTACGAAACTGATGTGATATCGGTTTCGGCCTTGTCCGGCGATGACCCCGCGGAAGCTGTAGATTTGCGGGAAGCCCACCAAGAACTATATCCCAGGCCTCCGGCTGAGGATGCACAAGACGAAGAAGTGTTCCTTTGGAACCCTCTCCGCCGCTGCTGCACGAGGAAAACCCCCTCTCTCTCCGACAGGCTAGCCTCGCAAGAGCACACCGCCGAGGCGCCCTCACTTCGGCCTGCTGGCGAAGCAAGAAGCAGAAGCATGGGTCATGCCCCAAATTCCCCTCGATATGACCCCGTCATGTACGCCTTGTACCATAGGCAGCAACGGGAGATCGAGATGTTAAAAGCACGGCTGGCTGAGTTGACCTCACTAGTTGCCGACCTCATCCAGGGCTCTCTCCGCCCGTGGGGTGGCTATATGTCTCGACCCCGAGGCAGCAGTCCCGATGTCCCCGTCTGGTCAAGAAGGGAGACAAGAGACACATCAGGCCCATTAACCGGACGACCAACCAGGCAAGGCCTGACACTCCAAGAGAAGCTGCAAAAGCCCTACTCTTTCCCAAGAGAGAAGACTCGGGGTATTTTTGACTGGGCCTGCCACTACAGCAAGGTCTCCCTCCCACGGTCCAAGAGGCCGCAGGACACCCGAAGAAGTGGGGACCCACTGTTTTGTCCCTACCACCAGATACTGGGCCACGCCATCGAAGACTGCTATGTCTTCAAGGACATTGCTCAAGACCTCATTGACAAGGACGAGCTCAGAATGGGAGACTATGTGGTAGCTCCGCCATGCCCCCACGTGGCGGACAGCCCCGGAAGAGGAGCCTATACACTATCCATCCAGTACCAGGCGCCTGAAGATGCGGCTGCCCCGGCCCCCGCCGGAGCTGTCAATGATGATTATACAGAAGACCCTGAGGTGGCCTCGTGCCTTTCTGCACCAGCGGACCCCGCGGACCCGGCAGCTACGGTCCAGGAGGAATGCGCGACAGATGCAGCCCCCGCGCCCCTTCATGAGGAACGAGAAGAGGGGGATGGCGTCCTCGAGCCCGAAGACAATGAAGATCAAGACTTCGTCGATTTGTCGCTAGCCCCGTCGGAAATTGAAAATCGCGGCCAGGCCACAGTCGACGAATTGATTGAGATCAACCTTGGCACAGAAGGTGACCCCAGGCTGACCTTTCTGAGTGCTCTTATGCCCCTACAGGAGAGAGAACAATACACAGTTGCTGTAAGAATTCCGGGATTGCTTTGCCTGGAATTATAAAGAAATGCCTGGGCTCAGCCCCGAGGTGACTCAGCACATCTTGGCCATTGATCCCACAGTGGAACCAGTGAAGCAGTCTCCCCGGCGTATGAGGCCGGAATTGATCAGCCAGATCTGCAAGGAGGTCGACAAGCTCATAGATGTCGGCTTCGTGGCGGAGAACCAATACACCACTTGGTTGGCCAACATTGTACCGGTAAATAAAAAGAATGGACAGATCAGGATTTGCGTGGATTTCCGTGACCTGAACAAAGCCTGCCCAAAAGATGACTTTCCGGTGCCTATAACCGAAGTGATGATTGATGCAACCACTGGCCACGAGGCCTTGTCCTTTATGGATGGATCGTCCGGCTATAACCAAATTTGGATAGCCGACCACGACCGGATTCACACGGCTTTCAGATCACCCAAGGGGATATTCCACTACAAGAGGATGCCCTTCGGCCTCAAGAATGGTGGTGCTACATATCAGCGGGCAATGACCAAGATCTTCGACGAGCTGCTATATAGTAAGGTCGAATGCTACATTGATGATCTAGTTGTCAAGACTAAGAAGAGAGCTGAACATCTGAGCGACCTCAGGGTCGTCTTCCAAAGGCTCCGGCTGTACGGGCTAAAGATGAACCCTATGAAGTGCGCCTTTGGCGTGTCCAGTGGTAAGTTCCTCGGCTTTATTGTCCGGCACAGAGGGATCGAGATTGACCCCTTCAAGATAAAAGCCATTCAGGAGTTGCCCCCTCCGAAGAGTCTGGGAGAGCTGAGGTCCCTACAGGGCCGTCTAGCCTATATCCGCAGGTTTATCTCCAACCTGTCGGGGCGTTGCCAACCCTTTCACAGACTGATGATGAAGAATGCACCCTTCAGCTGGGGTCGCGAATGCCAACGCGCGTTCAACCAGCTAAAAGAGTACCTGAAGACCCCGCCAGTCCTGGGGGCACCTGTCAAAGGCAGACCGCTTATTCTCTACATAGCGGCTACCGAATATTCACTGGGGGCAATGCTCGCCCAGAATAATGATGAGGGAAAGGAGCAGGCGCTTTACTACCTCAGCCGGAGATTGGTGGGAGCGGAGGCCAAGTACACTCCGATAGAGAAAGTCTGCCTTGCTTTGGTCTTCGCAGTCAAGAAGTTGAGGCACTACATGCTGTCCCATGAAGTAAGCTTAATATCCAGGGCTGACCCTATCAAGCACATCCTCCTCCAGCCTGTCCCGAAGGGGCGCCTTGGCAAGTGGGCCGTGCTGCTCATGGAGTTTGATATCACCTATGTGCCACAGAAGGCCGTTAAGGGACAAGCCGTCGCGGATTTCTTCGCAGCACACCCCGTGCTCGAAGGCTCCCCGCTGGCCACAGAGCTGCCTGAGGATGAGACACTGGAGGTGGATCATGTCCAACAAGCTATCTGGCAGCTATACTTTGACGGGGCTTCGAGAACAGAAGCGACCCCGTCCAGACACGCCAAGGTACGGGTCGGAGCCGACATCGTCCTCAAATCGCCAGACGGAGAAGTGATGCACACTTCCTGCTGCATTACCAAGCCCTGCACAAATAATGAAGCAGAGTATGAAGCTCTGATCATCGACCTTCAGGTGGCCCTCCAAATGGAGATCAAAATGCTCCAAGTATTCGACGACTCGCTGCTAGTCGTCAAGCAGGTCCAGGGACAGTTTGATGTCCGAAAACCTGAGTTGCTCCCTTATCACACTAAGGAGAGGAGACTCATGGAGCGGTTCTACCTTCTTGAGATAGGCCATGTCGCCAGAGGGGAGAATGCACAAGCCGACGCCCTAGCGAAACTGGCAAGCTCACTGGCAGTGCCTCCAGATGGATCTCTCAATATCCAAGTAATAAATCAGCGCCAGATGCCCAGCATGATAGAAGAGGAACCAGAAGAAGAAGAGCTAGAAGTCACCACAGCAGAAGCCGTCGGCCTACCCGACTGGAGAGACCCCCTGATGCAGTGGTTCAAGTACCAGCAGCTGCCCAAGAAGAGAGAAGAGAAGATCAGGCTGATCAGAATTAAGGACTCTTACGAGCTCCGAAATGGAATATTGTTCCGAATGGTGGCCGACGCCAAGCAGAAATTACTCCTCCGATGCTTGTCCATTGAAGAAGCCTGGAGGGTCAAGAAGGAGGTCCACGCCGGGACAGCTGGCGCACACTAGGCCGGGCCAAAAAAATGAAGATTGAAATAAAGAAGCTTGGCTATTATTGGCCTGCGATGTTCGACGACTGCTGTAAATATGCTAAGTCGTGTCAGAAATGTCAGGAGCATGCCACCATACCCAGAAGGCCCCCCGTGCAGTTACACCCAGACCGCTCGTCCCCCGGCACACTTCGGAAGCCCTTCCCCGGCACACTCCGAAACCGCTTCCCCCGGCGCGCCCTCAAGGCTCCTCCCCGGCACGCCCTGGAACGGCCCCTCACCGGTACGCCCAGTGCTCACCGGCACACTCCCACAAAGGCTTCGCCGGCACACGCCTCCACCCGCTCCCCGGCACGCTCATTCGGGCCCTCGCCGGTACGCCCATGGGGACATCTTCCCCGGTGCGCCCTAGGCCGCTCTCCCCGGCACCCTTAACACCTCCTCGCCGGCACAACCGGCACCCGATGGACTTCCTCCCACCGCGACGCCAGAGGAGAGTGGGGAAAAGGCCGGTAAGAAGGAGAAGAAGGATACGGAGCCCAGGGCTCCGCCGTGCCCCGACGACGAAGAGAAGATACAGAGAAAGAGGGGGGGGGAAGAAGGAAGAGGGAAGGAGAAAAGAGAAAGGGAGGAGGAGGGCCTCCCGCGGTGTTCCCCTCACCACGGCGAGGTCGACGACGACGGCAGCGGCGGCGGTCGCGCTCGGAGAAGAAGAGGAATGACGAGGGGGGGGGGGGCTTCCGTCCGCTCGGTCACCAAAGAGAGAGAAAGAGGGAAGAGGGGGGGATTCGAAACGGGTGACCGTTCGAAACGCCCCCACCCCCCCTTTTTATATAAGAAGAAAGAAAAAGAAAAGAAAAGAAAGAGAAGAAGAAAAAGGGGGAGAAAATAAAAGAGAGGCAAAAAAAAGGGAGAAGAGAAGAATAAAAAGGAAAGAAAAAAGGGGATTCAAAAGAAAGAAAAGGAAAACGAAAATGGAAAATGGGGAAGACGAAGTAAAAAGAAAGAAGGGGGGGAGAAAAGAAAAGGAGATGAAGAGATGGAAATGAAAAGAAAGAGAAGAAAAAAAAAGAGAAGAAAAGAAAAAAGGGGGGATAGAAAGAAGAAGGGGGACGCAAAAAAAAAATAAAAATAAATATAAATATACATAATAAATATATATATGTGTGTGTATACCTATACATGTGCACACACTTGCATACTCATCCAATCTCATGGGTGGAGGAGTAAGTCAATGACGTGCGGCAGTAAAGGCCTCCGGGGAAACATTCCAGTCCCACAATCCGGGTCGTACGGGCGTCCACACAAGCAAAAATGACTCTACCCCTGCAAATCTACCCTTGCCAGGGCACCACTACCCTGCCAAGGCCTTCCCGCGCACGTAGCTTCGTGCCTCAGCCACCTCCCATCATACAATATTGCCACTACGGACTCTACGTCCGAATCGACACGAATTCTCCCGTTGCGCTGGCATTGTCTTCTTGCCAACGAATAAGTCCCTTTCCGGCGCAAGGCCTCGTGCCCTAGCCACTCACTCCGCACAATATTGCCATTACGGACCTTACGTCCGAATCGGCACGAATTCTCCCGTTGCGCTGGCATTTTCATCTTGTCAACGAATAAGCCTTACCTTCTGGTGCAAGGCTTCATGCCCTAGCCGACACTCGCGTATCACTCGATAGTTTTTTTTTAAAAAAAAAGAGGAAAAAAAAGAAAATGGGGTTAAAAATAGAGATACCCCGCCGGACTTGCCCTACACGGGGACAAGGGTAAAAATGGCAACAACCCGGCTGTGGCGAAAACCCGAAAGGGCGCTACAGGTAAAATCGGGTACCCCGCCGCATGAAAACCCGAGAGGGCGCGTGGGCAAAAGCAAGAGGGGGCCGGTACCGGCGAAAACCCGAAAGGGCGCTTGTATCGGTAATGTGGTTCAAAAAAAGAGAGAGAAAGAAAAGAGACAAAGAGACAACAAACCAGGTCAGTTCCCGACACCCTGTCGGCACTGACGAAGAGACCAAGAGACAACAAACCAGGTCAGCTCCCGGCATCCTGTCGGCACTGACGAAGAGACTAAGAGGCAACAAGCCAGGTCAGCTCCCGGCATCCTGTCGGCACTGATGAAGAGACTAAGAGACAGCAAGCCAGGTCAGCTCCCGACACCCTGTCAGCACTGACGAAGAGACTAAGAGACAATAAACCAGGTCAGTTCCCGACACCCTGTCGGCACTGACGAAGAGACCAAGAGACAACAAACCAGGTCAGCTCCCGACATCCTGTCGGCACTGATGAAGAGACTAAGAGACAACAAGTCAGGTCGGCTCCCGGCATCCTGTCGGCACTGATGAAGAGACTAAGAGACAACAAGCCAGGTCAGCTCCCGACACCCTGTCGGCGCTGACGAAGAGAGTAAGAGACAACAAACCAGGGTCAGTTCTCGACACTCTGTCGGCACTGACGAAGAGACCAAGAGATCAACAAACCAGGTCAGTTCCCGACATCCTGTCGGCACTGATGAAGAGACTAAGAGACAACAAACCAGGTCAGCCCCCGACACCCTGTCGGCACTGACGAAGAGACCAAGAGATCAACAAACCAGGTCAGCTCCCGACACCCTGTCAGCACTGACGAAGAGACTAAGAGACAACAAACCAGGTCAGCCCCCGACTCCCCGTCGGCACAGACGAAGAGACAAAGAGATCAACAAGCCAGGTCAGCCCCCGACACCCTGTCGGTGCTGATGAAGAAACGAAGAGACCAATATGCTGCTTCAGTTCCGATGCCCCACCGGCACTGATGAAGGGACCAATGTGCTGCTTCAGTTCCCGACACCCCGTCGGCACTAACAAAGGGACCAACAAACAACAAACCAGGTCGGCTCTCGACACCCCGTCGGCACCGACGAAGAGAAAAGAGGCAAGCACACCCACGGGCACCGCCCGACTCATCCTTCGCCCGCGCTACCCGTGGGTGGGGGGTATTTGTGGACACCAAAAATTGCACACCCATGATATCCTACTCAGCCCAGTATCAACAACGGCCCGAGTAAATAAGCCCCGGGAGAGATTGTCGTGAAGTCGCCTCCAGGAGTCACGACAATGAAGAGAAACCAAGCACAAAAGGCCCACAATCCGTGAGCCTCGAGAAGAGCCAAACAGGCCACGACTCGTGTCCATAACGGGCTCAGAACAGGTCAGAAACACGCCCAATTTTGGCCTTCAACGGCACGCCCCAAGGCCTTCAGCGGCACGCCCCCAATGGCCTTCAGCGGCATGCCCCAATGGGCCTTCAGCGGCACACCTCAGAGCCCCTCAGGGGCACGCCCAGCCCAAGGCCTTCAGCGGCACGCCCCAAGGCCTTCAGCGGCACGCCCCAATGGGCTTCAGCGGCACTCCCCCAATGGCCTTCAGCGGTACGCCCCCAATGGGCTTCAGCGGCACACCCCCAGGGCCTTCAGCGGCACGCCCTCAGGAGGCTCCAGCGGCACGCCTTTTTGGCTCTCCTGCGGCACGCTTGTGCAGCCCGCCAACGGCACAGCGTGAGGCACTTTCAACGGCCGAGCGACGTGGTGCCCATGCCCTACGCATCTTCGGCGCGCAGTGGCCGATCCGAGGTGTCGACCAATGACTGGGCCACGCAGGCTAGTCCCCTGACACCCAGGACGGAAGAGTCAAGCTTGATCATCATGACGGGGCTGCTTCCCGCCTTCGAAGGTCGTGCTCAAAGCTCCGGCGGCAGGGAGTATAAAGCCCCTCCCGCTTCAACTGGCCAAAAGGGACAGAGAGGGAGAAGGAGAGGCAGACGGGGAGGAAGACAAGAAAGGGACGGACAGAGACACACACACGGAGAAAAAAGAGAAGAGAGGAGGAGGCGTTCCGGCGTGAGCTCCCTCCGACGGCCACCGGGAAGAAGAGAGAGTAAGAGAGAAGAAGGGTTTGATGTAACAGGGGGGGAAGTGTTGGAGAAGGGGGGTGGACGATCGTCCCCACTTCAGCCCTAACACCTTCTTTTCCATGGTCTTCCTTGCTTTCCTCTTCCCTTTCTTTTGTATTTAGGTTTTATTTCTTGCCCGTTAGGCTCGGGTGTGTCCGTCAATGTGTATGTAGGGCCTCGGCTCTTTGCTTCCCATGAATGAAAAATCATCTTTCTTGGGTCTTTCCTACTATGTCTGATGGTTTACTCCCGCCTTCACAATGCATGCGGTGTGTTGTCCGTTTTCTCCGTTTCTCCGGTTTCTTTCGAGTCACCGTATCAATGTGATGCCTCCCCTCTGAAGCCTGGCATTGTGGGTCCTTCATTCATTTCCAGCAGCCCTTCCTCGGCCTTGAACCCCCCCCCCTTTTTGCCCGAACAGCCTGCAACCCTTCCAGCCCACACACGCAGCCCCTGCTGAACCCTCCAGTAGCATACCCCGTTGGCCCTTGGCCGGCACACCTATTTTGGCCTTCAGTGGCACACTGCCCTTTTGTGCTTCGCCGGCACACCCTTTCTAGCCCTCAGCGGCACACCCTTCTAGCCCTCAGCGATACACTTTCTGGCCCCCCCCAGCGGTACACCTTCCCCTGGTGCCTCAGCGGTACGCCCTCAGCCGCCAACCCCCAGCCCATTCTGCCTAGTACTAGAAGTCCTCCGTTCACGGTTTTCTTCGGGTTTTCCGAGGTCCCATAAAGGTGTTGCTGCCCTCGGGCGCCCACCTCCAGTTGTCGGGTTCCGCCACTCCATGTGGGCGCGTTCCCTTTATCTCCCTTACGTCCCG
Source organism: Amorphophallus konjac (assembly GCA_022559845.1). Classification (NCBI taxonomy): domain Eukaryota; kingdom Viridiplantae; phylum Streptophyta; class Magnoliopsida; order Alismatales; family Araceae; genus Amorphophallus; species Amorphophallus konjac. Next base: position 240,691,163 of record CM040117.1, on the reverse strand, counting down.
GGTCAAGGGGAGATGCTGCCAAATTTTTGTCAGAAAATAACAACATGTTAAATAAGGTAAAAGGAAGCAACAAACGAACAGAACAATCAACGATAAAACTTTCCGACTCATCGAGCCGCTGCCGACACCATGACGAGAACTGGACCGATTAATAACTCGGCAGCCCGAACGTCCGATCTATGGGAAGAGGCCGAGCAGAATAAAGCAAGGAAAAGGAGAAGTTTATATAAAACTATATAAAAATCAATAAAGGAAGAAAAGAAAAGCCTTAAAACAAATAACAGAGGAATGCACCTTTGTCACGCCTGTTCCAACTGTCACCGGCACACTCCGTTGGTCCCTCAGCGGCACACCCCAGGCAACCTTCAGCGGTACACCCCTTGCTTACCCTTGGCGGCACACTCTCATCCCCCTCCAGCGGCACAACCATCCCCCCGTCTTCGACAGCACACCCCAGGCAACCTTCAGCGGTACACCCCTCTCCCAACCTCCAGCGGCACGCTTTCACTTCCCCCCAGCGGTACACTCTTTTCTTTAGCCCCAGCGGTACACCCTTGTTACCCTCAGCGGTACACCCCTTTTGGCCTCCAGCGGTACACCCCTTTTGGCCTCCAGCGGTACGCTCTTGTTACCCTCAGCGGCACACCCCTTTTAGCCTCCAGCGGTGCGCCCTTTTCAGCCCTCAGCGGTACACTCTTGTGACCCAGTGGCATGCCCCTTCAAGTCCTGGCGGCACACTCCTTTCCTCAGCGGTACGCCCTATCCCCCTTCGCCGGTACACTATACATATAAATACACATCCATCCATGCATAACATGATAATAACAACGTCAATGGCAAATGAATCAATGAAAATTATGCTAATTAATGAACTCCGATCGTGCAGGGAGGGGGTAAGAAAATAATAATAATAATGATGAATAAAAGAAGAGGAATCATCCGGAACAAAAGGCGACAACAAGTAATAAACAGCAAGACAGAGATCAGAACACATAACTAAGGAAAATCCCAGATAAAAGATGCTAGGATCCACATTGCAGTCCCATCTCCCCCCGGGATCCGATGCAAAAGGAACAGCAACGCCGCCCTTTCAGGTCGAAACCGAGTCTTGGGAATCATCCCGACATGGCTAGGCTCTGACCTAACCTCGGGCCGACATCTTAATCGGACCGGATTTGTTTCTCGTTCCGTACGCCTTCCGAGTCATCATTAAAGTTGCCGTATGCTCGGCATACATTTGAACGGATTCGTCCCGGTTTTCCCGTTGCGTTTCCATCACGGATCCGTGTCCGAACATGAAAAGGTCCACGAGTGACCGACATGGCCGACGGTTTGTGGTCCGAATACAACCCCCAGTGGGATCTATCCCTACCTCTCTCTCTCTCGCAATTAGTAATATTCTTTTCGGCAGCGGGGCCCCTAATTTCGGTAATTAATCAGGGGTATTCCCTCGTATGGGGGATGTAAATGACGTCGTGACCTTGATGGCGCGACGGGATTCGGTCCCGACACTAACCACACAATCGCCTGACGAAGTCAGATCGAGCGCACCATGGGCTCTTCGGAGCCCGAATAAATTGTCACCTCGGTGACTGGCACGCCCACGCACTTAACAGACCAACGCCACCAGCCCAGCCGAAACCAAGCCAACAAGCCGGTCGAGAAGTGCGTCCACAGGTCGCCGGCGGCAACGGCCTCGGCCGGTGTGGCCAGCGGTGGCAGCGCGCAGGCCGACTGTTGCAGGCGCACGAACGGAGGGGGGGGAGGTGAAGATGAACAGTGCCGGGGTATGCGGTGCCAGGGGAAAAATGGGATGACAGGGAAGAAAAAAAATAGAATAATGAAAGAAATAATGGCTTGGTGATTACGGTGGAGGGAGGAACGTGATTACGGTAGGATTATGGTGGACAATAATAATAGGCGGAATCAAACAAAAAGAAGAAAGGAAGTGGAGGTTCGGCCTCACGCCAGGAAGAAGTCAGAAGGGTTTGACATCTCACCAGAGGAAGCAGGGAGGGTTGGACATCTCGTCAGGAGAAGAAACACGCTACCGTGTCACACAATTTTTCTCTAACCATTGCTTAACCCTAATTAGGGTTAACTTCTCTTATTTATAGAGAAACAAAATTACAAATAGACCCATTATTTTTCCTACTTTAACATCAACATCATCCCTAACTTTAAAATAAAATAAAACACATAGTCGACTAAAATAGACTCTAAACTAAAATAACTCACAAATTAACTATGACACACAATAAATTAATAAAATAAGCTTCTAACTGGATGTCTTCAGCGCTTCCACATAAATCAAAATTATTCTCCGTAAATTCGGCGGCTCGTTCCGCATCAATCTCCCCTGGTTCGAAAAAGTTCGACCTCGAATTTTGAAATGAAGAAGCACTGAAGTGAAGATAGGAGCATCTTGCGCATGCAACATCAATGAATTCACGGAGATCTTCAAAGCAATAAATTGGCGGCGACGCTGAGTCGATGCCTCAACACTATACCATACCAAATCGAAGTCACTCTGAGCCATACAAAATTTCATATCAGCAACAACAAGAGGCCATGAACTCTGCGGAGATGTAGAATAAACTGTAGGAACCACCACTAAATGTGACTTATGTGCAAAAGGCATCTCAAACACAATATCAAAAATTAAACCTAATTCTGACTGAACAAATATCTAATGATCCCATGAGTCAAGCATCGGCTTCTGAAGTAGATCCATGTCACAAGGAATATAAACCTCTTCAAAAATAGACTCACAAGTCATATCCAATCCAGACTGTAGGAAGAGGTCGTGATCCCAACAATCAACCATCTGTAAAGCAGTATCCTAACTATTTGTAATCTCTGTTGGAGATAAAATAACCTCTGGGGCCTGATCAATCACAGGGAGTTGTTCCTCATTTAATTCTACTTTTGACTGACATTCAGAAGCTTGTGGCACACTATTACTTTGTCGATGAGATAGCAATATGTTATGAAAAATAAATTCACTAGGCAAGATAACATGTCTCAAGATGCAAGTTTTCCTTTCTGAATCAATAACATCACTTCTTTCTTCTAAGCACTTTCTTCCTAAAATAATGCAAGTGTCAGCCATTGACCCAATGTCACACCAAGCTCCATCATCATACGTGACTATTTTGAATTTCTTATAGAACTCCACAAATACACGGTCACCCTCAATTACAATTTCTCCAGTCTGGCAAGTGATTTAACAATGTCAGGTGAAATCCAATTCCTATCTTCTGACTCATGTAAATCAAGTTCTGTTCGTTGTCCATTAGGTAAATATGCAACAAAAATAATCGGAAGAGGAAGCATACCGAATGTTGAACTCAGGACCTCAACTTATGAAAATAAGTTGATTCCCTTGAGCTTTGATACCAATTTGATGCAGGACGGAAACGATCGACCCTGTCCTTGTGATTTGTGCTCTCTTGGACAATGTATCAAACACATGACATGCTGCAAATCTCAGGACGACCTATGATGACTTAGTGCGACCGAAATAAATTTAATGACATGCGTTAAATCTCAGAGCAAGATATCATGACAAACTTCAAAATCCAAACGCAGTTGACCATCTCACCTTGTTATGTGGCTCATAACTCACCAATGCATGACAGTGATCTTTCCCTCAGGCCAGCAAATTGACGCCAACTATAACGTGGACATACTAGCCTCTTTCAAATGATGTGGGTTGTGTCCAATGATGGAGTCACGGCAAATCATGAATTTAACAGATTGCAGGCAGCAGTAAATAAATGTGATGGTCTCTCAGCAGAAAGGTTGAGTTGGCTAGACGACGCTGCCATAAATGGGTGATGAGGAGTGACTGGGCACTCACGAACCAGACTAAATATAGGCTGCAGCAGGTCGGCTTCTCAACGACAACCAGCGCGCAAAACCAAAACAATGACGAGCGGCTGGCCGACAGTCGGTGCGAGGGAGAACCGCCGAGGTGGGCACCGGTCGGCGGAGAAGCTGGTCTGTAGAGGGCCGTTCGCGGGCGACAGCGGTGGTGAAGCTGGCTCAACGGCTGCGTAGACGATCCCGACGCGGCAGGCAGGATCGGGGTGGCCGCAGGCAGCCGCTGCAGTGGCCACTAGGCTGTGGGGCGCCGGCACCGGAGCGGAGGGGGCTGAGGGGTCGCCGGCGGCAACGGCCTCGGCCGGTGTGGCCAGCGGTGGCCGCGCGCAGGCCGACTGTTGCAGGCGCACGAACGGAGGGGGGGAGGTGAAGATGAACAGTGCCGGGGTATGCGGTGCCAAGGGAAAAATGGGATGACAGGGAAGAAAAAAAATAGAATAATGAAAGAAATAATGGCTTGGTGATTACGGTGGAGGGAGGAACGCGATTACGGTGGGATTATGGTGGACAATAATAACAGGCGGAATCAAACAAAAAGAAGAAAGAAAGTGGAGGTTCGGCCTCACGCCAGGAAGAAGTCAGAAGGGTTTGGCATCTCACCAGAGGAAGTAGGGAGGGTTGGGCATCTCGCTAGGAGAAGAAACACGCAGCCGTGCCACACAATTTTTCTCTAACCATTGCTTAACCCTAATTAGGGTTAGCTTCTCTTATTTATAGAGAAATAAAATTACAAACAGATCCATTATTTTTCCTACTTTAACATCAACATCATCCCTAACTTTAAAATAAAATAAAACACATAGTCGACTAAAATAGACTCTAAAATAAAATACCTCACAAATTAACTATGACACACAATAAATTAATAAAATAAGCTTCTGACTGGATGTCTTCGGCGCTTCCACATAAATCAAAATTATTCTCCGTAAATTCGGCGGCTCATTCCGCATCAGAGTGGCTTGAAGGTAAATTTCCAAAAGAGCCGATTGATGGTATTCACATGGTGGAATCTGCCCTTAACAGGGCTGCCATCATCCTTGACTGTCGTAGAAAGGAGTTCCCTTTTACTTATTTAGAACTGCCCCTTTCAGAAGGTGTAGCCTTCTGTAGAGATTGGCAGGCCATCATCAACAAACTTGAAGTCAGGTTGGCAAGCTTGAAGGGGAAGCTTCTCCCTACAGGGCAGAGTGGTGCCGCGCAAATTGGTGCTGGACATTCTCCCAATTTATTACCTATTCATCTTTAGGATTTCGAAGTCTGGGGCCAGGATATTACAAAGCATCCAAAGCAGGTGCTTTGGAAGGGCAGTGGTAGAAACATGCAAGGCTAGCATGACATAAGTTGGGGAAGAATCTGCAAGAGCAAGAAGAATGGAGGAGGGGGGATTAGAGATCTGAGAAACTCCAACATGACTCTTTTGGCCAAATGGTTGTGGAAGTTTGGCACAAATGATTCTAGACTGTGGTTAGAAGTGGTCAAAGTAAATAGTACAGCAAGGACAGAGCTTGGGATATCATCCTGACCCTTGTCCAGCAATATCACTCACATTTGGAAAGGTATCTTACAGGTGGCAGATTTCTTCCTAGTCCGCCTTTCGTGTTGGGGATGGACAGATATGCTAGTTTTGAAAGGATAAATGGTGCAACAATGGGCTTCTTGCAGATAGATTTCCAGCTTTCGCTATTGTTTTTCATCCCATGGCTTGTGTAGCTCAGATCGTTCATGACAGCCCCCTAGGTGGAGGTTGGGCTCCCTCCTTTAGAAAGTAACTGAGGGACGTGGAGATTAGTGAAATGGGAGATATGTGCTGAAGCTCCAGGAGTACAAGCCAGATAGCAAACAAAAAAAATGAATGGGTTTGACAGCGGGACCTTAAAAGAGTCTTCTCAGTGAAATCTTCCTATGACTACATGCTTGATGGGAAACTAGACACCTTGGAGTCCCATGTTTGGCAGACTGCAAGCCCCTTAAAGGTTCTACATACTTGTGACAGGCTGAGACACTTCTTGGATAGTATAGACAGTATTTGCTGTCTGTGTGGGGAAGAAGAGACTACAAAGCATTTATTCATTGTGTGCCTATGCCCGGGAAGTTGGGCGGAAAAATTTTATCAAGTTACAATGTAATTAGGTAGTAGCTGGACCAGTGGAGAATTTGATCAAGCATTGGCACAGGAGGTGAGTGTGCAAGGAGACAATAAGCTATGGTCAATCATTTTGCATGCTACTTTCCCGCCTCTGTGGGGCGAAAGGAATGGCAGAATCTTTAGGAGAGAATCCCATGATGCAGATAAGGTAGTCCATTTGGTGTGTGAGCAGGTCAGGGACTGGGGGCCAATTTTGTAGAGTGGACAGATGAAATTCCTCTTTGTTTGTTTTGCTGGGAAGGCAATCTTGCTCCTGTCTTTCTGTAAAAGGGAGCTTTTGTTGTTACTCCCTCTCTTCTTCTACATTCTTTCTTCTATATTTATATAAGCGGTGTGTACCATCCACTTCAAAAAAGGAAAAAAAAAGCAAGATTCAAAAGATTTGATTTTGCAGAAGCCCCTTCCAAGGTTAAATTTAAACTGAAATAGATCTTAATAGGAGCATTTAACAGGACGGAACTCAGACCGCTTCATGGAAAATTAAATGAGCAACTATGCAATCCTAACCATGAGAACTTGAACTCTAGTCTGAATCTGTGCCAAGATGTAGTGCCATGAAATCCTTCAAATATTGAGAGAGAGAGAGAGAGAGAGAGAGAGAGAGAGAGAGAGAGAGAGAGAGAGAGAGAGAGAGAGAGAGAGAGATCTAGATGGCATAATTTTTTGGAAGCTGCAAACACCCAAAACTATGTTACTGACAGTGGTAACATCACTTTCATCAACAAGAAAAGAAGCATTTGAGTACTAAGAGAACATTATGTCAGGAAATCTAGCACATAAAATTCCAAAGCACAAAATAAAATCATTTCATGAACTCAACAAGAATATCATAAATACTAGCTTTAGAGAAATGTGCATGCAATATCCATGCACCTGTATCATTACATTATGCAATTGAATAAATCAGAATACTTTCTAACAGGAGAATAAGGTATTTACCATGTCCCCATTTTGTACATACCAATGCAGCCTCTCAACAATCTGCATATTAGAACTCATTTCATAAGAAACAAACCGGTGACATACTTTGGTCACACAAAATGGCAAAAAAAAAAGTTTGCAAGATGAACTTGGGATTCACAATACTAAACCAATATAGCCACAGAAATAACACCATAAACCCACATATCAATGATGAGTTGGCTTGACGACAAATACCTCTTCCAGTTTGTCCGTTTTTGTAAAATGGCGACCATATGATGAGTAGCGCACACCGTGGAGGAAGGGCGAAAGGTAGACCTTGAATTTCTTCTGAAAAAAAAAATCACTCATATCAAGAAGTATTAGATTTCCAATCACATTACATTCAAGATGACATGAGACAACTTTGCATAGCACCTGAGTCCCATAGACAGTGCGACACCACATTCAAGGTGACTTACAGAAAACTTTGCTACAACAACTGAGCCATGTTGTCTGTATGGTAGTGATTTTATGTATTTATCACTTAAATCCCTAGTTACTAAAGCTGGCATTTTAATTTAAAAACTTTATATAACTACACAACTACAATATTGGACAATCAGGAGATGGATGATATCAATTAGTAATTCTATGTATTTAATTTTCAGTGGACAACAATAACCTCATATAGGTGTAAGCATATATTTAATGTCTACTAGAACTCTCGGATGGCTCGCTTGGGGGAGCGTTCGCAGGAGCTCACCTCCAGAGCAAACCGTGTCCCTCTCAGAGGTGGGGGCTCTCGTCGACGCAGCGGCATCCGGGGGGGTGCCTGTGATGTGGAAGGGGGTAGAGGTAGGCCTAGGATGCCTCCGGGCAGAGGACCCACCTGCTTCCGCTACCAGAGAAGGGGGCATACCCAGAGGTTTTGCTAAGTGTGGGGAACGGAGTTCATAAGGCACGAGAGTGCGACCCCTCACAGACAGTCCTATGTGGACATGGACAGGAATAGGTTTCCGTCACTGCACGCTGTGGAGAGGAATTGGGAGTGTCTGGAGGTAGGATCGATTCCCATGGACCTTATCCATGGCCGGACTGTCAGGTTCTGACACTGCCTATGGGTGGCTCCAGTGGAAGGGGAGGTGGATGCGGGCAACCTTAGGGCCAAGCTAGAGGCGCAAGGAGATTGGTGCAGTCAATGGAACGTCCATCAGGTCAATACGATAGGTTTCCTAGCTATCGGGTGACAAGAAGAGGCCATGGCAACGGCGGCGGCGGCGAAGGTAGGATATTTGATGGCGGATGGCATCCTCCTCTACCTCCAGAGGTGGTCCTTGGTATGGAGAACCTTCCCCAATCCAAGGGCTCCGAATTAATCTGGAGGAAATCCCTCTCATCCTCTGCAACGAGGTGGGGGTTTCATTCTTGGTCCAGAAGTTCAATAAGGTAAAGAAAAGTAACTTGCGGTTTGCTCTGGCGGGGTCCCTCAAGACCGTCAAAGCCACCGTCCATATTTGTAGCACAACCACGGTGACTTCAACCATCTCCTTCGACATCAGCGAGGAGATGTTCATCATCAAATTTCACATCGAGTCAGAGATGCAAGGGCAGCAGTGGACTAAGTTAGAGCAACACGGCCCTGGGCAGGAGGAGGAAGAAGAAGGCAAGGTGGGGTACGTGGAAGTCCATCATCACTCAATTCCAATTTGAATCTTGACACACCGTATCCTAGGCTGGGAGCCCCAACCAGAAGTGGGTTAGGTGCTTGGCTTGCTCGAATGCCAACTACTGGCCAGGACCAACAGGCCAATCTTCATCAGGTCACCGGGGGAGTGACCCAAGAACCGGACACATATAATGAGGCCCGTGACTTACCCGAATATGGGGTCACAGGCTTAGCCTTCTACCCCCCCCCCCCCCGTTGCTGCGGATATTCCTCTGCGGCGATAGAGGGGTGAGGGAGCTTCCAATGGGCAAACAAATCGGGTGAACACCCTCGAGCAACAGTGGGACCTCCTTGGCAATTGTTCGCTTGCTTCTACACATCCTATTCCGACAGCTTTATGTAGATCCACCTAGCAGCAGGTGGACCATCTGGCGATAGGATCGGGGCATAGTCACTTAGGCGACCAGGCACCAACCTACTTTTCTACCCCCCTAGAAAGGCGAACAAGGTGCCCGCCTAGGTGACCAAGCATGCCAAGGCACCCCTTGTCTGGGTGCCTTGGGCTGCCTAGCCTGGGCATAGCCTATAATAACCCCTCCCCCTCCACCCCAATTTTTTTTGGGCCGAGAGACTCCGCGATGCAAGGTGGGGTCATAGGTAGATCGACTCCATACACTCCTCTCTGTGTGTACCTCTCTCTCTATCCCCTCTTGTCTCTCTCAATTTTAGTATTAAAATCTATAATTTATTTTCATGTATCTTATTCATAATTTGTATACTAGAGACATATTTTTTGAATTTTTAAATAGGTACCAAGATGTCACCTAGGCAATGCCTAAACGGACTCCTTATCGCCTAAATGCTTAAGCTCCACATGAATGCCTTGGGTCACCTTGTCGTCTTGACAACTATGGGCCAGGGCCAAGTGTTGGTGCCGGCTTGTCAGTGTGCATGGCAGAGCTTTCTCTCACTATATGTCCACCTAAAAGGCTAGCAAGACGACAATTGTGGTCTGCACAAGGAAAAGAAAGTCCTCTGACAGTGCACCAACTCTCTTGAGAGCTGCAAGGCTCAAGGATATCTAGTGTCCAGAAGGAGACAGAGGCCCTTGAGGTCCCTATTTCTACGGCAAGGACCATCAGAACCCCAAGAGAGTAGAAAAGCTAGCTTCATTGCACCAGAGAGATCCATAAGGTCGAGACTACTCGGGCCTCGGAGGTGGAGGAACAGAAAGAGGTTATCATTCAGAAGACCACCAAGGAGGCCAAAATCTCAAGGGAGGGGAAATCAGACGGGGACGGAGCTTCCGATATGGCAAATTAGGGAGAGAGGGGGTGAAGGAGATGGTTGGGGTAGTGGAGAAGCTCACAGAAGCACAAGTGAGTGTGTTAGGTAAGAGGGTGAGAATATCTTTTGTGGGCCTACAACGGGATCTCAAAAGGGTGTTTACCAAGGTACAAAAGAAATGGTTGATTAACATGGGGACGGGTGCAAAAGAAGGGAAGTCCCAAAAGAAGGTGGTTGTGGAGAATAAAGGAGGGGAGGCGAAGAGGAGGGAGCAAGAGTGGGGAGAGAAGCAGGAACATCAACTCGTCCCGATAAGAATTGTTTCATGGAATGTGAGGGTAATTTGCGGGGGTGAGAAGTGGAAGGTGGTGAACAAATTAGTCCGGAGATGCAAATTTAGCATATTGTGCCTGCAAAAATCCAAGTGTAAGGGGGATGGAGAATCTGTTATGAGATATATTAGGGGAGAGTTTGTAATGAGTGACATTAGGGGAGCTAGACTATTGAAGGAGGTGGCCTATCTGGTTGAGGGAAGGTTAGGAAATATTCTAATTCTTTAGAATCAGTTTGAGGTAGAAGAGGTGGTGGAAGAAAAACAGATTGATAGAGGGGCTATCTCCCTCCACTTCAAAATGTCAGGGATGGTTTCTTTTGGGACTTCTCTGAGTTATACAAACCACAAAGAAGAGAAGGAAAGATACTTCTTTGAGAGAGAGGAAGTACTTCTATATCATCACAAATTAGGAAGGTCGTAGTGTGAATCTCTCTCTCTCTCTCTCTCTCTCTCTGTGTGTGTGTGTGTGTGTGTGTGTGTGTGTGTGTGTGTGTAATGCAATTGCTGCACCCCATGAAAGCTCTCTCTCTCTCTCTCTCTCGCTCTCGCTCTGTGTATGTGTGTGTGTGTGTGTAATGCAATTGTTGCACCCCATGAAAGGCAAGCGTACACACTCAGGACATATGGAGGATTTTCTTAGTTTCATAACTGATGTTGCACTCATTAATATCAATTTGTCGAATGCTTAGTTCACGTAGTCCAATATGAGGACAGAACCTTCATGCTCTTGGTTGGATAGGTTTTTTGTGTGTATCGACCGAGAGGACCACTAACCACGTGTAGGCTTGCTGCTTGGTAAGAACTTTGTCGGACTATAAACCCATCTTGTTGAAGACTTCTTATAGGTATTCGGGAAGGCCTAACTTCAGACTAGAAAGATATTGGTTCAGAGAGGCAGATTTTATGAACATTGTTAGACAACCATGGACTGCTCATGGACTGCTCGGTGGCAAGAACATACAGCCACTTGTGTGTAAATTAAAACATGTGGCACGAGTGTTTAAGGAATAGGGTGCAGCCAAGTCTTTACCTAAGAAAGTAGCTAAAGATAGGATATTGGAACAGCTCGAGAGGCTTGATTGCTTGGAGGAAGGACTACTGGATGAATCTGATAGACTGCTCAGAGACAGACTCAAATCAAAGTTTGATGAGATTCTATTGAGGGAAGAGATCTACTGGAAGTAGAGATCCAAAGAACAATGGCTTAAGAAAGGTGATAGGAACATTGCTTATTTTCAGTGGATTGCCTCAAGAAGGAAAAGGATCAACTCAATCAGATGCATCACAATTAGTGACCAATTTTTTACTAGAAATGAGAAAATCAAAATGCAAGCTAGGAATTTCTTCTCAAAGTTTTCACCAAGGATACATGGATAGGCCTTTAATAGTTGATGCTCTTCTTCCTCGCATTTCTTCTGAGGGAAGTGAAGCGCTCTCATGTCCCTTCTCGGAAGAGAAAGTCCAAAAGACTATTTTTTCACTTGCAAGGGGCAAAGCACTTGGACCAAATGGCTTCCCCAAAGTCTTCTTCCAAAACTGTTCGGACATAATCAAGGCAAACTTCCTCAATGCAATGCAAGAGTTCCAGGAGGGTAGAGCGCACCTGAGGGGTATAACAAGACTCTTAATTCTCATTCCCAAAAAGTAACGTGCACATAACCTCCTAGATTTCAAACCCATTAGCCTACTGAATAGGACTTATACAATCATCTCCACGCTTCTGGTCATAAAACATGACACTGTGATTGACAGAATGGTCAATGACTACCAAGGGACTTTTATCAAGGGATGCCACATAGAGAAAAAAAAATTTGGTAACTCATGAATGTTTGCATGCTATGAAGACTCAAAGAAAGAGAGCGGTGATTCTTAAGCTGGATTTCCAGAAAGTATATGACAATGTCAACTAGCGATGTTTATTTGATATGCTTGCAAAGATGGGATTATGGCGATGTTTATTTGATGTGATTGCAAAGATGAAGTTTCATGAAAGATAGATTGGGTGGATTCGTACTTGTGTCACAACAGTCAGATTTGAAGTCTTAGTCAATGGAGAGCCTTCCCCTTATGTCCACAGTGGCAGAGGCCTCCGACAGGGAAACCCGATATCCCCTCTTCTTTTTTGTTCTGGTTGCCCATATTCTTAGCATAATGTGATTAAGAGCAGAAACATATGAGCTCATCAAAGGCTTCCAAATCAGAGCAGGTAGCCTCCACATTACCAATCTGCAGTATGGTGATGAGATCATACTATTTCTAGCAGAGGACTAGAGGCAATTATATGTCACCAGATTGATGTTCGAATTGTTAGAAGAAGTCACTGCTCTCAAGGTGAATTTCAGCAATAGCCAAATAGTGGGTGTTAACATGGAAATTAGGGCCCTTAAAAGAGCAACCTTCATCTCAGGTTGCCAGACAATAGAGCTCCCCATCTCTTATTTAGGCCCCCCGCTATTTTCAGGAGTCTTAGATTGCAACTATTGTTGGCAAGGTGAAAGGCAAGGTTTCTTTCATATAGGAAAAGAATGGTGCTCTGCAAATCTATGTTGGATAGTCTCCCCATGTATTACCTCTATCTTCTAAATCCTGAACACGATTGCAAAGAAGCTCGAGTCTATTCTGGCAAGATTCTTTTGGTATGATAGCAAAGACAGTGGTAGGGGAGGCACGATATTTGCGAAGGCAAGGTTTGCAAGAGCAAGGACATGGGAGGATTGGGCATCAAAAATATCTACTTCAATATGGCTTTGTTGTGCAAATCACTATGGAACATTGGCTCGATGGACAGTGGACTATGTTCACAAATCAGTCGACAGAGATATTATGGTAGAGTTAAGGACTAGGACTTGACCCCAACCTCGCAACACAAGCTCTCTCATTTGGAAGGGTATCTTCCAGTGCAGGGACATCATTTTGGCTAATGTCAAGGTTTGATTGGGTAGTGGACAAAATTGTTTGTTTTGGAAAGATAGTTGGTGTGATGATTACACACTAGATAGCACCTTTACCTAGCTATTTGCAATCGCATCTGTGCCATTGGCATTAGTTTCCCAAACTTTTGATCCACAACTACTATTAGAGGAGACTTGGGCTCCATCTTTCAGAAGGAATATTAAAGTGAAAGAGACATAATAGCTAAAGAAACTCCTTTGTTCTCTCCTAGATTTTGCTCCTAAACCTAGCAACATTTATAGGTGGTAGTGGAGGTGGGACAAAGATGGACTTTTCTCAGTCACATCAGCATAGACCTTTACCTCATATGGAGGAGTGCGGCATCATTTTGCTTCAAAGATCCGGATCCCAGAGAGTCCCCTCAAAGTGAAGCTTCTTATTTAGAGAACCTCTCATGGACGACTGCCAACTTACAATAGGCTCGCTTCATTTCTGACAAATATCCATATACTTTGCTATCTTTGTGGATAAAAGGAGGAGACCCTAGATCACATGGTTACATGTTGATCCCTCTCTTAGGATATATGGACATAGGCTGTGAGCAAGATTCATTGTGCCCTCATCTTACACAACAATGTGCAACAACCGATTGGGGAGTGGCACAAGAGATGGACTCTTAAGGTCGATAAACTCATATGGTGGCTTATTCTCCATGCCACTCTATGAGCCTTATGAGGAGAAAAAAACAACAAAATCTTCAAGAGGAAAGCTAGAGCCACGGAGAGGGTGGTCTCTTTCATCTGTGAGAGAGTGAGAGAATAGGTTTCGGTTCTTTGTAAAGTGAACTCCAACTCTTTTGTGCGTGTTGGGGGGGTTAATGGGTACTACACTACCTTGGTGTGTCAAATTTTTGTACAACGATCTTTTAAGAACAGATTGTTCACTCTTATATATCCCTCCCTTTTTCCATTTAATATAATCCGTGGTACCATCCACTTAAAAAAAAATACAAATACGTTGTTATAGAACTCCAAGTGTACGTTTCAAACAATGGTAAAACTATCGAGGTATGTTGGTACATAAAATACAGAGTACACCAGCACAGCAACAGTGGCAGTAACAACAACAAAATAAAGAAACAAAGAAGAAAGGAATTAGAAGATAAATAGAGAGAATGGCCCATCGCCATCACAAAAAGAGGAAAAAAGATAACTGCTAAGAAAAGAGAAAGAAAAAGAACTTCAACAATAGAAAGGAACAACAGATGAAAAAGCAATGGCAAGTAGACAACACCAATAAGGAAAAAAAATAAGAAACCAAGGAAATAGAGACAAGAAAATCTGACAATCAAAACATACTAAGTAATCCAAATGAAATAACCAAATAAAAGCCAACCAAAAAACATGAGAACTTGGACATAAATACCAAGATTCACCGAATCGGATTGGATTTGGGGAGAACCGAACCGATTTCGCGTCGGCCTTTCCCGATTCTTCCCTGCGATCGGCCGAGATCGGGTCAAATCGCCCGATCCCACCCGGTTCCAGGTGATCCCACCCAGGCAACCCCATTTGAACGGTGGGCTTACCCTTTTTCTTTGGGGGGGGCGGGGGAGGCCATCCGGGGTTCTTTTGTCCTTGGGGTTTTTTTGACCAGGATTTCACTCTCACACACACCTTTTCACATTCTTCTCTTTCACTCTCCTTCTTGCTCTCCATCACATATCTCTCTCTCAAACACACACACCTACACATACACTCTCTCTCTCTCCCCCCGTCAATCTAAAAGCTCATTTTTGAAGGAAGAGCAAGAGTGGCTGGTGTTGGAAAATTGCTTCTAGGCTCGTCTAGAGCCATTTTCTCTAAGAGATCTTCAAAAGTAAGTCTCTTTCTCTCTCTAGAAGTATTTTCTCTCTCCTCATATTCTTGATTAGGGTATTTTTTTTACTGTTTTAATATGTTTGCAACCTCCTAAGCCTATTGATCACTCCACCATGGTCCCCCCTCTCACTAGCACTCTCTTTCTCCCTCTAGAACTTCTTTCTCTCTCTCTCCTCAGAATTAGGCTTAAAAGGTGATTTTTTACTATTTTAATTATTTTACACTCACCTAAGCCTCTTTATCACCCCACCATGGTCTCCCTTCTCTCTAGCACTCTTTCTCTCTCTAGAATCTATTTCTCTCTCCTCAGAATTAGGCTTAGGGGTGATTTTTTACTGTTTTAATTACTTTGCACTCCCCCAAGCCTCTTTATCACCCCACCATGGTCCCCCCTAGCACTCTCTCTCTCTCTAGAAGTTCTCTCTCTCCTCAGAATTAAACTTGGTGGGTAATTTTTTACTGTTTTAATTATTTTGCACTTCCCTAAGCCTCTTTATCACCCCACCATGATCCCCTCTCTCTAGCTATTTCATGCAATCCTTGCATCATTTGAGTATGTCTACTATTTCATAACATTTTGAGCATATATTAACTATTTCACATTACATTTGATTAATAACCATGTTAGAACTACTTTTCCATTTTTTCAGATATTTTGGAAGCTTTTTAGAATTTTTTTGGACATGGCTATCCCCAGTCGTGTCTGTTGGCCTAACTCGGCCAAGATCGGTCTGAGATTGGGCCAGATCGGCTGATCCCATCGATCCGGATAGGTTTGGGACTGGCCAATCCAATCCCGATCCCCGATTCCACCTTCCTTGATACATACTATCTTGAGCAGCCTCTTAGACGCCACCTTAATTAAATAGACACCAAGTTACCACTTAAGTGAATTAAAGGGTCAGACCTGGACAACCATCTAGGAGGTAGCTAGCCTTTGATTAAACACTCTCCAGGTTTTGTGACGAAGAACAAATTTTATAAGTTCAGAATAAGACATTAAAAATAGTTTCGAGTAAAAGGTCAAACCAAAGGGCATTGTATATCTGCCAACAGAACAATGCATGACAAATACGAGCGAATCCAATACAATCACATTGCAACCAAAAAGGTATGTCAGCATATCTCCATAGAATGGAAGCATCACCATGATTGTTCTCATCGTCATCATATCAATCAGTGGACAACTTAGAACCTGGTTAACCTTTTTTTTAGGGGTGGGGAAAGCGGGGGCCGCGCCTCCCACCGAGAGCGCGAGACTCGAACCCGCGCCCTCCTGCCGCCTGCACAGGAGGGGTGTCCACCACGCCATAGGCGGGGGACAGAACCTGGTTAACCTAACTAAGTTGTTTTTATCAAAGTCTTCCGACTGAAAGTATGTCTGACATCATGTGGAGTGAGACTCGTAACGTCAAACAATGGGCCGAATTGGCATGTCGCACGATGGCATCATTTATTCAGACGATGATCAGAGTCGTAGTAGAATCATTTTTATTTTTTATTATTTTCATTTTATTTAAGTCTAATTTTAGAGTCAAAAAAATGTGTCAGTTATCTTTATTTTTGACTTTTCAATTAAGGTTGCAGTTTAATGAGCCTCATATGTTTAGACCTAGGTAGCAGTCTTTTGTTAAGTTTGTAGGGGCAAGATGGTCCAAGTCACTTGTAACTTCCCCTACAAAAGGGAGGCCACTTTCTCCTGTATGGAACAACGGAACAAAAATGAATAAACGATTTTCACTTTGTAAGGCGAGAGACCTTGTGTTGTCCTCTGAGATGGAGGTGGAGACTAGATGGCCGCGAGGTGAGAGGCACCAACCCTATTCTTTCGTTAACCCCCATCCCCAACTCCTCCTTCCTCCCTTCCAATCAAGCCAACCTTTTCCTTTCTTCTTCTCCACCAAGACCTCCACCTTCCGAGCCCTAACCACTACCATTCTTCCTCCTCTCCATTGTCCATTCGCTGCAGCTTCTCCCACCGGTCACTGCAGCACCATCGGACTAGGCCTATCGTGCCAATGCACCACTCGGGAACCACCCATCCAGTCGAACCGCCACCACCCATTATGTTGCCACCTTCCCCCCTTCCTAGGCCCTCACCGTACCGCCTCGATGCCCACTGCCATTCATCTCCACCCGGCCACCACCCGAACGGCAACAGCTATCGACTCGCCTAGCAGCACCATAGTCGCAGCACCCGTTGCCTAGTGCCCCATCGTGCCGCACCGCCCACAGAGCCCACCATCACCACAACCGATGCACCACCGCACAGCCCCCTGCTCCCGTCTAAGGCTTCCCACGTGCCCTCCACCATTGGTGCCCTACACCTCGACTCTAGCCCGCAGCTGCATAGGACCAGACCGCGCCGCACCAGAGCACCACCAATAGCCCTCCTCGTCTATGCCGGCCACCCACAACGCCTCCACAATCCCACTGACCTCCGCCCCCACCATATCCCTCTCCCCCTCTCCGTCATCTCTCCCTTCCCCATACTGTCACAACCAATGCGGAGCCACGCCTGAAGGCACGCTCTACCCGAGCATCATAAGGCAGCCCCATGCCTTTCCTCTTCTGCCCCTTCTTCCTCTACTTCCTCCCCACCACCACCGCAAGACCCCCCCCTTCCCGATACTGTCAGACCCCGCCAGACCGCCAGTCATCCCCCTCCCATCTCTCTCCCTTCACCCCTTATATAGTGCCCAGTGGCCAGTACCCACCCCCTCTCATCTCTCTCCCCTCACCCCTCGTACAGTGTTCACCCCCTCCTGTCTCTCTCCCCTCACTTCCTCGAGCCCTCTCCCTCTCTTTGTTTCCATCTTCCGTACGGCAGGACACACCGACACCCCATTACCCACTCTCTCCCGTCTCTCTCTTCTCATGCCTACTCCCTCTCTCTACACTTGTCCTCTCTCTCTCTCTCTCTCTCTCTCTCTCTCGTCGCTACTCTCTCCCTGTTCGAGTGCCCCAAAGGATAGACGTGGGCACACTACACAACGTCGGACCCCACAGACCCCACTCTCTCCATATGGCAGCAGCATTTCAAGGCCTCTACGCCCGTCATCCCAAGCAGTTCACAACAACTTCAACAGTGGTTCGCTCCCAATGACGAGGTTCGATTAGACCCATCGTAGACACCGTCGTGTTGTCTCACATCAATTTGGTATCAGAGTCTCGGAACCAATTTGTTCTATCAAATTGGGGTCCTAAGTAATCTCTTACAACATGTGTCGAATTAATTTCAACTTCAACATATTTTTGTTAAACAAGAAGTGATCGAGAATAATTTTAGAAAGCAACTTCGAGATAATTAGATTTCTCGATCAATTGTTGAGTCGATGTTGAAAACTAGTGAGATTATTGTTGAGGGCGAAAGAGCATTTGTGGAGTTCTATCGGTATGTTAAAGATGTCATCACACCGAGAGCTACTAATATGGACGGAGCGTGATACACAATTGATTCCTTGGGTTCCTACATCAGTCTGGGACAATACTAACGAAATGTACATCACGCTCTGTCCATATTAGTAGATGTGAATAATTTTAGAAAGCAACTTCGAGATAATTATATTTCTCGATCAATTGTTGAGTCGATGTTGAAAACTGGTGAGATTATTGTTGAGGGCGAAAGAGCATTTATGGACAATTGGTTCCGAGACTCTGATACCAAATTGATGTGAGACATCACAACTCAACAATTTAGGGTCTATTGTCCCGACCATATAATTGCAAGTGGCATCGCAGCAAGGGAAATTAAGAGGAGAATGTACATGCACACCTGTCAAAGTGGCCGAATAATTGTGTATCACACAGCACAGACGGATGCAAAAACTCCTCCCGAGCGAGCAGCGCACAAGCAAACAACAAACGAACGATCCTTCGCTCCCGCACGGTTCTCCACCGACATGTTGCTGCCACGCGGCGAAGAGTGGGCCTTGGAGAGCAATAAATGCAGGGCGGCGGCTCCTCTCCCACCCAGGGCGACAGAAAAGTGCAGAAAGTACACGAAGAGGGGCCAAAAGGCCACTCCGTGGGTCAAATGACCCCGCTGGGCCTGCAGTAGGTTCCGCCGACCCCGCGCGGTCGCGTCCACCCCGCTGGGCCCCAGCGGGGTCGACTGACGCCTGCGAGGGCTCGAGTCGCCCCCGCTGGACCCCAGCGGGGTCAGCCGACCCCGTGGGGGGTCATGGCACCCCGCTGGGCCCCCAGCGAGGTCAACCGACCCTGGGCGGGGCCGATCAACCCCACTGGACCCCATCAAGGTCAACGTGACCCCTGCGGGGTCACTTGACCCCGCTGGGTCTCGCCCACGGGTCAAATGACCCCCCCGGGTCCGTGTTCCCATTTTAAAAAAAAGAAAAAAATGATGGGCCACCCCCACCTTGTCAAAATTGGGGCTAAAACCCTTTTTTTGTCAAAGTTGAGGCAAATCCTCATGTTTTTGACAACATGGGTCCTCCTACTTCTATAAATATCCCCCTGGGCCAAACAGACACACAGAGATACAGACTGACAAACGCGAAGAAACACCTACGGACGCTAGGCGGAGTTTGTTTATTTGTAAAAAAGCCCATTAAGAGTATGTTGTATAAATACCCCTGCATCTTGCGTTTATGCCCCTAGAGACTATGTATGTATTTTTTTCATGCATCTTGGATGGCTAAATCGTGTAATTCCTTCAGATAATAAGGAACTGTAGAAATGCCCTTTCCGGGATTGCAAGAAAATTCAAGTCTTGTGGTTCGCAGTTCTATCCTGCAACTGTATGTAATTAGGATTTTAAATTGCGTTAGGCTAAATAACCCTGAGTCCACAAAATGTGTGGTCCTGGGTGGGTATTTCTTTTATCATTCAGCTTGGCTATAATCACTGTATAGGAAGCAGATTTTCACTGTAAAGGTCTTCTTTTTCATCAATACAAATTATTACTTACCAAAAAAACTTTATGTAATTAGGGCTATGCCCCTACATCCCACGTCAGTGCGGAGACCTCTTTTTCTTATACAGTCAACAACTCGTCGACAACCCTTGTACTCACTTGGGCCCTAAGTATATTTGGTGTACTCCGCAGATTTTCCCTACACGTCGATCAAGTAAAATTATTAAAAAACTCCCGACTTTCGAGAAATTGTATACATGCCCCTCCTTTGGCAAACCGACGCGTGTGTGCCTTCTATGAAGCCCCTCGTCGCTCCTTCGGTTCAAGGACACTGTCGGCTCAATCCCATACTTGAGTGTCACCTCAGATCTAGGTCTACGGAGGGTCCTGTAAAATTATCAAAATACCCCTATGTCCTAGTCTGGTAGCCCCCAAAACCCTCCATAACTGGCCTCAGTGCCTTGGGACGTCAGGGATACTATCCTACCTTTCTTCCAACCTAGAAATTTCAAAAATACCCCTGGCCTGATAAAATTAACAAAATATCCCTGGGAACATAAAATTAGCAAAATACCCTCGGGGGTCTAAGAAACCTCCCGCCACTTCAAAATGCCTATGGCTCCTGCAGAATTGCATCCATACCCTAAGATTATGGGCTCTTGCCTAAACTTAAAAGGCCTTTGATAAAGCCCTAATCCCATCAATCTGTCGGTGGTGAATGAGTGGTAGCTGCGAGCCGCCCAAGCAAACAACCCCTCAGCTTCAGAACCTATGGAAGAGATTTTAAGGTTTCTTTGATAGATAAACAAAGGTGTTAAGACGTTGGATCGATGTAAATCAACACTGACTGCGGTCAGTGGGGAAAGGTCCAGCACTCGAATCCGAATCGTCTGATACAATACGCACTCACGGAATTACCCTCATATAAAAATGTTTCTTTTCAAAAAGAATGCCAAACATCATCATCATCATCATCATCATCATCAGAGCCTTATCCCAATTAATTGGGGTCGGCTACATGAATCATGTTCCGCCAAAGATTTCTATCAAGTGCAATATTCGTATTTAAACTCAAGAAACTAATGTCCTTCCTAATAACATCGCACCATCTCATTTTAGGCCTTCCCCGAGCTCTTTTACTAGCATCCACTAAGATTTGGTCTCATCTTTTAACCGGCACTGAGTTAGGGCGACGACACACATGTCCAAACCACCTGAGTCTATTTTCTCTCATTTTACTATCAATTGGAGCTATCCCTAAGTCCTTACGGATACACTCATTCCTAATCTTGTCTTTCTTAGTCTTGCCACACATCCATCTCAACATCCTCATCTCTGCTACACACATTTTGTGGATGTGTTCCTTTCGTACTGTCCAACACTCAGTACCATATAACAAAGCAGGTCTCACAGCCGTTCTATAAAACCTCCCTTTGAGTTTCACAGGCATACGACGATCACAAAGGACACCTGATGCACTTCTCCATCTTAACCAGCCTGCCTTAATCCGATGTGTAACGGCATCATAAATCTCCCCATTCTCTTGTATGATAGACTCTAAGTATCGAAAGGTACTACTCTTCGGAATGTTATGTCCATCAATTAGAACCATGTCTTCCTGTATCACTCTTCCATTACTAAAATTACAGTGCATAAACTCTGACTTACTCCTACTAATTTTAAAACCTTTAGCCTCCAAGGCAAGTCTCCAATGCTCTAACTTAGCATTTAGAGCATCAATACTCTCATCAATTAAAACAATATCATCTGCAAAAAGCATACACCAAGGGATATCCTCATGCAATTGTTTAGTTACTTCATCCATAACTAAGGCAAAGAGATACGGACTTAGTGCAGAACCTTGATGCAAACCTATAGAAACGGGAAATTCACCAGTCTCCCCAGCAATAGTTTGAACACTAGTAATAGCGCCGTCGTACATATCCTTAATCAAATCAACATATCCTTGAGAGATTCCTTTCTTTCTTAATGTCCACATGGTGAGGGTGTGGCCACCGCTGATTTGTACAGCGTGCCTTATCCCCTCCACCACCGATTCAAGAAACTTCCGCCTGATCAAGGATGACAATATCGGTTTCGGTACCGGTTTCGGCCGGTACGGAAACCGATACGTACCGATTTCGGTATCGATTTCGGTTTCGGCCGAAACCGGTTGAAACCATTCAAAAAAACTAAAAAAATTAGTGATCCTCTCTGGTTTCGGCCGAAACCGTCCGGTTTCAGACCGAAACAGGTCAGTTTCGGCCGAAACCCTTAATGGTTTCGTCCAAAACCATTAAAAAAGTTTTTTTTAGGTATCGGACCTGCTACAGTGTTGGGGTCCGATTTTGGATTGGTACCGGCCGAAACCGATACATTTCGGCCGAAACGTATCGGTTTTGGCCGATACTGCCAACCAGGCGCCTGATTGCCCAAAGGCCCCGAAACTCCAGAAGTTCAGTGGGTAGGGCTCACCACATGAACACCTGGCCTACTACATGACAGCTATGAGTGAACTAGCACTGGAAGAGTCATATCTGTTGTGATACTTCGCCACGTCCCTGACAGGCACCGCCTTCCAGTGGTATTCCAGGCTGAAGCCCAATTCAGTGGCTGATTGGACTGATAAGCAGAAGAAGTTCATCGACCGTTTTCAGACGGCCGAACGTAAAATCTCTCTGGCTGAACTCTGTGCCCTCAGACAAAGAAAAGGTGAGAGCGCATTGGACTTCATCAAGCGGTGGAGGGACGTCAGCATGTGCTACGATAATCCTCCAACGTCCGAAGACGCAATCACTATATGCCGCAGGGGTCTTGTAGCGGAAGTTAGTGAAAAATTTTTGGGCTCAAACATCAGAAGCTTTGACCAGCTGAACACAGTGGTGGTAGAGATTGAGATGTTCTTCGTTGATCACCCTACACATACTTCTGCCAAAGGCAAATCCTCTAAAGACTGCCTGGCCAGCGACAAGGAGGTAAATGTTGTGGACTTCTCCCCGACGAATGGAGACAAGGGGGAAGGAAAATCAAAGGCTAATGGCAAAAAGGCCGATGCCAAGGCAAATGCATCTCTGTTAGCAAAGTGTATGAAGGCGCCATATTCCTTCAGAAAGAAGCATACCAAGATGCTCTTTGATAAGTCAATGAAAGAAAAGCTCATCACCCTATCGGATCCACGGAAGCCCTCAGAGGTGGATAAAACAGATGACCCTTCTTATTGTGTGTATCACCGAAGGTTGAGTCACACTGTCGGGGATTGTTATGTCTTCAAGAACATAGCAGAAGAGCTTATTCAAAAAAACTTGATAAACATGCTGGGGCATGCGGTCGATCCGCCACAGCCCCATGTCTGGAGTCGGCCGAACCAGTCGACTAATGTGGTCTACATGGTGGCGACCACTTCGAGCTCTAATGCATCCGAAGCCGGGCCATTGAACCAACAGCCCAATGACGGCCGCGAAGCTACTCCCTCCTTGAAAGTCTGGCGCTGCGGAGAACTATTCGGAAGATCTGAGGGGAGATCCGGTAGCTACAGCTGGAACAAAGGCATCTGCTGCAATTCCTGGAAAGTATTGATGAGCAGTTGGCCACCTTCCCCTTCGGCCCATTTGCCAGGGGGCTAGCTGCAACCCATATACGGGAGGCAGGTGTATCACCCACTGCCCGGACTCCCCTCTGGGGTTGGCTCTCTGAGGAATCCTTTGATTCATCTGAAGGCGAGGAGCCAGAGAAGCTATATTCTTTCCCTCACGAGAAGACCCTGCACATCTTCTTCGCGTGTCGGCGAGAAGGTCTATTAAATCTCCCGGCTTCACCCAGCCAGCAGGCACCAGGCGCAGCATTACACCAGGGCTATTGCCCATACCACGAGGTCATAGGCCATATTATCCATGATTGCCAGCCCTTCAAGGACCTCGCTAAAAACTTGATTAGGCGATAAGTGGTCAATATGGGTGACTTCTTGGTCAACCTGCCACAGCCACATGGACGGGAGAGCTTAAATTTCTCCATCAATGTCATACATGCCTCAGCTGCTTTCCAACTCCCGGAGCCAAGGGAGGAAGGAGTCAGTTCCCAACCGCCCCAATCCACATTGTGGTATCCAGAGTGGTGACCCTCTCATCAGTGCTCTTTCCCCAAGGAGGATACTGAGAAGATTTTCGACAAGCTCTTAGAAGAGGGTCGAGTGATGACGCGTGATCCGCCGTCATATTACAATGAAACGGCCAAGAGTCATTCCCGCTATTGCAAATATCATGCCAGGGTGTCTCACCCCATTGAGGAATGCCCGGACGTTCGGGATTGCATTGAAGTCTTCATCCAAAAAGGGGAGATCAATGCATAGAGGAATTTGACGACAAGGCGACGTCTTAAAGAGGCCGCTAAGAAGATTCTCTGACAAGCTCAATAGGAGCAGACCAAACCACAGGAGACTAAGCCTACCTCTCAACAGGTCCAGCCGAGCAAACCTACAGGCAACAGCTCTCAGCCAAACCCTAAAGGCAAGGCCAGGTGCGAGAGGCCTAAGGCCCAGAGCCCAAAAAGCCAAGCCGTGGGAGGAGGTTCCAAACCCCTTTCCAAGCTGAGTCAACCTGGCATCATCATAGGGGAAGACCCACAGCCATACAATAAAGGCAAAGCCATGGCGAGGGAGCCTCAAGTCAAATCTCAGGCCGAGCCAACAAGGTCCTCAATTGTAAAAAGACCTCAACAGCTCGAACAGGCAAATCACCGGCTAAAGCAAGACCAGTGGAATGGCAAAACCCCCAAGGGCTCCACCTCGGGCTCGCAGAGTTCCAGGAGTTGTCGCCGGAGATTATCGCTCAGGCGATCAATGCCACCTTCCAGGTGCAACCGGATGCCAACTGGACTAAGGTTACTCCCAGAAAAAGTCGCGGAACCGATACTCCCAAGGAGTCGGCCCTGAGTAAAAAGTGAAATTCCGGGGGCAAACCAATCTCACCTCTAAAACAAAATCCACTTTCTTCTCAAGAGACGGCACGGCAAAAGAAACAAGAGAAGAATCGTAGGAAGAATGTGAAGAGGAGATTGAAAAAGCAAGCTGAGCAAGTAACAACTATAGACGACCCCAAGGAGCCAACTCCTTTGCAATGGCTACAGAAGCTCATAGATGAACTGGAGAAGTATACTCCCCCCCACCCCACCAGGGTCGTCACTCTGGACAAATACATTCCCTGGGACAAGTTTGAGCGTAAAGCCCGGCTTCTTCAGTGGCTTCGAGAGATGGCTCACCGTCTCGAAGAAGGTGAGGAGTTTCTGATCCCAGAAGAGCTCTCCTTATTTTACAAGGATGCGGAGCTCACTGTCGAGATACTCGAGGAAATGTTACAAGAGCTCTCCTGCAATATGGTGGTGATCCCGCCGCCTGACAACATCAGCTCTCCTCCGGGACAAAGCACTATGGCTGATACCACCGGGGGCAAGGCTGCCATGACGACATATCAGTGTCGCCCGATGAAAAATAGCCGAGGTCGTAACTGAGGACGAGGACGCGAACGCGACAATCCCCTAACTCTTGACTGAGTCATATTATTCAGAGGGGAAGAACCGAGCCCTATCCCAGAAACTCAAGTACGGGGTATCCCCTTCATCCTCAGAGGGTTCGGGCCCTATCTCAGAGCCCCGAAGACGGGGTGACGTCCCTTTCGTACCCGCCTCCTCTAATGAAAAAGAAGAGCTAGTCAAGCCGCCAGTGCGCGATGAGACGTCAGAACAAGTTGGTCCTTCCAGCAGGGTTGACCCCGCGGGCCAAGCATGTCCTTCTAATAAGGATGAACAGGATGAACCATTGCCACCTCCGGAAAAATCTCTGGCACCGCTGTTTCAAGAAAATGCGGAGGGCCAGAGCGAGGGACGTCCTCCTAAGTGGGAGAAGCCTCGCGGGGCTCTACAGACTCTGGCAGAGATCATCCCGCCATTTGACAAAACCCGTGCTCGGGCGGACCGCAAAATTATTCATCATATGAAACGGTTTCCAACAAATGTCACTATTTGGGAAGCTATCGCTTGGAGCAAAGATCTCAGGGAGGCTCTTATCAACAAATGTCACGCAGAGTTCCAAGCCCAAGCATATGAGGCATTTGCAGCCAACATCTCCTTTACGGATAAGGACATGTTGTTGTCCTCTCTGTGCCACAATCGCCCCTTATATATGTGGGGGATGATCAACGGGCATGATGTGAATCGAATTTTGGTTTATGCTAGAGTGGCCATTAACATTATGCCTTTGAGGACTTTCAAGCCTTTATACTTGACGCCTTACTTGCGAAAGGTGAGCGCGGTCAAGTTTTCGAGATTCAACCAAGATTCTGAGGAAGCGCTTGGTCAGGTTGAGGTGAAGCTAGCCTTGGGTGATTTTGTCACCCAAGTGACATTTTATATCATCAATGCCGATACATCTCACAAGGTGTTATTGGGAACACCATGGCTGCATGAAAATTGGGTTGTGCCTTCGACCCTCCACCAATGCCTCAAATATGTTAAGGGAGGGGAACAACATAGGGTCTTCGCAGATCATGCCCCATTCTGCCCCAATGAGTGCCACCTGGAAGATGCTTCCTTGTATTTTGAGGAGCCCACTTTAGTGATTCCCGAGCCTGTAAAAGACAAAGAGAAGCAAAAGGTGGACTATGAAGCTGAGGAGGGATAGCTATTCACTGTCAACCAAGATTTAGCAAAACTACATAGGCTAAGCCTCAAGGCCGCCTCCAAGCCGACTCAGTCGGAGAGGCGAAACGTTGACTTCGAAGCCAACCTCATCAGCCGGGTCATTGATCGGAGTATCTCCTTACCGCCCAAATGTATTCAGCTCCCGTTTCAACGGAAAGAGCACGAGGTGGAGCAGTTGAAGACTTTCACAGTCTCCTACCAGCGGAAAAGGAGGAGTAAAAAGGGCAAGGAAGACAAGCTAATTATCTTTTATAGAGGAGATTTAGTCCCGTCGGGCCCTCCTGAGGATGATTTTGGCTGGGATACTCTCTCCGACACTGCACCAGAGTTAGTCCAAGAAATGAACGATCTGCCAGAGCATATCAGGGAAATGTGTAAAAAGTAGCATATGCCTCAGGCTTAAGACCTCGCACGAGCGGCATATATTCCACCAACTGTGGAATCCTCCACAAGTCCATGGGCAGCCTCCTTTCTCCCGCAAAGATACGAGAGGACTCGGCTATGACCAAGAGATGGACTTGGAGGTCCACTACGCAGTCAATGCCATAGGACTGCTACCTCCTCACAGACAAATTGAAGTAGAGCCGAAGATCGTCGACTCTGTAAGGGAGTATGGTGAGACGTCAGTGACACCCTCATCAAACGTCAACATTGGTCACCGCCCCGAGGGAGGGACAGCTCAAGCCGCTGGGTATCAACAAGATGGAGCAGGTCCTTCAACTCAAAGCCACGAGCAAGAGTGCTCCGAAGAATTTGAAGTCTACAAAGCAAATACTGATGATGAGGGAGACTTTGTCGGCCTCCAACTGGCTCCACCGGAGCTCGAAGACGGCAGCTAAGCAATGGTGGACGAGTTGATTGAGATCAATCTCGGAAGCAAAGAAGATCATCGGCCAACCTTCGTAAGTGCTCTCCTCGGTGAGAAAGAAAGGCAGGCGTACCGACAGCTCCTAGAAGAGTTCAAGGATTGTTTCGCCTGGACTTATAAAGAAATGCTTGGGCTTGACCCCTTTGTGACTGAACATGAGCTGACAATACTCCCAACAGTCAAGCAAGCTCAAAGGCATATGCGCCACGAGCTGGAGCTAAAAGCTAATGCCAAGGTTGACAAAATGCTTGATGTGAACTTCATAGAGTCTTGCATGTACCCTGTGTGGCTCGCCAATATAGTTCCTGTCAAGAAGAAGAATGGCCAAGTCTGAGTCTGTATTGACTTCGAGGATTTGGACAAGGCATGCTTGAAGGATGACTCACGTGTCCCAATCACTGAGACGATGGTTGACAAGACCACTGGTCACGAAGTCTTGTCATTCATGGACACAGTCGGGCTATAATCAAATCCGCATGGCCATCAAAGATAAAGACCATACGGGTTTCCGATCTCACAGAAGATTTTCAACTATAAAAGGATGTCGTTTGGCCTGAAGAATGTCGGTGCAACCTATCAAATGGCGATGACCAAGATTTTCGACAAAATGCGACATGACCTTGTTGAATGCTACATCGACGACCTAGTCGTCAAGTAAAAAAGGTGAGAGGATCATTTGGCTGACTTACATCGAGTCTTCGAAAGGCTCCGACAGTACCAGCTCAAGATGAATCCAATGAAATGTGCCTTCGGCGTCTCCAGTGGCAAGTTCCTCGGCTTCATTGTCAAGTATCGAGGTATAGAAATCGACCCTGACAAAATCAAAGCTATAAGCGGACTGTCTCCGCCTAGAAATTTGACAGAGCTCAGATCTTTGCAAGGAAGACTCACCTACATCAGGCGGTTCATTTCCAACCTCTGGGAAGATGCCTGCCTTTCGGCAAACTGATGAAGAAAGGAGCACCCTTCATATGGGACGAAGGCTGTCAGAGGGTCTTCGAGCAAATCAAAGAGTATCTACTGACTCCTCCAGTCCTAGGGGCACTTGTCAGAGTGAAGCCCCTCATCCTTTATATTCTGCCATGGATGCCTCTTTGGGAGCACTTTTAGCTCAGATCAATGAAGAGGGCAAATAGTAGCCGCTATACTACCTCAACCGGAAGCTGATCGGGCCTGAGCATCGGTACACTCCTATGGAAAAGGTGTGCCTAGCTTTGGTATTTGCTATCAAGAAATTAAGGCACTACCTTCTAGCAAACCGGGTGGAGCTCATCTCTAAATGGGATTCACTCAAATTTCTGCTCAGCCAACCTACTCTCTCCGGTAGGCTCGGCAAGTGGGCGCTTATCCTGATGGAGTTCGACATCACTTTCGTCCCACGCAAGGCGATCAAGGGACGAGGAATGGCGGAGTTCTTAGTCATGCACCCTGTGCCAGAAGATTCGCCACTCAACTTCGAGTTGTCCGATGAAGAGGTGTTGGTGCCTTCACAAGAGGCTCAGGAGCATTCTGAAAATGTCCCATCACAAATGGAGCCGGACGTCCTCATCAAAGACCTCCCACAGTGCAAGTTATATTTTGATGGTGCTTCCCGAATAATCAAGAGGGCTGGCGGCCCCACAGACTTTGTCTCGGGTGCGGGGATAATTTTTGCTTCTCCGCAAGGCGGCATTCTACATAACTCTTGTGCCCTCATGAAGTCATTGATTAATAATGAAGTGGAATATGAAGCGCTAATTATAGGACTTCAACTGGCACTGGAGTTGGACGTCAAGTGCATTAAAGTGTACGGGGATTTTCAACTCGTCATTCAACAAGTCCTAGGCGACTATGACATCCGGAAGAAGGAACTCATTCCCTACCATGCAGACGTCATGAGGCTGAAAGAATTTTTTTACTTATTTGAAATAGGCCACGTCCCAAGGGGCAATAACTCCCAAGCTGACGCTTTGGCAAAATTGACAGCAGCCTTAAAGGTCCCACCTGAGGGAGAGTTGAATATTACTGTTAGACACCGAAGGCTTATGCCAAGTGTGCTCGACGAAGAATCCGGCCTCACTGTCTACGAGATCAATAACATTCAAGAAGAGAATGCTCCAGAAGAAGAAGACTGGAGTGAGCCGATTATAAAGATAAAGCACGACTGGCTTCCCCCCGATCGAGCTCAGAGGCTGCAACTGCTAGGCATGGCAACATCTTACCAACTAATCAACGGGTTGCTTTTCAGGCTCGTCCAAGGAAAAGATCAATCGGTCCTCCTACGGTGCCTTTCATATAAGGAAGCAAAGAGCATGATGCACGAGGTCCATTCCGGATTGTGCGGGGCTCATCAAGCAGGAGCCAAAATGAAAAGTAGTATTAAACTCAAAGGGTTTTCTGGGCCCACCATGTACGAAGATTGTAACCAATACGCTCGTATATGTCACCAATGCCAAGCATTTGGGCCAGTGCCTCAGAGGCCGCCTAATCCGCTCCATCCAACTGCGCCTACTTGGCCATTTGCGGAGTGGGGCATGGACATTGTAGGACCATTCCCGCCATCATCTCAAGGCCACAAGTTCATATTGGCCGCCACTGATTACTTCTCCAGATGGGAAAAACCCATTCCACTGTGAGAAGTTACAAGGGAAATAGTTGCCCGGTTCGTGAGGCACTACATTATATACAGATTCGACACCCCCAGTCGAATCATCTCGGACAATGGCATGCCTTTCAAGAACAAGATCGTCTATGCTCTGGCGTCCAAGTTCCACATTGACTGGAGGGCGTTGTCTGTCTACAATCCCCAAGCCAACGGGTTGGCTGAGGCCTTCAACAAAACCCTCTGCAAACTGCTGGCCAAAATGGTGGGTGGCCGTAAAAGAGATTGGGGTGAAAAGGTCTACGAAGCCCTATGGGCGTATTGGACTATCTATAAAACCCCTACGGGTTGTTCCCCATTCTCCTTGGTCTACATAGTCGAGGCAGTGATCCCGATGGAAATTGAGCTAACATCTTATCGCGTTGCTATTCACGCCGGATTGCCAGGCCAAGACCAATTTGAAATGGAAAGAAGGCTCGAGGAATTGTCCAACCTTGAAGGTGAAAGACTCAAAAGCTTATAAACACTTACAAGTGTATCAGGCCCGCATGATACGTGCTTATACAAACTGGTCAAGAAAAGGGCATTCAAGAAAGGTGACCTTGTCATGGTGTTGGCACCTAAAATATGATCGTCGGCGACCAAGCCATAAGGACGAATGACTCGGCCCACCGAAGTACAGAAGCCGATAAAGATCAACATATTGAAGATTTCTCAAGCCGCCAGAGCCTCGAGTCATTCCGTACAGACACGGGGACTTCACCTCAGGGGAGCCGAGACAAGCTCACAACCAACCGGCAGTGCGACCAAGCCTGCCTAATGAACCGGCATCAACTCTGTCATGCCGCATACATCACATCCATTGTCCGATCAAGGATGACGGTCTATCCGGTGATCCCCCACCAAATGAAGAGGTTCTCCTGAGGACGAAGGAGTTCCCCTGGCTCTCCAGCACGGAGGACCGAAAGCTCTGGCGGCGGAAGATCCCGATCACCCGACATGGGTGCGGCTTCCTGCCAAGATGGGCCCATTAGCGGCCGAATGATCACCCAGCTCGGGCGGAGCTATCCCTGGTGTTGTCACGCCTTCCGAGAAGCCTCGGAAACGAGCCAGGCCAAGCTAACGGCATGGGTCAGAGAGCTAAAGGCCGTGTGCCCGCAGAAAACCCGTGCGAGCAGTCTAAAGCAATCTATGCACCTCGAGAATGGCCGTACGCCAATCTAGGAGCTTCGACATATCATATCGCCGAAGCCTTAGTAAGCAGTGGCAGAGTACATGTTCACGATGACCCCCGGAATTATCCCCGAGTTCATTGCCTGGCTTGAAGCGTACAAGAAGCATTAGCCCGGCGCGCCTTAAACCGGCGCGCCCCCCACTCAATACCCTTAAACCGGCGCCCCCTTTCCTTCAGCCCTTAGCCCGGCGCGCCCCTTACCTCCAGCCCTTATCCCGGCGCGCCCCCCTACCTTCCGCCCTCTTCCCGGCGCGCCAGTTACCCTATCGAAGGGCGCCTTAAACCGGCGCGATAAGTTGATGAAGACTTCCCCAGCGCGCCAAAAGCTCACGCCGGATGAAGAGCCTCCAACCTGTTATATATAGGGGCGAGGTTCGATTGAAAAAAAGGCTGGAAGGCCGCTCTCGGAGAAAGAAAGAAAGAAAAGGGTGAGGCAACTGCGAAACGAGAGAGTCTTCTTCCTTTCTCGGGATACACAGAGAGGGAGGGTTTTTCTTCTCTGAAGGAGCGACCGTCGGCCGACATCGACGATACTCTGTTTTTTTGAGGAACAGGTGGGCAGGGGCCGTTTCTCTTCCGGCTTTCCGCATTTCTTTTCCTTTTCCTCTAAGCTTCTACCTATCGAATGTAAGCGATGGAGGGGAGGGGCGACGATGATATGAGTCGATTCCCCTTCCCCCCTTTTGCGATTTCTTCTGCCATCTTCTCTCTGTTATTGTGACATGGGCGTCCTCTGCTTCTAAATATCGTTAAACGGCAACCAAACAATGGTGCCAGAATTGTAATCTCGCCGTGCGAATGTCAAATCCTCCCTGTCTTAGGGATGGTGATATGTATGCATGCCTGTGGATGCTTGAATCAATAAATTGGAGGAACGATCTCCCCTTTCTCTATCTTTATTTATACTGATACGTGCGTCAGGATTCTTCTCTGCATAGGGCCGATTCCGGTTTCCTCGAGATGCATATTATGCCCCGAATCACCGCAGGCTACAGAAACACCCCTTCCCCGGGGCTCTCTTGCGTTTCATTTCTTTCATGTTTAGTTCAAGGGCTTTGCATCCCTTTCTCCTCTCGGATGGAGCCGTGCCTCTGCATGCGCCTTTGTCCCCTTGAGTATTGTTGTCTAACTGTTCGAACATATGTCCCTGCCGAGGGTCTGTCTAACTTAGGCCTTTATCATTTGTTCTTCGTGGCCATTTGCATCGTTCCGAGATTTCCTCGTCACTCCGATCATCCGGGGAGGGGGACATTCCCCTTTTAGTTCCTGCAGTTGCCGGGCGACCGAGGGCCCTACCTCTCCATGGTGGGCGTCTTCCCGAAGCCATGGCTAATAATGAAGGGGAGCCAAGGTCAACGGACTCAACCCCGACAGACCAGGGCCCGATCGAGATCATGGGGTGTGCGCTCCTTGTAGGCTAGTCCTCGGAGTCTCACTCTCCCAATGGTCAGTCCCTCCATGGGACGAATCACTGACTACGAGTCCTTCATCCCTCGTAGGCTAGCCCTCGGGGTGTCGTCCTCATCATCAGTGACTTCGCCCTTCTATTTCTTCCCCCATGGATCTTTGGTGCCCCTAGCAGGCTTGTCCTCGGGGTATCCTATCCAGTGGGGTATGCTGGCCGCCTTTGGGCAGACCGGTGATTTAGGGGCTTGCTCCATTAGTGAGTATGACCCCGATCCTCCCCTACAACTCTGTTTGTTCAGGGGAGATGCTGTCAAATTTTCGACAGACTCTAGATAATTACGTCAATAAAATGATCGCTCCAATCGAATCAACTCAGTGCTCGAGTATGAACCTCGCACTGACCTCCCCATCATTTCCAGAAGGCCATGGACTCCAAACAAACAATCGTTTGGCCCAAACAACTTAAGAAAGGGTCCCATGAAGTCTAACAAACTTAAAAAGTTCATAATTCAACAAAACAGGTTTAATACGGCGCGGTCTTAACCGGCGCGCCCTAAACCGGCGCGGTACCCCCCCGCGCCGGATTAACCCCACACTCATTTCCTTAAAAAATTTCCTTGCGACTTTCCGGCGCGCCCTAAACCGGCGCGCCCCAACTCTCTTGCGCGCCGTCTCAACTGCATGAAGACCGCGCCGTATTAGCCGCTATGCCTACGCTTTATCGCGCCGTATAAGTTTTCTTACATAGTCACGCCGGTTTTGAAACCTTGTGCCGCTCTAATGGTCTATTTACCCCGGGGCAAGCCTCGCCTCTCGGGGGCAATGTCGACAAGCCGTAGCAGGCATTGAATTGAATAAAGGAGGGTCAAGCGAGCCCGAGTCATGCCGTCATCATACTCACCATCATAATCCGTTAGCATTTCGCTTTCGCTAGCATACTTGTGTTGCTCTCCCTCTTCTCGACGAGGGGTAATAAATATGGGTGATCGTCACCGTCTTCATAACGCTATCTTCATGTTCAATATAATCATGAATGTCTTGTGTGCATGCATGCATAGATCTCCGGGTATATCAAATGGCGTCGGCTAAAAGCCGGATCATGTCTGGCCGGAAGCCCTCGTCACGCGTGATGGTGGTCTTCGGACCTGCGTCCTCCGCCACGTACCTAGGATCCATTTTCCCATTTAACTACGCATCTTTCGCATGATTAATGCTGCATCCTGCCTGTCATTGCTATAATCATCATGTAGCTCTTTTAACCCGGCTTCGATAGCCCGATATCTCGGCAATTAATCAAAGGTGTTCCCTCCTCGTGGGGGATGTAATTAACGCCATAACCTTTATGGTATGGCGGACTGCTGGTCCCGACCGAACCTCACATTCGCCCGACATGGGTTAGAATGAGCGCACAATAGAATTGTCACTCATGTGACTGGCACGCCCGCGTCGTCAATCAGTCAGTTGACTACCAGTTAGCCAAATGGTTGATCGATACGCGAACGAAAAGAAACGAACGAAAAGGACGAAAGAAAGAAAAGGTCGCAAACAAGTCTGGCACACCCGGTGGGACCAGTGTCACCTTTCATCTCTTTGTCGAGATACTCGGGCTTCGAAGCCCTCTCAAAGACTACTGATTATCGCCTTGTTTGATATTTCAGTGCAAACAATGACGACTCACGGGATAACCGGCGTCGGCTTCAGTCCTGCGATCGTCGCCAGACACGCGCAAGGGTACCTGGCGGTGCCCATGGAATTTGGTAGCTTTCCTCCTGCTGTGGGCTTCCCCAACTTCTTGGGGTTGGCCTTTGTCGACATGCTGGAAGTCGAAGCCACGGAACCTGTCGAGGAAACCGTGAAGGAAGTGGAGCCTCTGAAGGCTCCCTGCTGCGATGGTTCGTTCAAGAATCCGGCCCCGGCCGCTAGCTGCCTGGTGCACCACGTTGTACGTGGGACGCACCCCACTATCATCAACAGACGCTCTGGAGGACGTCAGCGTCGCCAGGATCGCAAGAATACTGCTCTGATCACTGGAACTGTCTCTCAGTCCGGGAAGTCAATGCTGGTAGGAGGCATGCGCGTCTTCCTCGATGGACGCACGGCACGGGTGACCCCAGACCGAGTCATCCCAAACGTTCCTGTCCACAACACATATCAGGCCCTTGCTGGAAGGAGGGCAGAGATGAAAGAAGCCGGCCACCATGGCCAAGGTAACCCGGCACTCAAGCCGAGGAAGTTCAGACAGGTGTGGGTTCCCAAACGGACCCGACCTGTCCACCAGCTGACACCCATCCGCCGCCATCCTGTGAATGACGATGCGGAGGTGATAAGAGAAAGGGGCCTACCCCTGAAGATGGGAGAAGAGGTGGTTGTGGATCCTCCGCGCCACAGAAGTTTCCGGGCTGCGGTCCGTCAAGCCAACGTCCCAGTCACGGGACGAAGATTCCAACATTCGGCCGACAGAGCTCGGCTAGCCTATATCCCTCCTACTGGAGGTCGACAACTATCCCCCGTACTCTATCAAGAGCGGGGTCAAGAGGAGGTAACCTGTCTGGTCAGGAACTACTTTCGAGGGCTGGGCAACCCCTCGCTGGGTCGGCAGCGACTGATGCAGACAGTCGCCACTGACGAAGACTACTTCCCATCAGTGGCGGATGAAGAAGAGATGGAGGATATAATGATGGTGTCATCGGTCGATGACAATGGATACGATGACGGCTTTGAGATCAAAGCTGATGAAGCCTTCCCCGAGCGGGAAGAAAGAAGAAGGGTTTCTGTGTTCGAGAGGCTGACCTTTCCGCAACAAGCCAGGCGGAGGGTCCATCGACAAAGGAGAATGATGCAGGTTTTTACTTGCAACATGGCTGGCGTGTCCAGCCGATATGGGGAGCTCCCTGAAGACCCCCAAGAACTGGCTCAATTGGCCGTACGGCCGGGGCCAACTACCCGCAGGACAGAAGCAGCAAGAGGGCTTCTGACAATGATGAAAGAGAAACAGCCCCAGGTCTACCTCCACTGGGATGACAAAGCCCCCGTCTTGACCGCTAATGTGGTGACGACGGAAGAAGAAGACGACGTACTCCTCGACATCCTGCCTAAGGGTACGTCCGGGGAGACAACAGAAGGTGTCCCCACCACTATAGATCCATCAGTCTTGATGCTGCTGCAAAAATATCAACGGGAAATAGATTCCCTGAAGAAACAGCTGATGGAGAAAACTGAACACTCATCGGCCTCTAAACCACCCGAAGTCCAGGGTGAATCATCCCGGGGAGCGGCTCGTCGAGACGACCCTCCTCCGCTTTATACACTACCACAGCCGTCGGAGCCAACTGTGACGACAGCACAACAGCGGCCGCCACAGCCTCAGCCGCTGCTACCTCCGGTGCTTCCTCAGGTGCACCCAACACCCCCGCTGCTGCATCCTCCACAGGCGACCACCCTGGTCACCCCATACCTGCAGCCAGTACACTTCTATCCGGAGCCAGTCGACCCCACGGTCGTGAACCAGATGATGGTGGAAAGGATGATCGAGCTAAAGCTCGCAGAGAAGAGCGAAGGCGACTATGTCGCATTCGATGCCTATCGGGTGCCCTACCCGCAACACCATGCGGCTAAACGACTTCCCCCGGGAGTCAACAAGCCGCCCAAATTTGACAAATTCAACGGGAAAGGTTCCCCAAAAGAGCATATTGCATATTATATGACCATTATGGGTGATCTGGCCACCGACGAGTCATACCTGCTAAAATTCTTCGGGTCCTCGCTGACGGGGCTCGCTTTCGAATGGTATTCCAGTCTCTCGGCCGGGTCAATTAATGACTGGTCAGATATGCAAAGGAAGTTCAGAGAAAGATTCCATGTCACAGAGAGGGAGGTCACAGTGGCCGAGCTCTATTCAACAAAACAAAGGGCAGATGAGACAGCCCTTGATTACATCAAGAGATGGAGGAACCTCGGAATGAGATGTAAGCAGCCCCCGCATCAGGAGGACGCTGTGCAAATATGTAAGCAAAATCTCAGGAGGGAGGTCCTGGAAAAGATGATTGGTATGGAAATACGGTCGTTCGACCGGCTGAATAATGTGGTGGCTGAGGTGGAAGCTTTTCTAGCCAAGCCTGTCCCGACGTCAATTGCCAGCATAGCCCAGAAAGGCAAGGCTGCGGAACGGCGCCCCACACCTAAAGAAGCGAATGCGCTTGATATCAAGGCGTTCGAACAACAGAAGGAGAAAGGCAAGAAAGCGGCTCCCCCGCAACCTGCAAAAGCTCCAGATGACAAAGAAAGTCCTTCGTTGAGGGACAAAATGAAGAAGGCTTATTCCTTTCCTAAGGATAAGACCCGGATCCTGTTTGACTGGGTAACAGAATACAGTATGGTCACTCTGCCTGAGCCGAGAAGACCAGAAGACCTCAAAAGAAAAGACAGTCCAGGATTCTGCCCCTACCACCAGATGTTGGGACATTCAATCGAAGACTGTTATGTTTTCAAAGACATCATTGAAGGAATGGTGAAGAAGAATGAAATAGAGCTGGGAGAGTACAAAGTAGACCCTCCTCAGCCACATGAAGCTCCTCCCAGAAGAGCAGCAGTCAACATGGTCTCCCTCTACCAGGCATTACCTG
This sequence comes from Amorphophallus konjac, assembly GCA_022559845.1. Classification (NCBI taxonomy): domain Eukaryota; kingdom Viridiplantae; phylum Streptophyta; class Magnoliopsida; order Alismatales; family Araceae; genus Amorphophallus; species Amorphophallus konjac. The sequence continues at coordinate 240,653,892 of CM040117.1, read as the reverse complement.
AGGAGATCTCTGAAGCAAGCACACGGAGCACCTACGAAATCCATTTCCTGGAGCCCGTGAAAGAACAACAGGGGTGGCAGCAAATCCCTGTGAAGCACAAGAAGAAGAGGGCACCCCGCCCAAAAGAGGGGGCACATATCCGTGGCATTACACCCCGGCCTGCTCCACCAGTGGTAGCACCCATATGGGTCACTCCACCTACAGCTGTCAGAATACACATGCCTAACAGGAGGAGACAAACTCCGCTGCCAGTAATCAAGGAAACCAATCCTGGGGTCCTTCGACTGCAACACTTAATTGAAGGGCTAGATGAATATGTACAGCCCGAACTGAAACCTCTGCTGGTACGGGACCACGTCCCATGGCAGGAGCTGGAGCAACTCTCACTTAGGCAAGGGGAGGAAGCTGAAGCAGCACCACCTCAGGAGAGCAACCTGTTCTGGGGGCAAGCACCTGCAGAAACCAAAAAGAAGAAAAAGCAAAAGAAAAAGAAAAGAAAGGCCGCTGGGGCCCATAAAATACAGGTCACCTCCTGCAATACCCTGTCAGCACTCTTCAACCTACCCGGAGAAGAGGAAGAAGAAGAAATCTGCTTCATACTCCATGCTGGGGGAGGCAAGGCCGAGGCCGCAACTGCTGCACATGCCACTCGGTCAGGCCGGAAATGGGGGCGCCAGCCGCCACCCAATCACAACATTATGTTCAGAGGGGAGCAACCCTACAAGACACCTTCGCCGGAAGTTAAGGGAGTCCAAATCCCTCCTCTGTCAGGTCTATACAGCAAGACTGGGGGCAAGACAGTCCCTTCATTCCTTGAATTCATGAAGATGTCAAAGGGGAAGCAGCCTTGTCAGGAAGCTAACCTTACGCCCGGGGTCATTCACCCGCAGCCAGCGCAATCGACTGAGGATGCAAATGCAGATGGGGCTCGCCCTACAGCAGCTAATAAAGAAGACCCGACAGTCGGTGCCAGTCAAGAGGATGCCGAGTCCGAGGAAGATGAAACAGGTCCATCTGGACCCACAAATCAAAACCTCTCCAAGCCCAGATGGGCTGAAGAGATGAAGCTCTCCAATGTCCAGGCTGGGAGCCGAATAATGAAGTTGCTCAAAAAGCTCCCTGCTCGATTTACGATCTGAGAAATTCTCTCTTTAAGTGAAGAGACTCGACAGGCGATCATCACTGCTCTGCAGATGCCTGCTCATTTTGAGACCTGCATAGCCGAGGCTATACCAGAAGCCAGTATGACCTTCTCTCCAAAAGACATGCTACTACCTACTGCCAGTCACAATAGGCCGCTATATATGAAAGGGCACCTGAACGGAAGAGAACTGAACCGGATTCTGGTCGATCCTGGTGCAGCAGTCAACATCCTGCCATATAGAATATACGAGAGGTACCACTTTAATGTGCATCTCGAGAAAGTCGGGGATATGCGTATCGCTGGCTTCAACCAAAAGTGTGAAGTGTCTATGGGAGTGGCAGAATTCACACTGACCCTGGCAGATTTCACCACAACGGTGCAGTTTCATATCATTGACTCTCGCACCTCCTACAAAGCACTGCTCGGCCGCCCATGGCTGCATGAAAATATGGTGGTGCCCTCCACGCTCCACCAATGTATCAAATACAGCCTCCAGGGGAAGGAGGAGAGGATATTTGCTGACATCCACCCATTCGAGGTGTTTGAATGTCACTTGGCGGACGCCAACCTATATACGGGGTCTCCCCGGAAGGTTTCTGAAGATGGAGCCCCCGTAGGGGCATCGAAGAACAAATCGGGTGACGGTTGGTATCCACCACCGCCGCGCGGATATGTCAAGCCGAAGGTGGTTTCCCACATCACGGCTTTTGGAAATGTCGGCAGGGTGACACCCCCAGCATTATACCCCAAAGCTAAGGAAGTGCATGTTGATCGACAGCACGACCGCATCGGAGTCCCGGCCGGCCTCACCAAGCCAGTCTCCGGCCTCGATGATCCCACTGTCGAACCTTTCAAAGCTTGGGAGGTGACACAAGAAGATGGGCCCAGCAGCTTGTTCTATACAGCTGAGGAGCATCCCACTCAGGAGGACACAGACTGCAGCCTCCCTGAGGATCTAGCCAACCCACGGGTTCCTATTCAGGGCCTGGCATTTACAACTGATCGAACGGCCAGGATGTTTCAAAAGCAACACATCCCTCCCGATCAATCTCAAAAACGCAAGGAAGCTTTCCAGAAGATGTGGTATCTTGCAAATCTGGATAAAGAAATGAGACGTGTCTCTCAACATCCGGGTCTGGGCTTCACCCTGGAAGACTACTATTACAGTGGGCGGTATGAGGTGGATACCATCTCCACCTTCTATCCAACTGAAGATAGCCCTCTGGGGGCAACCTTTGATGAATATTCGGCGGAAGTAGAACATGCCGAATTGGCTCTATCCCGGAATCAACAAATGGAGACCTTGATCTCCTGCCGATGCTGGGAGCAAGTTCATCCTGAAGAAGCGGCCTTTCAAGCCGAATTTGATACGGCTAGCAACAGCGAAGCCGAAGACATTCAAGAAGTAGGAGTTTCTCCCCCTACAGGGGTCCTACTAATGACAACTTCAGCACCCTGTCTGCCAACCAGGGAGGCCTTGGTCAACTCCAATCAAGGGGAGCCAGCTACCAGAAAAGAAAAAGCCACTTCTGCGGAAGATACAACTGTCCCAGAAGGCGAGACTCCTTCAACTTCTGCTACAAATCCAATATGCTGTCTGAGTCCGGCGGCAAACAACTACTGGCCTGTCATGGCTGCAACCTTATCTACAAGCACCGAAGCTGTTCTCTCACCCTCGGGAGCTGCAACGGCAACGGATATGTCAATAGATCCATCCACACAGTCGCTAGCACGAGAAGCAAGAGGACCCCATGAAACTCTGGCAGTGTCTGACGAGGAAGTCGAAGTACTCGACCCTCAAGATGGTATTCCAGACTTCGTTGACCTCCAGCCGACACCTCCGGAGATAGAAGACGGAGGCCAGGCCACAGTCGATGAACTAATAAAAGTCAACTTGGGAGATGAGGAGGACCCTAGGCCTACCTTCCTCAGTGCCCAACTGTCCCCAGAAGAACGGGAGCTGTACATCCAGCTGCTGCTAGAATACTAGGATTGCTTCGCCTGGACTTATAAAGAGATGCCAGGTCTAAACCCTGCTGTCTCACAACGCGAGCTAACAATCAGTCCCGAAGCCGAGCCGGTGAAGCAACCACCGCGGCGTATGAGGCCAGAGCTCATCACCCGAATCTGTGCTGAAGTTGACAAGCTCATTGATGTGGGATTTGTTGAAGAAAATCAGTACACCACATGGCTGGCGAATATCGTCCCTGTGAAAAAGAAGAATGGACAGATCCGGATTTGTGTTGACTTCCGAGATCTAAATAAAGCCTGCCCTAAAGATGACTTTCCGGTGCCAATAACCGAGGTCATGATCGATGCTACAACCGGCCATGAAGCCCTGTCATTCATGGATGGGTCTTCCGGCTACAATCAGATTTGGATTGCGGAGCATGACCGGGTCCATACTGCTTTCCGAACTCCTAAAGGCATTTATCATTACAAGAGAATGCCATTCGGACTGAAGAATGCTGGCGCAACCTATCAGCGCGCAATGACCAAATTTTTTGATGAATTGCTCTACCACAAGGTCGAGTGCTACATAGATGACCTGGTAGTCAAGACCAGAAGAAAAGAAGATCACCTGCAAGACCTCCGGATTATTTTTCAGAGGCTGAGGCAGCATGAACTAAAAATGAATCTTATGAAATGTGCGTTCGGAGTGTCGAGCAGAAAATTCTTGGGCTTCATCGTCCGATATCGGGGAATCGAGATAGACCCCGCAAAGATCAAGGCGATTCGGGAGTTACCTCCACCTAGGAACATCTCCGAGCTGAGGTCACTACAGGGCCGCCTAGCTTACATCCGGCGGTTCATTTCCAATTTTTCAGGGCGATGCCAGCCTTTTCACAAGTTGATGATGAAAGATGTTCCCTTTTATTGGGATGAAGATTGCCAGACAGCCTTTGACAAGCTAAAAGACTATCTGAAGACTCTTCCAGTATTGGGCGCACCGGTGAAAGGCCGGCCGTTGATACTATATATAGCAGCCACACACAATTCTCTGGGGGCAATGCTGGCCCAGAATAATGAAGAAGGGAAAGAACAAGTCCTCTATTACCTCAGTCGGAGACTGGTCAGAATTGAAGAAAAATATACTTATATTGAGAAGATCTGCCTGGCACTAGTCTTCGCAGTCAAAAAGCTCCGGCATTATATGTTGTCGCATGAAATCAGCTTGGTATCCAAGGAGGATCCCCTAAAATATATTATGTCCCAGCCGGCACTCAAAGGCCGCCTAGGCAAATGGGCGGTAATCCTTATGGAGTTTGATGTCTCCTACGTACCGCGCAAAGCCATCAAAGGTCAAGCTATTGCAGACTTCTTTGCTGAACATCCGATACCCGGGGAAAGCCCGTGGGAACCGGAACTTCCCGAGGATGAAACCCTAGAAGCTGCCCAAGTACAGCCCTCCTCATGGCAACTATACTTTGATGGCGCTTCCAGAATTGACACCTCTGCTACCGGGTCATCCAGGGTCAGAGCAGGGGCAGGTATAGTCCTGAAATCTCCGGAAGGAGAAGTGGTGCACACTTCCTGCTCCATAAACAAACAATGCACAAACAATGAAGCGGAATATGAAGCCCCGATAATCGGGTTGCAGATTGCTCTGTCCATGGGAATTCAGATGCTGGAAGCATTCGGAGACTCCATGCTAGTTATAAAACAGCTGGAAGGAGAGTTCGAGGTGCGAAAGCAAGAGCTCTTCCCCTACCACCAGTTGGCAACTCGCCTGATGTCAAGATTTTACTTCATCAGCATCAAGCATATCAATCGAGGCCGGAATGCTCAGGCGGACGCCCTCGCTAAGTTGGCTAGTTCATTGGCAGTCCCGCCAGACACAAGCCTGAATATAACAGTAATCAACCGCCGACAAGTCCCCAGCGTAATTGAGGTCCCGATCGACGAACAGGAGATGGAAGTAGCAGTCATCGAAGGGGTTCAGCAGCCCGACTGGCGAGAGCATCTCCTACGCTGGTTTCAACACCAGCAACTTCCAAAAGAAAAGGAACAGAGAATGAAGCTCCTGAGGATCAAGGATTCTTACGAGATGAGAAGCGGGACCTTGTTCCGAATTATGGCAGATGCCCGAAGGAAAGTCCTACTCCGTTGCTTGTCTTCAGCAGAGGCGGGACAGGTGATGCAAGAAGTTCATGCAGGATCAACTGGAGCACACCAGGCTGGCCCGAAAATGAAAATTGAGATAAAGAAGCTGGGTTATTATTGGCCCACTATGTTTAATGATTGTTGCAAATTTGCCAAGGCTTGTCAGAAATGTCAAGAACACGCTAATGTGGCGAGGAGACCTCCGGTGCCACTACATCCCACTCTACCAAGTTGGCCGTTTGCTCAATGAGGCACGGACGTGGTAGGACCGCTACCAGCATCTTCATCAGGGTGCAAATACATCTTAGCAGCTACAGACTATTTCTCCAGATGGGCGGAGGCAGTAGCACTAAGAGATGTGACCGGAGAACTAGTTGCAAGATTCTTCCGGCAGAATGTAATATTCCGATTCGGGATCCCCAGCCGAATCATCTCTGACAATGGCAGTCATTTCAGAAACCAGAAGGGTTATCGGCTAGCCGACAAATACAAAATTGACTGGAGGACATCGTCCCCCTACAACCCTCAAGCCAACGGACTCGCAGAAGCCTTTAACAAGACACTGTGCACGTTACTGGCAAAGACTGTCAAGTCTAACAAAAAGGATTGGGAAGAAAGGATGTACGAAGCACTTTGGTCTTATCGTACTATCTACAAGACCCCAACCGGCTGTTCACCTTTCTCCCTTGTCTATGGTTCGGAAGCCGTAGTGCCGATTGAACTTGAAGTTCCTTCATTGCGAGTTGCCATCCAGCACGGATTAGTCAGTGATGAGCAGACCAATGCAGAAAGAAGATTGGAAGAGCTCGCTGAGCTCGAAGGAAAACGCCTCCGGGCGCAACAAAACATCCAACTCTACCAAGCTCGCATGGCCCGCGCTTTTGACAAGTTGGTCAAGGGTCGAGAGTTCAAGAAAGGAGACCTGGTGATGGTCAAAAGAAGAGAAGTGATGGCCTCTAACCCCAAAGGGAAGCTGGTCGAAAACTGGGTCGGACCGTATGTCGTCCGCCGAGTATATGAAGGGGGTGCCTACGTCCTTGTAGACCACAAAGGAGTCATCCAGTTCTCTCCCCTCAATGGAAAACACATTAAGCTGTATCATGCGGCGCAGCCGACACACCCCGAGTGATCAGTCGGAACACCTTTTCCTTGGCTGGTGGCACTCCGCCCTAACCGAGCTACCCTTTCCTTGGCTAGTGGCACTCCGCCCTAACCAAGCTACCTTCTCCTTGGTTAGCGGCACTCCGCCTTAACCGAGCTACCCTTTCCTTGGCTAGTGGCACTCTGCCCTAACCGAGCTACCTTCTCCTTGGTTAGCGGCACTCCGCCTTAACCGAGCTACCCTTTCCTTGGCTAGTGGCACTCCGCCCTAACCGAGCTACCTTCTCCTTGGTTAGCGGCACTCCGCCTTAACCGAGCTACCCTTTCCTTGGCTAGTGGCACTCCGCCCTAACCGAGCTACCTTCTCCTTGGTTAGCGGCATCCCACCCTAATCAAGCTACCATTTCCTTGGTTTAGTGGCATTCCGCCCTAATCGAGCTACTTTTCATTGGTTAGCGGCATTCCGCCCTAACCAAGCTGCTTTTCCTTGGTTAGCGGCATTCCTCCTTAATCGAGCTACTTCTCCTTGATCAAGCGGCTTTTCACCCTAATCAAGCTACCTCTCCTTGGTTAGCGGCGTTTCGCCCTGATCAAGCTACCCTCTCTCGGCTCGCATTCCGAATAAAAGGAAAAAAAAGAAAGAAAAGAAAATGGGGTTAAAAATAGAGATACCCCGCCAGACTTGCTCCCATATCGGGACAAGTGCAAAAATGGCCATAACCCAGCTGTGGCGAAAACCCGAAAGGGCGTCGCAGGCAAAATCGGGTACCCCGCCGCATGAAAACCCGAAAGGGCGAGTGGGCAAAAGCAAGAGGGGGCTGGCTTCGGCGAAAACCCGAAAGGGCGCTTAGGTCAGTAATGTGAATAAAAATGAATGCTGAATAGTGATGATTCATTCTCTGTCCGGAAGACCCCTTTTCGAGGTCGTGGCGGAGTCTTCATCCGATATCCCGGCAATATACATCTATTTTCACCCCTTCCGACCCTTGTCACCATCGGCAAGATCGGTCGCTACCCTTCCGGTTCTTGTCACCATCGGCAAGACCATCTACCTTTCCGACCCTTGTCACCATCGGCAAGATCGGTCGCTACCGGCAAGATCGGTCGCTACCCTTCCGGTTCTTGTCACCATCGGCAAGACCATCTACCTTTCCGACCCTTGTCACCATCGGCAAGATCGGTCGCTACCTGTCCGGTTCTTGTCACCATCGGCAAGACCGTCTACCCCTTTCGACCCTTGTCACCATCGGCAAGATCGGTCGCTACCTGTCCGGTTCTTGTCACCATCGGCAAGACCGTCTACCCCTTCTGACCCTTGTCACCATCGGCAGGATCGGTCGCTACCTATCCGGTTCTTGTCACTATCGGCAAGACCATCTACCTTTCCGACCCTTGTCACCATCGGCAGGATCGGTCGCTACCTATCCGGTTCTTGTCACCATCGGCAAGACCATCTACCTTTTCGACCCTTGTCACCATCGGCAAGATCGGTCGCTACCCTATCCGGTTTTTGTCACCATCGGCAAGACCATCTACCCTTTCGACCCTTGTCACCATCGGCAAGATCGGTCGCTACCCTTCCGGTTCTTGTCACCGTCGGTAAGACCGTCTACCCCTTTCGACCCTTGTCACCATCGGCAAGATCGGTCGCTACCTGTCCGGTTCTTGTCACCATCGGCAAGACCGTCTACCCCTTTCGACCCTTGTCACCATCGGCAAGATCGGTCGCTACCTGTCCGGTTCTTGTCACCATCGACAAGACCGTCTACCCCTTCCGACCCTTGTCACCATCGGCAGGATCGGTCGCTACCTATCCGGTTCTTGTCACCATCGGCAAGACCGTCTACCCCTTTCGACCCTTGTCACCATCGGCAAGATCGGTCGCTACCTGTCCGGTTCTTGTCACCATCGGCAAGACCGTCTACCCCTTCCGACCCTTGTCACCATCGGCAGGATCGGTCGCTACCTATCCGGTTCTTGTCACCATCGGCAAGACCATCTACCTTTCCGACCCTTGTCACCATCGGCAGGATCGGTCGCTACCTATCCGGTTTTTGTCACCATCGGCAAGACCGTCTACCCCTTTCGACCCTTGTCACCATCGGCAAGATCGGTCGCTACCTATCCGGTTTTTGTCACCATCGGCAAGACCGTCTACCCTTTTTCGACCCTTGTCACCATCGGCAAGACCGGTCGCTACCCGTTCTCGGTTCTGGCCGTTCTCGGCAGGACCATGTATCCATCAGTTTCACTATGCCCTCCTAAGTCCCCCGAACTCTCGGTCGGCATAAGCCGTTTCTAGTCTTGAGAAAAAGTCGCGGTGCGGTGGAGTGAACACCTCACCCCTTCCCTGAAGGCGTGAGCGCTCTCTTGCCCTAGTGACCCATACACTCGGACTAGAATCAACGGGCAAATGAAAAGAAAAGATGACAAGATGGAGTCTTCATTCAAAATCAAGATGGAGATTTTTCATTACTATGAGGTAAAAGCACATGATTACATGGGCCATGCCCTGGAATACATAAGGTGCATTAAAAGGGAGCACATAAAGAAAAGAGACTACGGCAAAGGGCGTCGGAAGATGTCCTCCAGCACAGGAATACCCAGGGAGGGATGACGGATCAGTTCTTGCAATCTGAACTCGGTGGCCTCCAGCTCGGATAGCTTCATCTCCAGGGAAGCAGCTTGTCCTTCAGCCATCTCAGCATCCTCAACCTTTTGGACCCCTAGGCGATCTACTTCTTCAAGTTCAGCCTCTATCCTGGAAAGTTCGGCCCGCAGTGCCGTCATCCGGGCCGTCAGGGAGCTCCGGCGTTGTAAAGAGGCGTTGGCTTCGTCCCTCGCCCTCGCCGCGGTCTCTTGCAGAGAAAAAAGGGCCGTCTTATTTTCAGCCCGCTCCAATGATATGGCCGCCAGCTGGTCAGCTGCCTCCCGGCCCAAGAACTCCCTCCGGTTCACATACTTCAGGAGCAAGATTACCCGCGGAGTCCAGTCGTCCATGGGACAACCGAGGGCCAGCAGCGAGCGGGACAGATGCTCTATCAAGCCCCTCAGCTTAATATAAGTTAAATCCCTACTGGCTGTTACGGTCTGCTGGAGGGTCCCCAGGAACTGCCACACGACATCACTCGAGGACTGAAGACCAAGTGGCGACGTCTCGGGCAGTTCGAACTCTACTCTGCCATCCAGGCAGCCCATATATCATCGGCCGTCCCAGAGGATGACGACGGCATAAGCTGCAGCCCACTACCACTGGGAACAACCGCACCGGCAGATGCGGTGGCTAGATCCTCAGCAACAACAATCTCTTTGCCGGTCCCCTGGGGTGGGAGTCCAACAAGAACCTCGAGCACCGAGGACGTCCGTCCCTCAATAATCTCCCCGGCTTCTATCTCAGCAGAGCCACCCTTCTCCAGAACTGACTGCTGTGCAGCCTCCCTTGGCGGAGAATCTCCGGCTACTGCCAAACTACCAACTTCCACGAGCGCTCCGGGACCAACTGGAACCATCGCTGTTGCATGATCCTTTGGGTACCGCAATGCGATGGGCCGCAGGACGGACGGGAAAGTCACTTGGCCTGTTCCCAGGGCCGGGAGTGGTATCTGCACCGTCATAGTTGGCAGCGCCACCTCAGTCTGCATCGGAGATATATATACAGTTAAAACCTGGCTAGAAGAAGGAGAAAAGAAGCATGGTAAGCATCGGTCCTGGATAGGTCCTTACCTCGGCCGGGACTAAGCTTAAATCTTTAAGAGCAGCTCCCCCAGCGCCAGCCTCCTCACCTGTAAGCGATAATGACGGCACAGGACCGCCCCATGATAACCGGGCTGGGCTGAAAGTCGGATAGTCACTCTCATAGGCCGAGGACACCCCAGCATCATCGGTCTCAAAATCAAGCGGTGATGGCTCCTCGTCACTGGAACCGCCACCATAATCTACATGCTCAGAGGAGGAAGACCCCTCTGCTCTCTCAGGACACTCCGCCGTCGAAGTAGGAGCCTCGCCAGTAGGAGCATCACCCTCGGCGGAAGCTTTTCTGGTGCTCTCCACACCAAGGGCAGCAATAGATGATACCTCGGGGGCGGGCTCTCCCTGCCCCGAGGGGACCACCTCCTCTGCGCTCTCCGAGCCCGGAAACAATGGTGGTTGTATATCGACTACAATTCACAGCAAAAAAGGGGTCAAGGCGGCTGAAGATACGAAGATTTGCGTTGCTATCGCAACTAAACTATAGATTACCTTCCATCTCCCGCCATGGTGTTGGAGAGGGCAGATCCCTTTCTATGGGAGCAGTGGGGACTTCCTCTGCCCCGTCCCTAGCCGCTACATCTACCATCGCCTCCGATCCAACGACCGCGGCAGCTATATCGGCAACTGTCAGCATGGGCCACCCCAAGCGGTCGAAACAAGCTAATGCACTCTGAAGAAAAGAAGAGCCTACCTTCGGCCTCTAGCCCTTGTGCGCGAGAAGCCTCAAACTCTTCAAAAGATACAATAGGAGGAAGGACGGTTGCCGATTCCTTCTCTGCTGCTTTCTTCCGGCGCGCCCGTGTCACTCGGGTCACCGCCGCTTTCGCCTTCCCGACGGCCTCCTGTAGTTGGGACCTAGTCCTCTTCCTCGAATCTCCAGGAGGTAGTGGCGTCGTGGTCGGGGCTGGCTCAGGAACTTCAAAATATGCCAGCTTTTTGGCTTTTATGATCAGCTCCCTGAAGTGCCGGGTCTCCTCCGAAGTCGGTCGGACTGCATACGCACAAGGGTGAGGATGACACAACCACAATGAAAAGAAGAAGCTGGCCGAAGGGCCTGAAGGAAAAGATAGAACTTACTTGCCGGTCCCGTGTAAAAGGGGAAGAGAGGCCAATAAAATAGCGATGGCGTCTTGTCCCTCGAAGCCGCCTCGCGAATGAGCCAGCATAGATCCCCGATCTTTTCGCTCGGCTCAGCTAGCAATGCCAGGTCCTCGTGTCCACGGGAGGATAGCAGATAATACAGGCTCAAATGGTCCAGCCCCCACCTGTCTACATATTTGAAGGAGATCTGAAGAGGATGGTCCAGTATGGCTTCACTGGGGCTACCCACCGAGAGGCCATGAGACCGAAGGAGTGCGCATAGCCAGGGGGTGTTGGCATATAAGTCAGCCCGCCTGTCCTCTTTGCGAATGAAAGCCCGGTAGGGATACAACCTGTCCACCTCGGGACGCCAGTCGACCACGGCCGTGATGGGCTCCTCTATTGGCAAAGGGAGTTGCTGGAGAATCACCCTCTCACTGCTTACCCGGCATAAACCCCGAAGGGTCTTCACATAATCATCCTTGTTGATCGGGGGCAGCTTCAGCTCAACTTTCATCTTGCGGCCTTTTACGAGCTTGCGGGCCTCTAGATAGGCCTTCACGTCCGTATTAGTCCAAGATTTCAACTTCTTCAAATAAGAAGCGTCAATATCAAGAACTGGCTTCGGCTGGGAAGCTAAGAACCTGTGCTCCGCCACGGCCCAGCACTCTCTTCGGGAGGTCCTGTAAAATCCCGTCCGCGCGTTCCACCACTTGACGTATTCAGGAGTGACGCGAGGGAACCGTGCGGGGGCGGGCACTCGGAAAGAAACGTCTTCGCGACGATGGAAAAAGTCCCACCATATTCGGGCGTCATCATTGGACGTTTGCCCGGCCCTGTGCCTGTTGGGCAATGCAAATTGCGAAGAGGAATGTGGAATATGCTGGTCGTAGCCAAAGTTCCGACTGAAACGGAACGGGTAATACGGCTCCAGCCACAGAATGCCGCTCTTGCGAAATACGAGGACACTAGGCCTGATGGCCAGTGCCCAATCAACCAACTCCGGTTCCAGAATAGGCCTGGTATAATTGGCCTGGGAAATCGGATGGATATACTCCTCAGTTTCAAAGAGCTTGCATTGCCTCGTCCTGTTCGTCAACGGGCTCGAGTGAGCAGCTAAGCTCCAGAAATGAAGAACCCCGGGCGAGTCCACGGGAAGACGGGTCAATTTACCCCGAATGGCATAGAGTTGCTCCGCTAGCGATGATGGCTCGGCACTTGCAAACTCTATCATGCGCGGGACCAGAGGAACTGCTTGTAACGCCCGAGGAGCTGCCTCCGGGAACAGGGTGCGGACTCAAGCATTAAAGAAATGTAACGGACCAACCGTCCAAAGGCTTCTGGGGAGGCGCGTCTTGTGCAAGTCTCCCAACATCTTGTAAGTAAGGCACAGGGCCACTGGGCAAAGAGACAGCTTGGTACCCCAAGCCATAAGATAGGCTGGATATATGGCTTCTGCCCTGATCACGCTCTCGTCGCCTTGAGGGAGAGCAAAGGAACAAAGCCAATAAACCAAATATGCAGCACAATGAGTCACTGCATCAACACCAGTAGGGTTTGGGTTTTCCCCCTGCCCTCCTCTCGAAGAAAATGACGAAGCGGCCTGGCGTCGTATCCTCTTCTTCCGCTTCTGGGCCACTGTGGACACCGAAAATTGCACATCCAGATGTCCTGCTCGGCCCAGCATCAACAACGGAACCGAGTGAAGCAGCCCCGGAGAGACTAGTCATCCGGACTCCCCCCAGTATGCGCACTGCCGTGAAGCCGTCCCCGGAGTCACGACAGCGAAGAGAAATCAACCCCCAGGAGCCCTACAATCCGTGGGCCCCAAAGGAAATCAAACGGGCTGTGACTCGTGCTCGCAACGGGCTCAGAACGGTCCCCGAATACACGCCCCGTGGGGAGCCCTTCAGCGGCACGCCCAGCCCCCAAGGGGCCTTAACGGCACGCCCTGGTGGGGCTCCAGCGGCACGCCCCATGGGGTGTTCAGCGGCACACCCCCTGGGGTGCTCAGCGGCACGCCCTCAGCAGGGGCCTCAGCGGCACGCCCTCAGCAGGCCTTCAGCGGCACGCCCTCAGCAGGCCTTCAGCGGCACGCCCTCAGCAGGCCTTCAGCGACACGCCCTCAGCAGGCTTCAGCGGCACGCCCTCAGCAGGCTTCAGCGGCACGGCCCAATGGCCTTCAGCGGCACGCCCTCAGCAGGCCTTCAGCGGCACGCCCTCAGCAGGCCTTCAGCGACACGCCCTCAGTAGGCCTTCAGCGGCACGCCCTCAGTAGGCTTCAGCGGCACGGCCCAATGGCCTTCAGCGGCACGCCCCCAATGGTCTTCAGCGGCACGCCCTGCAGGCCATTCAGTGGCACGCCCTGCAGGGGCTCCAGCGGCACGCCCTGCAGGGGTCTTCAGCGGCACGCCCTGCAAGCCATTCCGCGGCACGCCCTCCAGGTGCTTCAACGGCACGCCGTTTTGGCTCTCCAGCGGCACGCCTTTTCAACCCGCCAGCGGCACAACGGTGAAGCTTGTCAACGGACGACGTGAAGCCCATCCCCTACAGATCCTTGGTGCGCAGCAAGTTAGCTGAGGTGTCAAGTAGAGATGGGGGCACGAGGGCTATTCCCTGCCACCAAGGACTGCCCAAATCAAATCCCATTTAATGCTGCACGTTCGGCCGTGGACGTTCCCGCCTTCGGACGCTCCCGCCGCCCGGGGTATAAAACCCCTCTTCTTCGCTGCAAACAAAGGGGGAGGAGGAACACACACACAGACGGACACACAGAGGAAGAAGAGAAGAGAAGAAGAAAAGAAAAGAAGAGGAAGAAGAAGAGGGAGAGGCTCCTCCTGCTGCCCCGTCCACCGTCGCCGGAGAAGAGAGAAGAGAAGAAGAAGAGTGAGAGAAGAGAGGAGTGAGGTCTGGGAGGGGAGGAGGAGCCCATGCTCCGTTCCCCTTCCCCCCTTGTATCTTCATTCCCCCTTTTCCCTTTCCTTTTTGCTGTTGTTCCTTTTTTTTTACCTTTCCCTACGATGTATTGGCCCTCTGTGGCCTTTTCTTTCCATGAATGAGAATCCCTCTTTTGGGGTCTTGCTACCGTGCTTGGTTTGTGCGTCTTAGCCATTCACCCTCTGTCTTGGCCCTTTCCATGAGGCCTCTGGCCTTAACCGCTTGTCTTCGCCTGCCTTTGCTTGCCGTTTATCCCCCCCCCAGGGGGGGTGCACCCCTTTTGGTGCCCCAGCGGCATGCCCCGAAGTGCCCCAGCGGCACGCTGCTCGCCCCTCCTTTGACCCTTCGCCGGTACGCCCTGCCGGGCCTTCACCGGCACACCCTGCCTGCCCTCAGCGGCACACTCCCTTGCGCCCTCAGCGGCACGCCTTCAGCCGCCCTCAGCGGCACGCCTTCATCTGCTCTCAGCGGCACGCTCCTCGGCCCTCAGCAGCACACCTTCAGCCGCCTGTTCGCCGGCACACCCTAGCTAGGCCTTTCGCCGGCACACCACCCTTCCTTCTTGCCCGGTGCATTCCCATCTCAGCCAGTCTTAGGAGTGTCTCCCGCTCGCCGTACCCTCCGAGTTTTCCGAGGTTTATAAAGGTGTTGCCGCTCTCGGGCGCCCACCTCCAGTTGCCGGGTTCCGCCACTCCTTGTGGGCGCGTTCCCTGTATCTCCCTTACGCTCGGGTCAAGGGGAGATGATGCCGAATTTTTGTTAGAAACGATGACATATTAAAAAGACAGAAGATAGCAACTAGCAAATGGAACAATAACACATTAAAAGGACTAAAAGAAAGCAACAAACAAAGGAAAAGAACAACGGCAAAATGCTTCAACCAATGCGAAGAACAATGCAATCAATTCAAAGAGAATCAGACCGAACAACAACTAAACAACTCGAACATCCGCCCCCACAAGAGAAAGAATGAAAATTAATCAAGAGAAGAAAAGAAGAAACCCATGCAAAACTTAATAAAAATCAAGAGAGAAAAGAAAAGCCTTAAAAGGAATGGAAGAGAAGCACACTCGGCCATACCCTTCGCCGGCACACACCCTGGCCCTCCAGCGGTACACCCCTTGGCCCTCAACGGCACACTCCCTTAGCCCTCCAGCGGTACACCCCTGGCCCTCAGCGGCACACTCTTCCAGCCCCTCAGCGGCACACGCCCCAGGCCCTCCAGCGGCACACTCCCTTAGCCCTCCAGCGGCACACCCCCAGGCCCTCCAGCGGCACACTCCCTTAGCCCCCCCAGCGGCACACCCTCAGGCCCCTCAGCGGCACACCCCCAGGCCCTCCAGCGGCACACTTCCTTAGCCCTCCAGCGGCACACTCCCTTAGCCCTCCAGCGGCACACCCCTAGGCCCCTCAGCGGTACACCCTCCTAGCCCTTCAGCGGCACGCCCTCAGCCCTTCAGCGGTACACCCCCTTAGCCCTCTAATGGCCCATTCTCTCTCCAGAAAATATGAGTAATAATAATAATAATAATAAATAATAAATAATAAACAATAACGGATTCAAAAATGTATAAATAAATAAGGATAATAAAGGAATAAGTAATAATAATAATAATAAGCTTCAAATAAATAATAACAATAATAATAATTAGACCAATAAATGATAGCAAAACTGAATAAATACTAATAACAAACTCAATAAGAATGATGAACAAATAAATGATAACCAAAATAAATAATAATAACAAACTTAACGAAACACCACAAGCAAATGAACGATAATAAAACGAACAAAAATAATAACAAACCTAATGTTAACCATAATAAACGAATCAATCACAAGGAAAATGAATAAATGGTAATAAAGAACCCACCCAAATATATCTATAAATCTACAAATGATAACGATACCGCTTCTTAAATAATAATAAAACAATGAGATCCGCTTCGCAGCCTCGTCTCTCTCGCGACCCGGTGCCGAAGGAACAACAATACCGCCCTTGCGAGTTGGGCCTGAGCCTAGGGAACCATCCCAAAATGGCCACAGCCTGACTTCGCCTCGGGCTGACATTCCGATTAAACCAGACTCGTTTCTCCGGCCGGACCCCTTTCGAGCCGCTACTGAAATTGCCGCACGTTCGGCAGACATTTGAATGGGTTCACTTCGATTTCCGCCGAGTTCTTATTACGGACCCAAGTCCGAACACGAAAGGGCCCGTGAGCGACCTTCATAGCCGGTGGCTCCTACCCCGACATGGTTGTGAGCCGGCATTGCCCCGGGCCAATAGCTCACCAACGTTGACCCGTTCCTATCGGGATTTGCTCCCGCTCTTTCATCAAAATTGCCGTAAACTCGGCATACATTGGTACGGGGTCGCTTCCACCCCGTCACTCTCTCAATACGGGCCCTCGCCCGAACATGGAAAGATCCGCAAGTGACCAACAGAATCGGAATAGAACGAGACGGCCCTCGCCACCCCTGGACTTCTCCCATGGGAATATCAATAAGACCTCCGTGGGCCATATTTAGATCTCGGGTCCGTCCCGATCATGGTCATCGTCTGGCTCATATCTCCGGTCTATAGCTTGTTCCTCTCGAACACGTTTTCAGTTCCGAAGCCTAGTCCCGGGACTTTTCCCCGTTCCCCTCCGACACCAGAAATATTAACGCTGCCCACGCGAGCCCCGTTTGGATCACGGGAGGCGCCCCCGGCATGGTCCCGGCTCGATCTCGCACCGGGCCAATAGATTCACGGGTTTTCGGATATAACAGCCGAGATTCAATCGAATGTTTTCAGTGCCTCAGAATAATAAAACTTGCCGTGTCCCGGCACACATACATTCTCGGTTTTTCCGCGACGATTACGATATTCCCAATATCTGACACCCGTCCGAATATTAAACGGTCTCCTGAATGACCGACACGTTTAGAACGCCCGCTTCTCCGGACATAGGGCTTTTCAGCCGATTCAAGGGATATTCCCTCGTCGCCCCCTTGGCACCGGAAATATCAATGACGCTCATACAAGTCTTGTTTCGACTGCGGGGGACCCACCGCAGTATGGTCGCAGCTTGCTCTTGCACCGGGCCAACAGATTTACCGGTTTCCGACCGCTCTGACCGAGGTTTAGCCGAACGTTTTCCGTTCTCCTGAACAATAAATTGCCATATCCTGGCATACATATACTCCGGTCTTCCCGCGACGATCGTGCTTTTCCCAAGACGGACACTCGTCCGAACACTAAATGGTCAGCACACGACCGACATGACTGCGAATGGTTTTCTTCTCGCCCTCGTGTGAGGATTTCAATGCCGCGTAACAGACCTTTCATGCAATTAATTTCTTGGCCATGAGGCCCTGAATCTCGGCGATTAATCAAGGGTGTTCCCTCGTGTGGGGGATGTAAATGACGTCGTGACCTTTATGGCGCGGCGGGTTTTGGTCCCGACACGAACCACACAATCAACTGACGAAGTCAGATCGAGCGCACCATGGGCTCTTCGGAGCCCGAATAAATTGTCACTCCGGTGACTGGCACGCCCACGCACTCAATAAAACGAATAAACCAACGAGAGAATAACAAGTAAACGAAAAGTGCATCCACAACTCTGGCACGCCTGGTGGGACCAAACCACCCTTCATCTCTTCGCCGGGATTCAGGGCCTCATGGCCCCCCAATAAACGATGTTCGCCTGCTTTGATGAATTGCAGGTGCTGTCTTCGCTAGCCCTATGGGGGGAAATCCAGACTCGGTGCAGCTGCCTTCGCGGCCTCGAGGACGCTGCTCCGAAGCCTATGCAGCTTTAAGCAATCATGGGAGCTGTTATAAAAAAAAAAGAGAAGAGAAAGAGAAGAGAAGGGAGGGGAAATCAAGCCCCCGTTTCCCTCAAGAAGAAAAAGAAGAAAAGAAGAAAAGAAAAAAAGAAAAAAAAGAAAAAAAAAGAGAAAAAAAAAGAAGAAAAAAAAAGAGAGAAGAGAAGGAATTTGGCAAGAGGGGGTTGCACAGCCACGTCCATCGAGACCCGTGCTAAACAAAGATTACCACTGTGGGGTTGATGCGGTGGAGCGAACCACTCATCCCCTTTCTGAGGGGGTGAGCGCTCTCCTGCACCTCCGCCCTGGTCAATCATATAAAAAAGAAGAGAAGAGAAAAAAAAAGAAAAGAAAAAAATGAGAAGAAGAAAGAAAGAAAGAAGAAAAGTTGGCCAGCATCGCCGACCAAGAGAACAAGAAGAAGGACGGCATCCAGCCCGACTCTATGAGGCCCCGAGGCCGCGGTGCGCTGACCCGGCCCGTTCCTCCTCCCTGCTGCCTCTATCCGGCATAAGACGGCCCCTCGGGTGGCTATTAAAAGACCCAACAAGCCGCAACTGTGGCTTGAAGAACTGCTGCTTGCTGTGCGGAATGCTTTATAGCAATGAGGCCGAACATGGCCACCACTCCCAAAGAGAGCATGCACATACCCCGCCATGGGGATGAAAAGAAGATATATACCCTGCTACGGGGCATAGGAGGCAAAAAAAAAAAGCAAAAAAAAAAAGAAATACACCCCGCTCCCAGGGGCACATGAAGAGAATCCGCCCCGACTGAGGGGCGCACAAAGCAAAAGCTACCCCCCGGCTTCGAGGCATTTGAAGAAGAATCCGCCCTAACCTGGGGACATAAGAAGAAATAGAGTTGCATCCCACCACGGGGGCATTTGAAGAAGCTACATCCCGCTTCGGGAGCATAAGAAAGAGAAGAGTACACCCTGTCCTAGGGACAATTGAAAAAGAAACAAACCCCGCCCGGGGGCATAAAAGTCATAAAGAATACGCTCCGGTTTAGGGGCATTTGAAGAAGCTACATCCCGCCTTGGGAGCATAAGAAGAGAAGAATACACCCCGACCTAGGGGCATTTGAAGAAGGAATACATCCCGGCCTTGGGGTCCATGAAGTAACATATGTCCCCCCCCCCCCCCCCCCCCCCCCGGGGCATCTGAAGCAGAACACACAACATTCCCCGGCTTAGGGGAGCATGTGAAGAAAGGAATACACCCCGATGCGGGAGCGCATAAGCATAAGAAGAAGAGACCACCTCGGCCTGGGGTCATGAGAGGAAGCAGAGTTGCACCCCGGCTTAGGGGGCATATGAAGAGAAGTACACCCCACCTTGGGGCATAAGAGGCAGAAGAATCAACCCCGACTCAGGGGTAACTGAAGGGAACTCCACCCCGGCCTGGGGTCATGAGAAGAAGCAAAATACACCCCGTCCGGGGCATATGAAGCCAAGAAACACACCCCCGTCTCGGGGGTATTTGAAGAAGAAGCATACCTCGCCTCGAGGGCCTAGAAGCTATAAAAAAAAACACGCCCCGACTCAGGGGCATATGAAGAGAAGTCCACCCCGGCCTAGGGGTATTTGAAGAAGAAGCATACCCCGCCAGGGGACATAGAAGCCATAAAGAATCCGCTCCCGTTTAGGGGTACTTGAAGAAGCTACATCCCGCCTTGGGAGCATGAGAAGAAAAGAGAATCCACCCCGGCTTAGGGACCTTTGAAGGAGCATACCCCAGGTTCGGAGTCCATGAAGCAACATTAACCCTCCCGGGGGGGACATCTGAAGCAGAATAAACAACATCCCCCGGCTTTGGGAAGCATATGAAGAGAGGAATATACCCCGATATGGGGGCACGTAAACAAAGAAGAAGAATTCACCCCGCCTCGGGTGCATAAAAAGCAAGAACTACACCCCGCATCAAAAGCGGCAATACACCCCACTTTGGGGGCACTAGAAGCAGAATATACCCCGTGCCGGGGGCATGTCAAGAAAAAGATACCTCGCTCTGGGGCATCAGATGCAGCAATATGCCCCACCTTGGGAGCATCAAAAGCAACGATACACCCCACCTTGGGAGCACAAAAGGCAAACATCCGCCCCCCTCGGTATGTCGGGGCAAAAGAAAAGAATTTACCCTGATCCGGGGACACTCGAAGAAAGAAGCACATCCCGCCACGGGGGCACATGAAGAGAACCCCTCCCGCCTCGGGAGTATAAGAAAGAGAAGAATACACCTTGGTCTGGGGGCTTTTGAAGAAACAACACACACCCCCTCCATGGGAGACAAAGCTACACCCCGACCTGGGGACACATGCGGAACATCCACCCCGCTCAGGGGGCACAAAGAGACGTACTCCGCCCTTGGCGCATAAGGAGCAGAAGCATCTACCCCGACCCGGGGCATAGAAACAAAGAGACATACAGCCCGATCTGGGAGCATAAGAAGAAAGATATACTCTGCCCAGGCGGCACTTGAAGAAACAACACACCCTGCTTCGGGGGGGCATAAGAAGCAAAAGATACACCCCGTCCCGGGGGCATTTGAAGAGAGCTACGCCCCGCACCAGGGGCATATGAAGAAAAAACATACCCCGCCTGGGGGCATGGAAGCCGTGAAGAGTATACCCCACCATGGGGGCATTTGAAGAGAGCTACACCCCGCCTCGGGGGCATTAAAAAAAACACACCCCGGTCTGGGGACGTAGAAGCCGAAAATACGCCCCGCCTGGGGGCACGGAAGCGAAAAGGCAAAACACACCCCCTCAGGGGGGGATGCATACCAAATGAAGCTACACCCCAACCTGGGGGAACACTAAGAGAAATACACTCCAGCATAGATGCGTTAATGAGAAAAGAATAGAAGAAAAGAAAGAAAAGGCATGAGGCAGACGTGGTCCTTGAACCCGCCTCATCACACAAAAGAATAGAAGAAGAGGAAGGAAAGACACATGAGGCAGCTATGATCCCTGGACCCGCCTCTTCACACAAAAGAAGAAGAGCAGAACAAGGAAAAAGAAGATACATGAGGCAAACGTGGTCTGCGAGCCCGCCTCATCATGCTAAAGAAGAAAAAAAAGGAAGAAGAGACCAATGAGGCAGACGTGGTCCCTGAACCCGCCTCTTTACATAGAAAAAAAAAAGGGAAGAAGAAGAGAAAAAAAGGGGGGGAAGAGCAGAAAAGAAAGAAAATAGTCAAGAGGCGAACATGGTCCTTGCACCTGCCTCTCTACAAATTAAGAAGAAAAGTGAAAAAATAGACAAGAGGCGAACATGGTCCCTGCACCTGCCTCTCCATAAAAGAATAGAAGAAGAATTACGAGGCGAATATGGTCCTTGCACCTGCCTCTCCATAAAAGAAGAAGAGAAGAATAGAAAGAGCAATTACGAGGCGAACATGGTCCCTGCACCTGCCTCTCCGTAAAAAAAGAAGAGAAGAAGAGAAAGAGCAATCATGAGGCAAACACGGTCTCTGCACCTGCCTCTCTACAAAAGAAGAATAGAAGAGAAAAATAGACATTAGGCGAATATGGTCTCTGCACCTGCCTCTCCATAAAAGAATAGAAGAAGAGTTACGAGGCAGACGCGGTCTTTGCACCTGCCTCTCTACACAAAAGAAGAAGAGAAGAAAAGAAAGAAATGATTATGAGGCAAACACGGTCTCTGCACCTGCCTCTCTACAAAAGAAGAAGAGAAGAGAAAAAAAGACATGAGGTGAACATGGTCCCTGCACCCGCCTCTCTACACAAAAGAAGAAGAGAAGAAAAGAAAGAAATGATCACGAGGCAAACATGGTCCTTGCACCCGCCTCTCCATAAAAAAGGAAGAGAAGAAGAGAAAGAGCAATCACGAGGCAAATATGGTCTCTGCACCTGCCTCTCTACAAAAGAAGAATAGAAGAGAAAAAAAGAGACATGAGGCGAACATGGTCCCTGCACCTGCCTCTCCATAAAAGAAGAATAGAAGAAGAGTCACGAGGCAGACGCGGTCTTCGCACCCGCCTCATCACACAAAAGAAGAAGAAAAAAAAAGAGACATGAGGTAGACGTGGCCCTCGAGCCCGCCTCACCAAACAAAAAGAAGAGAAGAAAAGGAAAGAAGAGACACATGAGATAGACGTGGCCCTCGAGCCCGCCTCATCACACAAAAAAGAAGAGAAGAAAAAGAGACATGAGGCGAACATGGTCTTCGCACCCGCCTCCCTACAAAAGAAGAATAGAAGTGAAAAAAAGAGACATGAGGCGAACATGGTCCCTGCACCCGCCTCTCTACAAAAGAAGAAGAGAAAAAAAAAGAATCATGAGGCGAGCATGGTCCTTGCACCTACCTCTCCACAAAAAGAAGAAGAGAAGGAAAGAAAGAAAGAGTCCCGAGGCAGACGCGGTCTTCGAGCCCGCCGCCCCACACAAAGGAGGAAGAGAAGAAGAGAAGAAGAGAAAGAAGGGTCACGAGGTAAACTTTTACCTCCGACCTCCAGCCATCCGACAAACAGAATCCAACTAGGCCTTCCGCCGACGGGGCGTTAAACCGACAAGATCTTCCGCCGGCGGGGCGTTAAACCGACTAGACCTTCCGCCGACCGGGCGTTGAACCGGCTAGACTTTCCGCCGACGGGGCGTTAAACCGACCAACCCTAATCATCGGCTCCTAGCCGACAGCTACCTCATTATCGGCCTTCGGGTCGACAACTATCTCATCATCGGCTCCTAGCCGACAGCTACCTAATCATCGGCTCCTAGCCGACAGCTACCTAATCATCGGCTCCCAGCCGACAGCTACCTAATCATCGGCGCCTAGCCGACAGCTACCTCATTATCGGCCTTCGGGTCGACAGCTATCCCATCATCGGCTCCTAGCCGACAGCTAGCTGACAGCTACCTAATCATCGGCTCCTAGCCGACAGCTACCTAATCATCGGCTCCTAGCCGACAGCTACCTAATCATCGGCTCCTAGCCGACAGCTACCTCATCATTGGCTCCCAGCCGACATCAACCTAATCATCGGCGCCTAGCCGACAGCTCGGGTCGACAGCTATCTCATCATTGGCCTCTGAGCCGACAGCTGCCTCATCATTGGCTCCTGAGCCGACATCAACCTAATCATCGGCTCCTAGCCGACAGCTACCTAATCATCGGCTCCTAGCCGACAGCTACCTAATCATCGGCTCCTAGCCGACAGCTACCTCATCATTGGCTCCCAGCCGACATCAACCTAATCATCGGCGCCTAGCCGACAGCTCGGGTCGACAGCTATCTCATCATTGGCCTCCTAGCCGACAGCTACCTAATCATCGGCTCCTAGCCGACATCAACCTAATCATCGGCTCCTAGCCGACAGCTACCTAATCATCGGCTCCTAGCCGACAGCTACCTCATCATCGGCTCCTAGCCGACAGCTACCTAATCATCGGCTCCTAGCCGACAGCTACCTCATCATTGGCTCCCAGCCGACATCAACCTAATCATCGGCGCCTAGCCGACAGCTCGGGTCGACAGCTATCTCATCATTGGCCTCTGAGCCGACAGCTGCCTCATCATTGGCTCCTAGCCGACAGCTATCTCATCATTGGCACCCCAGCCGACAGCTGCCCAGTCAAGAGAATAAACCTTTCGCTTTGGTCCGGACCCTCCCCCGACCAGAGAACAAAAGAGACCCTTCTCTTCGACTCTCACGTCCCACTACCCAACGCCCCTCTGCAAGGCCATTTCGGCCGGGGCCCACTAGCAGGATTAATCCACCCGTCCCACTACGCTCTCCGATATCTTTTGGCTTCACAGCCGACTTCTAACATCACTCGGCTCTTGCAGCCTGCTTCTCAGAATTCGGCCTTCATGGCCTGCTTCCCAGAAATCGGCCTTCACGGCCCGCTTCCCGTAACTTCGGCCCCTGTAGCTCGCTTCACAAATTCGGCTCCTGCAGCATGCTTCCCATAATTTGGCTCTCGCAGCCCGCTCCCCTCGATTTTTGGCTATTGTGGCCTACTTCCAATATCAATTTCGGCCTTCACGGCCCGCTTCCCCAGTGTCCTTTCAGCCCTTTTGCGGTCTGCCTCCCTAATATCTTTACTACCACTACACTTATACATAACAATAATATTTTCTTATAAAAAAAAACAAACAAAAACACACAGAACAAACAAACAAACAAACAAACAAAAACAAAAAAGGAAACAAAACAAAACAAAACAAAAAAGAAAACAACAAAACGAACACAAAAAAAAAGAGAAAAGAAAGAAGAGAATGCATGATTGCCCTGCTTGCATGGTTGCTTAATATAGGATAATACACCTCCTTGGAATTTTCTAGGACCGTGCTTCCTTGCTAAATAATATTGCCCCGATTCCGGATGCACGGGCGTCACGGCGCACGCTCAAAGGGAACCCAGTTATGGCGGGTGCACACGTCAAGGGGAAGAGTCATGGCTGAATCGCTAAGCCCAACTCACAAAATAAACCTGAGGCAACGCTCCCACACTTAGCACTTAATGTGTTCAGTAGCCTTCAACTATAGGGATTACCCGAATTTCTTCTTAGCACTCTACGGAGACTTGAATTCCTGCACTCGCGTGGAAGGTAATCGTGAGGAAAAAGCTGCCTACCCCCACTGTAAAAAAAAAAAAGAGAGAGAGAGAGAGAGAGAGAAAGACACGTGAATCCGAGTAGCCGGGGAATCCCCATTGAGACACATGAGGAGACTCGCGCGAAATGGTGAAGCGAATTATAATAAGGATGAATCCTAGTAGCCGGGAATCCCCATTGAGACACATGAGGAGACTCGCGCCGAACGGTGGAATCCGTAATAGAACTACAATAAGGATGAATCCTAGTAGCCGGTAATCCCCATTGAGACACATGAGGAGACTCGCGCTGAACGGTGAAATCCGCTACCAAAATAAACAGATGGGGGCTGTGTGAAGCTACCGAAAGTCGAAAGCCTAAAACTAATGTGTAGGCGCTAGAGTGATCCCCGAGTGTCACTAGGAAAACCTGCATATCCCTGTGGTTAGGGCTCTTTGTTCACACATTTGCACTGCCACGCCACATAGAATTACCTCGGGTGAAATGCGTGAATTTAGGCTATGCATGCAAGACGTGCGATATCCTCTTGACGGGTGCACCACCCCTCGATTGTGCCTCGTAGCCCGCACCGCATCTACGAATTACGGGCGATGTCCCTATCCTATCCCCTATAGGGGGAGCTGCCTTACTTGTATTTATGTTATGCCTGCTAATGAATGCTTGCATGCTTTTTTTAAAAAAAAAATGAAAATGAAAATGACAAAAAAAAAACAAACAAAAACAAACAAACAAAATAAAACAACATAAAACATAATAAAAAAAGAAGAAGTATAATAACTATAAAATAACAAGAATGTGCGTATGCAACGAACTCAATTTCGGCTATCGCAGCCTACTTTCCCAGCTCTGGCTCGTAGAGCCCAATCTTGGCCCCCCATGGCCCGCTTTCCCAATTCTGGCCTTTACGGCCTGCTTCCCAAAATTCGGCCTTCACGGCCCGCTGCCCATAACTTCGGCCTTCACGGCCCGCTTCCCAACTTTGGCTCTTGTAGCCTGCTTACCTCGGCCCCCATGGCCCGCTTTCCCAATTCTGGCCTTCACGGCCTGCTTCCCAAAATTCGGCCTTCACGGCCCGCTGCCCATAATTTCAGCCTTCGCGGCCCGCTTCCCAACTTTGGCTCTTGTAGCATGCTTACCTCGGTCCCCATGGCCCGCTTTCCCAATTCTGGCTCTCGTAGCCTGCTTCCCAGAATTCGGCCTACACGGCCCTCTCCCCATATTTTCGGCTCTTGCGGCCTGCCTCCCAATATCTTTGGCTCTTGTAGCCTACTTACCTTTAGCCTTCACGGCCTACTTCCCAGAATTTGGCCTTCGCGGCCTGCTCCCCAATTTTGGCTCCCATAGCATGCTTCCCCGATTCGGCTCTTGCAGCCCGCTTCCCAACATCCCTGGCCCTTTACGGCCTGCTTCCCAGAATCTGGCCTGCGCGGCCCGCTTCCGTAACGCCAACTTTGGCCCTCGCGGCCCACTTTCCCGAGTCCAGGTTTCATAGCCAATATCCCCGACGCATTTTTGAATCAACAAACTCTTCTCTCCGTCCCTTCGGATGACGAACATCTCAGTTGCCTCTGGCCTTGGCTGTTTCGGCCTTACTTACTGGCTCCCGTGCCAACAGCTTTCAATTATCGGCCGTTGTGCCTACAACTCTTATATCATTGGCATCCATACCAACAGCCACCTGGAGTTCTCAAAAAAAAAGGGAAAAGAAAAAGAAGGGAAGAAACAAAGAAAAACAAACAACAAAAAGGACAAAAAAGAAGAGATGACAAAAGATGAAAAAAAAAAGAGAAGAAAAAAGAGAGAAGAAAAGAAAGAGAAAGAGACAAAGAGAACAACAGACCAGGCCAGCTCCCGACACCCTGTCGGCACTGGCGAAGAGACCAAGAGAACAACAGACCAGGCCAACTCCCGACACCCTGTCGGCACTGGTGAAGAGACAAAGAGACAACAGACCAGGCCAACTCCCGACACCCTGTCGGCACTGGCAAAGAGACAAAGAGACAACAGACCAGGCCAGCTCCCGACACCCTGTCGGCACTGGCGAAGAGAGCAAGAGACAACATACCAGGCCAGCTCCCGACACCCTGTCGGCACTGGCAAAGAGACCAAGAGAACAACAGACCAGGCCAGCTCCCGACACCCTGTCGGCACTGGCGAAGAGACAAAGAGACAACAGACCAGGCCAGCTCCCGACACCCAGTCGGCACTGGCAAAGAGACCAAGAGAACAATAGACTAGGCCAGCTCCCGACACCCTGCCGGCACTGGCAAAGAGACAAAGAGACAACAAAGCATGCCAGTTCCCGACATCCTGTCGGCACTGGCGAAGAGACCAAGAGATCAACAAACCAGGCCAGCTCCCGACTCTTGTCAGCACTGGCGAAGAGACCAAGAGACCAAGAGACTAAGAAACAACAAACCAGATCAGTTCCCGGTGTCCTGTCGGCACTGGCGAAGAGACCAAGAGACCAAGAGACTAAGAAACAACAAACCAGGTCAGTTCCCGGCGTCCTGTCGGCACTGGCGAAGAGACCAAGAGACCAAGAGACTAAGAGACAACAAACCAGGTCAGTTCTCGACGCTCCGTCGGCACTAACAAAGAGACCAACACACTGCTTCAGTTCCTGACGCCACGTCGGCACTGATGAAGAGACAAAGAGACCAACATGCTACCTCAGCTCCCGACGCTCCGTCGGCACTAACAAAGAGACCAACAAACAACAAACCAGGTCAGCTCTCGGCACCCCCGCCGATCGACAAAGAGAGAAGGGTCACGTGCACCGCCCGGCTCATCCTTCGCCTGCGCTACCCTTGGGTGGGGGGCATTTGTGGACACCGAAAATTGCACATCCAGATGTCCTGCTCGGCCCAGCATCAACAACGGAACCGAGTGAAGTAGCCCCGGAGAGACTAGTCATCCGGACTCCCCCCAGTATGCGCACTGCCGTGAAGCCGTCCCCGGAGTCACGACAGCGAAGAGAAATCAACCCCCAGGAGCCCTACAATCCGTGGGCCCCAAAGGAAATCAAACGGGCCGTGACTCGTGCTCGCAACGGGCTCAGAACGGTCCCCGAATACACGCCCCGTGGGGAGCCCTTCAGCGGCACGCCCAGCCCCCAACGGGCCTCAACGGCACGCCCTGGTGGGGCTCCAGCGGCACGCCCCATGGGGTGTTCAGCGGCACACCCCCTGGGGTGCTCAGCGGCACGTCCTCAGCAGGGGCCTCAGCGGCACGCCCTCAGCAGGCCTTCAGCGGCACGCCCTCAGCAGGCCTTCAGCGACACGCCCTCAGCAGGCCTTCAGCGGCACGCCCTCAGCAGGCTTCAGCGGCACGCCCTCAGCAGGCTTCAGCGGCACGGCCCAATGGCCTTCAGCGGCACGCCCTCAGCAGGCCTTCAGCGGCACGCCCTCAGCAGGCCTTCAGCGGCACGCCCTCAGCAGGCTTCAGCAGCACGCCCTCAGCAGGCTTCAGCGGCACGGCCCAATGGCCTTCAACGGCACGCCCCCAATGGTCTTCAGCGGCACGCCCTGCAGGCCATTCAGCGGCACGCCCTGCAGGGGCTCCAGCGGCACGCCCTGCAGGGGTCTTCAGTGGCACGCCCTGCAAGCCATTCTGCGGCACGCCCTCCAGGTGCTTCAACGGCACGCCGTTTTGGCTCTCCAGCGGCACGCCTTTTCAACCCGCCAGCGGCACAGTGGTGAAGCTTGTCAACGGACGACGTGAAGCCCATCCCCTACAGATCCTTGGCGCGCAGCAAGTTAGCTGAGGTGTCAAGCAGAGATGGGGGCACGAGGGCTATTCCCTGCCACCAAGAACAGCCCAAATCAAATCCCATTTAATGCTGCACGTTCGGCCGTGGACGTTCCCGCCTTCGGACGCTCCCGCCGCCCAGGGTATAAAACCCCTCTTCTTCGCTGCAAACAAAGGGGGAGGAGGAACACACACACAGACGGACACACAGAGGAAGAAGAGAAGAGAAGAAGAAAAGAAAAGAAGAGGAAGAAGAAGAGGGAGAGGCTCCTCCTGCTGCCCCGTCCACCGTCGCCGGAGAAGAGAGAAGAGAAGAAGAAGAGTGAGAGAAGAGAGGAGTGAGGTCTGGGAGGGGAGGAGGAGCCCATGCTCCGTTCCCCTTCCCCCCTTGTATCTTCATTCCCCCTTTTCCCTTTCCTTTTTGCTGTTGTTCCTTTTTTTTTACCTTTCCCTACGATGTATTGGCCCTCTGTGGCCTTTTCTTTCTATGAATGAGAATCCCTCTTTTGGGGTCTTGCTACCGTGCTTGGTTTGTGCGTCTTAGCCATTCACCCTCTGTCTTTGCCCTTTCCATGAGGCCTCTGGCCTTAACCGCTTGTCTTCGCCTGCCTTTGCTTGCCGTTTATCCCCCCCCCCAGGGGGGGGGGGGGGTGCACCCCTTTTGGTGCCCCAGCGGCACGCCCCGAAGTGCCCCAGCGGCACGCTGCTCGCCCCTCCTTTGACCCTTCGCCGGTACGCCCTGCCGGGCCTTCACCGACACACCCTGCCTGCCCTCAGCGGCACACTCCCTTGCGCCCTCAGCGGTACGCCTTCAGCCACCCTCAGCGGCACGCCTTCAGCCGCCCTCAGTGGCACGCCTTCATCTGCTCTCAGCGGCACGCTCCTCGGCCCTCAGCGGCACACCTTCAGCCGCCTGTTCGCCGGCACACCCTAGCTAGGCCTTTCGCCGGCACACCACCCTTCCTTCTAACGATGATGTACAGTTGACACTGGCATCGGGCATCGTGTGTTTTCCTTAATCTTGCTGTTCCGTGTTTTCTGTCTTTTGCTTCAGGTGCGAGTATGGAGCCGAGGCAGAGTACTTGCTCTCAGCAGGGGCAGTCAGCAGGAGGTCAGGAGATCCAGCAGCAGGTTCAGTAGGAGCAGGAGGAGCAGAGTAGAGTGCCACCTGCGGCCACCGAGGCAGGGCATACCGCGAGATTTTCGGGGGCCGAGGATTTCTTTCGTGGCATGTACCAGCTTATGTCTCAGCAGTTCGGCGGAGAGGCTGCTGAGGGCTCGTGGACCAGGGGTGGGCCAGGCCGAGTGGTGAGGGATTTCTTGCAGTTTCATCCCCCTTGCTATGGCGGACAGCCAGACCCTGATGTGGCTCGTGATTGGCTCTACGAGATGGAGCGGGTGTTTAGTTCAGCGCGGTGTGCTGCAGAGGACAGAGTGATGTTGGCCTACAACCAGTTGCAGGGTACGGCTGGAGCATGATGCTCTTCTGAGTGGAAGACGTCTTTTCAGTCGCGCCCCCTTGAGCAGATTGCGTGGAGCGACTTCGTCAGCGCTTTTGAGCGTACGTACTGTCCAGAGTTTATTGCTATGCAGCGGATGCGTGAGTTTTTGGAGCTGGTTCAGGGCGACATGTTCGTGTTGCAGTACAGGGCCCGATTTGTTGAGCTGGGTTGGTATGCACCTCATATTATGGAGCATGAGAAGGTGAAGACCGCACAGTTCGTATAGGGCTTGAGGCAGGAGCTGAGGCACCACTTGATCGCGAATGCTGCCACCGATTTGGAGACAGCATCTCGCGTTGCGGCTTCTTTGGATATGGATATGCAGAGGACCCGAGGACCGATTAGCCAGGGACAATCTTTGTCAGGTCGCAGCCAGTAGTCGGCTACCCAGCAGCAGGGTTCCTTCCAGCATGAGTCAGGTGGTTCAGGAGCGCCGGCACCGGCAGCGTCAGTGACAGGATCGGTGTCTTTCGGCACGAAGATCAAGAAGCTCTTCGGGAAGGGTTTCCGGAAGAAGAAGTCCAAGGGTTAGGGGCAGGCATCGTCGGGCAGTGTACAGCAGCCGTCACCTTTGCAGCGGCAGGGGTCAGTGGGTGGATCACAAGGACCGTGTCCACGGTGTAGCGAGTTCCATCCAGGCAGGCAGTGCACGGCGCCGATTATCTATTTTCGATGTGACCAGCCAGGGCACATGGCGCGTGACTGTCCTCAGAGGCAACAACAGTTTCCTTTCCCCAGCAGCAGAGGCAGCAGCAGCAGGGACAGTCTCCGCCGCTACCCAGGTCAGCTAGTGTAGGAGGCAGGTAGAGAGCTCGGGGCTAGATTACACACATGACCAGAGCAGAGGCAGTGGCGGCGTCACAGCTCGTGGAAGGTACCGTTCAGATTTTGGGTTGTGCGGCTCGGGTTTTGTTTGATTCTGGCGCGTCTCATTCGTTTATCTCGGAGGATTTCACGCTGGGTATCGAGGAGCCGGTGACCCAGCTATCCTGCGATTTGGCAGTGGAGTTACCTTCGGGTGATTTTATGATCACTCCGTATTGCTTCGATGAGGTTCCCGTGTGGGTGGAAGGGCGGGGTCTGCCAGCTAGGCTCTATGCGTTGCCGCTTCAGGACTTTGATGTGATTTTGGGCATGGATTGGCTTGAGGCACATCATGCGTTGGTGGATTGTGGCTCGAAGAGAGTTTACTTTCGGCGACTTCGTGGACCCACCTTTTATTTCCAAGGTATCAGGTCTTCCTCTTCCCGTTTCCTTATTTCGGCGATTCGAGCTCATCGTTTGCTTGATGCGGGTTGCCAGGGTTTTCTCGCTTCTGTGGTCTTAGTAGACCACATGGAACCAGATGTTGAGGACATTCCGGTGGTATGCGAGTTTTCCGATGTGTTTCCGGAGTATTTATCTGGATTACCTCCCCAGTGGGAGATCGATTTTGTGATCGAGGTTGTACCAGGTATGGGACCTTTGGCGAAGGCTCCCTACCGTATGACCCCCACTGAGTTGAGAGAGTTGCGGGCGCAGTTGCAAGAGTTGCCGGCCAAGGGGTTCGTTCGTCCTAGCTTTTCCCCTTGGAGTGTGCCAGTGTTGTTTGTGAAGAAGAAGGACGGTAGCTTGCAGTTGTGCATTGACTACCGGCAGCTGAATGCAGTGACCATTAAGAACAAGTATCCGTTGCCACGGATCGATGATTTGTTCGACCAGCTTCAGTCTGCTCGAGTATTCTTGAGGATTGATTTGCGTTCTGGTTACTATCAACTAAGAATTCGCGAGTCCGATGTAGAGAAGACTGCGTTCGATACGAGGTACGGGTATTATGAGTTTTTGGTGATGCCGTTTGGGCTCACCAATGCCCCCGCAACCTTCATGGATTTGATGCAGAGGGTGTTTCGTCCGTACTTGGACCAGTTCGTGGTCGTGTTTGTGGACGACATCCTTGTCTATTCGCGGTCTGCCGAGGAGCACGCGTATCATTTACGTGTGGTATTACAGACGCTGCGAGATCACCAGTTGTATGCGAAGCTCAGTAAGTGCGAATTCTGGCTTCGTGAGGTGCACTTTTTGGCCATGGCTGATGTGGAGCTCGGCGAGGATGGTGCTACGAGGTTTTGTGGCAGGCTGTACGTCCCAGTCGACGAGCAAGTTCGTCATGCGGTGTTACGCGAGGCTCATGGGAGCAGGTACACCATACACCCAGGTGCGACGAAGATGTATCGGAACTTGCAGAGACAGTTTTGGTGGCCTGGCATGAAGAGAGATGTTGCCGAATTTGTGGTCAGGTGCCTGACCTGTCAGCAGGTGAAGGAGGAGCATCAGCGACCGGGAGGTACTCTTCAGCCCTTGCATGTTCCCACGTGGAAATGGGACCACGTGACCACGGATTTCGTGGTGGGTTTACCGAGGACTTCGAGTGGGCAGGATAGTATTTGTTTGCTGGTGGATCGGCTGAGGAAGGCGACTCAGTTATTACCGGTCAAAGTCAGCTGGAGTGTGCCCAAGTTAGCTCGTCTTTATGTGGAGCAGATCATTCCGTTGCATGAGATTCCCATCTCCATCGTGTCGGACCGGGATCCGCGCTTCACGTCTGGATTCTGGAAGAGTTTCCAGCGAGCTCTTGGCACAGAGTTGGCGTTTAGCTCGGCATATCATCCTCAGTCAGATGGTCAGTCAGAGAGGACCATTCAGACTTTGGAAGATATGTTGAGATCCTGCCGCCTGGAGTGGCAGGGGAGTTGGATTCACCACCTGCCATTGGTGGAGTTTGCCTACAACAACAGCTATCATTCGAGCATCGGCATGGCTCCTTATCAGGCGTTGTATAGGCGTCAGTGTCGGACTCCACTCGACTGGTTCGAGGTTGGTGAGCGTGTTTTGACGGGACCGGAGTTGGTACAGCAGTGTGTGGATGTTGTTCACCAGGTTCGTCAGAACATGTTGGCGGCCCAGAGTCGGCAGAAGAGCTATGCTGACCGTAGGCGGCAGCCTCTCGCGTTCGCCGTGGGCGATCGCGTGTTCTTGAGAGTATCTCCGATGAAGGGGGTGATGCGCTTTGGAAGGCGTGGGAAGCTGAGTCCCCGCTATGTTGGTCCCTTTGTGATTGTGGAGCACATCGGTGAGGTAGCCTATCGACTGCAGTTACCTCCTGAGTTGGCATCGGTGCATGCCGTGTTTCACGTCTCGATGTTGCGGAAGTATATGCCCAATGACTCTCATGTTCTTGAGGATTCTGTGTGGCCCGAGGTGACTCCAGATCTTTCTCTCCCAGAGTTTCCTGTCTGCGTTGAGGATAGGCGAGAGCAACGCCTGCGGAACAAGGTCATCCCC
Organism: Amorphophallus konjac; assembly: GCA_022559845.1. Taxonomy (NCBI): domain Eukaryota; kingdom Viridiplantae; phylum Streptophyta; class Magnoliopsida; order Alismatales; family Araceae; genus Amorphophallus; species Amorphophallus konjac. Next base: position 240,620,807 of record CM040117.1, on the reverse strand, counting down.
TTGGTTAAGGTGGTGTGGCAGCGGCACTCTGGTGGTGAGGCTTCTTGGGAGCGTGAGGACGAGATGCGTCAGCAGTTCCCTTACCTGTTCGAGTGAGTCTTCCTCTTTTTCTTTCCCCTTGGGTTGTTCTCAATTTCGAGGACGAAATTCCTTTAAGGGGAGAGGGCTGTAATATCCCAAACCTTTCGGATCCTTCTTCATGGGTCTCGGATCTAGTTTCTCGGAGTGTTCGGCTCCGTTGTGTCCGAAATTTTGTTTCGGACATCTTTCGTGTTCGGATCGGCGCGATCTGGAGTTGTTTCGGAGGCCCGGAAGCGTTCCGCGGCTTTTTCCGTGTGCGTTTTCCAATTTCCGGTGTGGGTTTCGGTAATTCCTTCGGAACCTCGCTGCGGGTGAACCAAGTCGTTCAGCTGGGCACGAGTGGTACCGTTGCGATTGGTGCATTCCGAGGATCCCAAAAATGTAATTTTATATTTTTCGGTATTTTCCAGAATTTCTGATTTTCCTATATATATATCTCACTTTTCTCTCTCTCCCCTCACCCTCTTCTTCTTCTTCTTCTTCCTTCTCTTCTCCCCACCGTGACCGCCCCTCCCTCTCTCTTTCTCTCTCATTCGGCCACGGCGGCATCCCCTTCCGGCTGCAGACGGCGCGGGGCAGCGGCGTGACGACGTGGGCGACGACGAGGTGATCGTGGCGGCGTAAAGCTTGTGGGGAACTGTGAAGGGATGAGGTTTTTCGAAGCGTTCTTCGTGATCTCGGCATCGATTCGGCGGAGCATTCGCTCCATTGAGATAGGGTGACGTTCCCTAGCTCCCCACCATTCTTTTCCGTGGTTTATAGGCCGAGGGGAGGTCGAGAGGGGCTTGATTGAGCGGGTTTGGGGTTTTCCATGATTTGGGGATAGCTCACCCGATCTATGGTTTTAGCCCATGATTTCACATTTGGATGGCCTAGTATCATGCTAGGGGTCCCAGGGGTCTTCCCCTTTGATTTCCCCCTCTCCAGTGGAGGCATGGGGGAGTGGTTGGTTTTTTTTGGGCTTTCCCGCCTTTTCGCCGTCGGGCGAGTGTGACGGTCCTTCCAGTGAACGTCACACTCTGTGGCGCGCCTGGGTGGGTGCGTCACAGCCCTTGTTTAGGCAGTTGGGGGTCTGGGACTGTGACGGTCCCACGATAGACCGCCACAGGCGTGTGACGCGCCTGGGTTGGGCCGTCAGAGCGTCCCGACCGTTGGCATTCGACCGTTGGTTTGACCGTTGGGGGTCAAGGCGTGTGACGCACCAGACCTGGCGCGTCACAGCCTTGTGATGGCCGAGAGTGGGTGCGTCAGAGCAATTTTCCCCAGGCTACTGTTGTTTTACCCCCAGGCCATGTAACGCTCCAGGGCTGGACCGTTACATGCATGTGACGCTCCAAGAGTGGACCGTCACATGCTGTGACGCACCGAGTGGCACGTGTCATAGCTTGCCCTTGTTTTCCTCTGTGACGCACCTGCAGAGGCGCGCCACAGCCTGTAACGCACCAGGGCAGGTGCGTTACATTTTGTTTCACACTGAGTGTGTGACGGCCCTGCGGTGGACCGCCAGGGTGCTGTGACGGTCCAGCCTAGACCGTCAGGCGTCTGTGATGGTTCTACCTAGACCGTCAGAGCCTTGTGACGCGTCTAGGGTAGGCCGTCAGGCACTGGGTTGCCCCGAGTGGTTTGTAACCCCGTTTCCGTTCCGACCGTGGTCGCCGTGCGACGGTGCTGGTACGTGGGGTGGTCCCCATACGTTGTCGGATGCGGACGTGATTTTCCATTGACTTGAGAGTCTACTCCTTCAGTGACCCTCCGCTAGTCGTAGTCTGCTTACACGCGTGTGGTCCCACCGTCCGGCTACGGGGGAAAACCAGTCAGAGGGCCAGACCTAGGACGCATGGTCTGTGTGTGCACACGTGGTTGGGGGCAGTTGGACACGCGCTGACGAGCGTGACCCCAGCTAGTCACTTGTTTGTGGTTCCTGTTCGGTGTCCGTGCCTTTGGTAGGAGCTACCACGTCAGGCAGTTCACCTGCGGTGTGGTGTAAGATGTCAGGGGACACTACCCGCTGTACTTCTAGTGGGAGGTACTCCTGTCGAGTCGGGAGTGTCAAGCTGTCAGTCCTCGCGACTTCGACCTTCGGGTTTCATCGTGTTGACTATGGCGTTTCGGTCTTCTCGCCGTGGTGCGTGTGTCGGCTTGCGTGCTGTGAGACTGGTGTTTTGTAGTGGCAGGGTTTTCTTTTCGAGGTACTCGTTTACTGCTAGTGTGGCGGTTTCTCCGTTTGCGAGGTAGGGTTCGAGTGATCCCTACTGAGTCTTGTTCCGAGACTCATTCCCTGCATGTTTTCACCGTTGTTCAAGCGAGGCGATGCTTCAGGGGAGTTCGTCTCAGGCTCAGCGCGGTTTGGGTGCCCAGCGTTAGTTCCAGAGGTCAGAGCCGGGGTATGCCCCGTGTAGCTGTACTTTCTTTTCTTGTCACCGTACTAGTTGTGGACTACTGTTGCTGTCTTGTTGTTATATTGTGGACCATGTAAATAGTTAATGTATTTCCTGCTTAATTATATAACTGTTTAACTTCTGCAATTACTTGTGATACTTGTGTAGTTTCTACACCATCCTTCTAACCCTTCCGAGTCTTCAGACTCGTGGGTGGCGGTGCGAGTCTTGGGTTATCGGGCCTTCTCGGTAATAGGATTCTCGGGTCGTTACAATTTTCTAGGCATATAACCATGTACTACCTCAAATGGACTCTTGCATATGGACCTATTGACGGAATCATTGTAGGCAAACTCAGCCTGAGATAAGAGGAGATCCCAATTCCCAGGGTGGTCCCCTACTAGACAACGGAGCAAGTTCCCAAGGCTTCGATTGACGACCTCAGTCTGGCCATCAGTTTGAGGATGGTAAGTCGTGGAGAATTTGAGGAGGGTTCCCATCAAATGCCAGAGAGTTTTTCAAAAGTAACTGGTGAATTTCACATCTCGGTCAGATACAATGGTTTTGGGTAGTCCATGGAGTCGGACCACCTCATCAAAGAACAATCGGGCGACCCTAGAAGCATCTGAAGTCTTGGCACATGGGATAAAGTGGGCCATCCTAGAGAACCTGTCAACAACGATAAAGATGGAATCATGTTTTGCGTAAGGTCCTAGGTAGGCCAAGGATAAAGTCCATACTCAAATCCTCCCAAGGTCGGTCTGGAATGGGTAGGGGTGTGTAAAGCCCAGTGTTTTGCCTCACTTGTTTTGCTGAGGCACAAATGCAACATTATCCCACAATGTGGGCCACATCCTTCTTGAGACTGGGCCAATGGAATTGCCTCTCAATTAGCTCTATGGTCTTTTGGACCCCAAAGTGACTAGCTAGGCCACCACTGTGTAACTCCCAAACTAAGAAGTCCCGAAGTGAAGTCCGGGGTATGTAAAGCTTAGCTCCCTTGAAAAGATACCCCTCTTGGAGTATGAATCCCTCATGTTCCTTGTGGGGCTGAGTGGAGAGGGTGTTGTAGTGAGTTCCAAAATCGGGGCAATTTGGGTATTCCTCTTTGATTCTCTCAAACCCGGTGACTTCCACCTGGATAGTGGAAAGTAAGGCTACCCGCCTACTAAGCGCATCGGCGGCGCGATTCTCACTACCCATCTTGTACTTGAAGATAAATGTATAGGCTTGAATGTATTCTACCCAACGGGCAGGGCGGGCATTGAGCTTTTGTTGGGTGTTGAGATACTTCAAGGCCTCATGGTCCGAGAAGATCACAAACTCCTTGGGGAGGAGATAGTGCCTCCAATGCCAAAGGGATTGAACCACAGCGTAAAGTTCTTTGTCATATGTGGAGTACCTAGTTCTAACCTCACAAAGTTTCTCACTAAAATAGGCTACTGGGTGACCCTCTTGACTAAGAATGCCTCCAATCCCTACCCCGGATGCATCACAGGTGACCTCAAAGACCTTTGAGAAGTCGGGTAGGCACAAGACCGGGGCTTGGGTCATCTTTTCTTTAAGCTCTAGGAATGCTTTGGAGGCTGCCCTAGTCCACATAAAAGTGCCCTTCTTGAGGCAATCTGTGATAGGAGCGGTGATAGTGCTAAACCCACGGATGAATCTCCTATAGAAAGTGACTAGCCCGTGAAAGCTTCTGGCCTCATGGAAGGTCTTGGGCTCGGGCCACTCAAGAATGGCTTGGACCTTCTCGGGGTCCATGGATATCCCTTGGGATGAGACAATAAATCCTAGGAAGGCTAGTTGATTGGTCAAGAAATGACACTTCTCGGGATTGGCAAAGAGACTTTCTTTCCTAAGAACGGTGCAAACTTGTTTGAGATGATCTAGGTGGGCTTCCTTGGTTTGGCTATATATGAGAATGTCATCAAAGTAGACGACAAGGAAGATGTCAATGAAGGGTCGAGGACCTCGGTCATGAGGCGCATGAATGTGCTAGGTGCATTGGAAAGGCCAAAAGGCATGACAAGCCATTCATAGAGACTGTCCTTAGTTTTAAGGCGGTTTTCCACTCGTCCCCGGGCCTAATGCGAACTTGGTGGTAGCCTCTTTTGAGATCGATCTTAGAGAAGATGGTGGCTCCAGCAAGCATGTCTAGCATGTCATCTAGCCGAGGGATGGGAAACCTATATTTGACCGTGATTTTGTTGATGGCCCGGCTATCCACACACATACGCCAAGTTCCATCTTTTTTGGGTGTGAGGAGGGCCGGGACGGCACATGGGCTTTTACTAATGCGGAGGAAGCCCTTCTTGATGAGCTCCGCAATTTGCCTCCTAAGTTCAGCATGCTCGGTGGGATTGAGACGATAGTGAGGTAGGTTGGGTAAGGTAGCTCCGGGCACTAAGTCGATGGCATGTTGCACATCGCGCATGGGTGGTAGCTTATCCGATAGCTCATCGGGGAACACGTCATGGAAGTCCTCAAGGATTTATTGAATCTCTATTGGGTGTGGGACGGTTAGGGTGGATTCTCCAAGGCAAATAACAATGGCACACACTTGTCCCCCTTGGTTGACTTCTTCCTCAAGTTCTTTCCTATTGATGAGGTGTAGGTTCTTAGTAGTCCCAATGGTCAAATTAGGACTTGATGGGGTGGGGTTTGGTGGGTTTTGAATAGTGGGAGGGGTAGGGGATCCCTCAAGGGAGGGAGATGCCTTCTTGGGAAGGGAACGGGGTGGAGAGGGGTTGAGTTGGATTCTCTTCCCCTCATGAGTGAAAATACAAGTGTTAGTCATTCCAAGGAAGGTGGCATCTACATCGTAGATCTAAGGCCGTCCTAGGAGTATACTTCCAACTTCCATTAGTAGAATGTCACACCAAACTTGGCCTTGGTAGGATTGAAATGTGATAGGGACAAGGCAACGAGTGCTAACAGGTATGGATGTGGCATCAATCCAAGCTACCCGATATGGGTGTGGGTGTGGGGAGATGGTAAGGCCCAATGTTTGATGGTGTCAGGTGACACCACATTCACACTACTCCTGTTGTCCAAGATGACCTTCCTAGCATGACTCCCTATCTGGATGTAGGTATGGAAGATGGTGTTTCTTCTCCAATCATGTTCTTGGGTTTGAGTGAGGGTGCACCTAACTACTCCAAGGTGAGAATTGGTAGATGGAGGGGTTTGTTCTTGATTGGTCTCTATGTAGTGGTTCTCATACTCCTCCTCCCAATCGGGAGAGGCCTCATACACCTCAACCTCTTCTATAACTTCATCTTGGGGCAAGGAGGTTGTCTCCTCAATGAGTAAGCTAGATGCGCCCTTGGTGGGGCATTGATTGGCAAAGTGTCCATACCCAAGGCACCTAAAGCATTGCTGCCCACTTTGGTGGTTTGGGGCAACCCTAGTGTGAGGGAGAGTGTGTGCCGGGTTTGGTCTATTAGGAGTGGGGTTGGGGGGCCCACTTATGGGGTGAGGAGGAGGGGTGCTACTAGGAGGGGCTGCCCATGTGGGAGGAGTTCCCATGGGGGTGGGGAGGAGTCCTCGTTGAGGAGGTGAGGGGTTGGTCTTCGGTACCATGGATTTTGGGTCCATTCCCCGAGGGGGAAACATTCGGGCGTATCGAGAGAATTTCTCGGCATCTTGGGCCACTTGGTAGGCTTGCTCTAGAGTGGCTACTTGACGCATGAATAGCTCCTTTTTTATGTGGAATTGAAGCCCATTCCTAAAGCGGGATAGTGTGATGGTGGGGTCCTCTTGGACTCCATACTTAAGAAGGTAGTAGTCAAATTTCTCAATGTACTCCATAACGGTCTTCCCTTCTTGCGTCAAGGCTTGCCACTCATCTAGGATGTTTTGATGGTAGGAGGGAGGGACATATTTGAGTTTGAGTTGTTCCTTCATGGCCCCCCCATGTGGTGATGGGAGCTTCCCTCCTAACTATCCTTAATGCCTCAATGTTCATCCAATGAGTCTTAGCTAATTTGGTAAGTTGCATTTTTGCAAGCCGAACTCTCCTATCCTCGGTCATTGGGTACCAATCAAAATATTGGTCCATAGTCGCCTCCCAATCTAAATAGATGCTTGGGTGATGAGATCCATCAAAGGTGGGGGCATCTACTTTCACAAGTCTCATAAGGTGGTCATCCGGGTTGTCCCGGGGGGGTTTTTCATTCCTCCTTGGAGGTGGGTCTCTTTCCAATTCGGGAGGAGGGTCAAGGTTGAGCTCTCCTATGGCGGGTTACTCATGTGGGGGAGGTGCCCTCCTATCCCCTACCCATGGGGCGGGCCTATTCTCCTCAAGTTGCTCAAGCCGGGTTGTTATGTCATCAAGCCGTCCTAAGATACTAGCCATACCCTCCACTAGGAATCTCATGTGATCGGGGAGCTCATGCTCGTTGTTGGCGGGATTCCCTTGGGGATTGGGATTCATTGTGGAATTGGAAGAGGATGGATTGGTTTGATAATGAGTTCCACTACGAGTGGTCATGCAAAGTTGGGTGGGCTATGCACGGGTGTGCGAATGCACCTATGAATGACTTAGTGTGAAGATGACCCAAGACTAGACTTGTAAGAACAAGCCTATGACCGCTCTGATACCACTTGATGTGGCACAGCCCAAAGATGCAAATGGATGAATGGTTGAACCCATGACTTAGATCTACAAGCATACAAGCACTATCAATGGACTCACGCTAGCGGCTCACTCGTACGACTCAAGCGATCACCCGGTGGGGCCGGGGATGATGGCGAGGGTCCGAGGTGGGACCCTAATATTCATAGGACTAGATTGACTTAGGCTGACTCCTAAGGGTTTGGGAATTCCCAACTTCGTGGGCAGCCGGCACGCTGGGGCGTGGGGTTGGTTGGCTCTTACTCACGATCCGCGGTAGGCACACTAATCGAATAGTAACGGGTCCGAGCACTATCTCACTGATCGACGGGCATAAGAAGCAATACTAAACTAGCAAAGCATGGAACAACCAGGTAGGGACCAGTCACTCACCTGATCGGTGTGAAGACACCGATCTCGGCCGAAGACGAGGGCGAGCGGGGAGGCGTGGGTACGCACCCGCACGCCGCGTCGATGCCGCTTGACCTGAAAATTTTAAGAGTACAACACTACTCCTCTCGTAGGAGGGTGGATCAAGGGGTGGGGGTTAATGTGTTACAGTCAAATACTTCCTCCACGCAGGGAGGGGCTGTCAGCCGGCCAGGCGGGGTGGGGAAACTAAGAGAAAACACCGACTCACCGAGTTGCGCCGATTCTGCTAGCTTCAGGAACAACTTGACAGATTGTTGATGTCGGCGCTGCCACGGGCTCAACTGAGCTCAGAATTGGTTGGAATTGGTGCCGAAACGTTACTGACTGACCCGGGATGTCGCCTGAATTTTTGTGGAAGCTCGTGATGATGTCGCCGGTCGGGGCAGAGCCTGGAACGGGGCTAGTCTTCGCTGGTTCTGGTTGCTCTCAGGGTGATGCCGCTGGAAAAAGGGGGTGCAGCAAACTGATCCGTACTCTGTTGGAGGTGCGACAGGTACCGTTGAAACCGTGGTCGAGTCTTATTTCTGTCGGGACTAACGGCATTGTCAGCCAATGTCGGAGCTGATCGTGAGAGCCCAAACAGTAGAGGTGTGTCGGTTCTGGCTCAGAAACACAGACCTGACACAGAGCCTACTGAAGCACAAGGATGGGTTGAAGCAAATGTTTAGAGGTGAGACCTGGCTGAGTTCCTCTTTTGCTGCTTCACGTGAAGCGGCGGAGTGTTAGTGTTGGTGTGCTATAGGCCAATTTTGGGTCCGGTAGGCCCAATAGTTGCACGATCTTGTTCATTATTAATAAAGTTGTATTTGAGCATAAATATGCGAATGTGTTACTTTACGTTGTCCCTAGGATATGTGGTTGTAAAGTCAACTCGAGATGGGATCTCGATTATGAGACTGACTTTACATGAACACATACCTTAAACTGTTCCTGGTTGGAGGGTAATCACTCGGGGACTTTGATTACCTATTAAACCAGTACACATGATGTGTCAGTGACAAGTCTCATGGTCATTGGTGCGGGGCACCAACACATATGTGTAGGTGTATGTCCTTGGAGGATGTGCACTGAACTGATCCGCTATTGGATCTTCATATGGTTGATTATACCCAATGTCAACTGAAGATCCAACTGTCTCAGTAGCATCATTGGTCCTTTGACCTGAGACATTGATCGGATCTTACACGAGGACTGGAATGGTTTAATTACTTAGCTAAGTGACTTTAACCATAAGTCATGAATTGTCGAGTCATTAACCACTCCAGGATACGTGTGAAGATCATCAATGGTCAAGAGGGGATCACTCACTGTCGGGTATATATCAAACAGTTAATGGGTCATGACATTGACGCTCCGTTAAATCCCTGGCCAGGGTCGTGTGAGTTCGTTTAGAACAGACGTCATACACTTTAAGGAGGTCATAGTCAAATGGCACGATCATGGGGTTTGACAGAAACCATACCCTCGATCGCACTAGACTCATAGAAGGAGCGAGGGATTATATCGATACGGTAACTGTGGACTTACAGGTTCCAGACAGGCTGGTTTTAAACCCGGGGTCCTCTAGGATCACGCGGATTTACTTGACCCAACGTGATCGAAGGTTCGGAATGAATTAAACTATTATTCGGCTCTTGTAGAAGCGAATAATATGTTTAATTTACTTCTAATTGGGAATTAGAAGTTAATGGGCCTTAAACTAGAGTGACTATGGGCCTAGAGGATCACACACAATGGATTCTTGGGTGACGGATCATTATTATACAAGTGTATGTATTAATTCCTTTTAATTCCTTTTGGAAAAGAGTGTAAATGGAGCTTAATACATATGTATAATAGTGGATAGGATATATATATAATTTTGATCTTTTGGAGCCCTTTTAGAAATGACCAAATCTCTATGTATAGAATCCTACGTGAGTTCATTCGAACTCTCCCTTCCAACCCCTTAAGCTAATCAAGCATTAGGCTTAAGGGAGAGGTTAAGTCTCCCCCCTTTCTCTCCCTTGCTCTCTCTCTCTCTCTCTCCAGAAGGTGTTAGAGCCGGGGAAAGTTGTGCCGGGGAGGTACCGTCGCTGCGCAAGGGTCCGTGTGGATCTGCTCTAGAGGCCGTACAGTTGTGCGGCTCGGTTTCTCAGCATCGGGCTTAGCGGACAGCGTCGTTCCGCGCATGGTGAAACACGCAACCCGTAATTAGGGTATTAGAAACACCGATTAGAGCACAGATTAAGCTTTCCATAACACCGGGATTGGGCAAATGAATTTTGTTATCCGATGCGTCGCCCGTAGGTGCTGTGCGAAACCTTACAGTGGTATCAGAGCCAAGTTCGCGCTTTGGTCGATGTTTTTTATCGCCGTTAAGAACCGTGTTTTAGGGGCATTAAATACTTCAATTATTATTTAAAGACAGGAGTACTGGGTATTTCGATTTTTTCTGGATGTTGGGCATCAAGAGAGCAAATTTTTTTTGTAAAAAAAAAAGTTGTTGGCCCTTTTTGGGCGCACTGCGCCCGCGGGGGCACCCGCGTGGGCGGGCGCCGCCCACGCGGGACGCCCGCAGGCGACGCCCGCAATGCGGGGGCAGGCACCGCGTGGCGGGCGCAGCCGAGGCCCGCGTGGCCGGCACCGCCCCCGCGCGCGCGGGGGCCCGCGGACCTTTTTTTTTAAATAAAAAAAATTGCATTTTTTAATCTTATTTAATTTATTGTGCAGGAATATAAATATATATATTAGATATATATATCAAAATGCACAGTAAAGTAAATAGGATTTTATCTATTAGGTTAAATAGTATTATCTCAATAGTAAATGTCGAATGGTAAATTTTATTTAACCGATTTGAATTTACGGAGGTGAGATAATTACTATTTACCTTGGGATAAAATGGTAATAATTGAAGTTACTTCAGAAAATTTAAATTTTAAATTTTTAATTATTAGATAATTAGAAAATTCAAATTCTGAATTTTATTGAAGTTAAATGTGAAAAAAATTAATTATTTGAATTTCAATTATTAGATAATTGTTAAATTCAAATTTTAAATTTTAGAAAATTACTAATTGAGGATAATCGCATTATTTTAAATTTACTTTCAAACAAAATTATTGGATAATTAGTTTGAATTTAAATTTAAATTATTGACATGTTTAAATTTTGAATTTAAATTTGATTATTAGATAATTAAATTTAAATTTAAATTTAATTAATTATCTCAATTAGATGCCCCTGTAGAAAATGACGGTTCTTTACGTGCTTTACTTTATTTACCTTGTATTGGTCTGCTTGTATGTTTAATTTTAGTTAATCATGCTTCGATTTTTAAAAGTAAACAAAGCTAGCCTATTTTTGTTTGCACATCCCATTTTTAAATTCAAAAGTAAGGATTATTTTCAGAAAATAACCCTTGATTGATTTTATTTGAATGGGTTGGCAAGTGATCATGGACTTGGATTAATGTAATTACTTGGGGTCTGCGAACCTCCTTTCTCTCTATGTTAAAATTTTAATGTACTTCTATCTTCCTCCATTGTTGTACTCGCCCTACGGGCTGCTGGAATTTGAGTCACATGTAATTTAATTTTTCCGGCCTGCGTGCCGTGTAAAAGTTGTAATTGATGCGGCGTCGGAGTTTGAAAGTGCGGAGCACACCCGACGAGGACGATCCAGCTGCTTCGGAAGCGGGCCGGATGTCTTAGTTACATTAGGGTTAAAGTCCATGATCACTTGCGTTTATTTTTGCATTGGATGCATTTATTTTGTGCAAACTACTAGATACGGTAAATATATTGGATATATTTATATTACCACCTAGGGTGAGATCAAGATAAAATTGAATTCCCTCGCGCTTAAATTTTAGATCTGGTAAGCGTGGCTCTAGGAGTCGTCGCGGCCCTCCATCATTATGGAGTGAATGAACGTCTTCATTTCATGGATTTGTGGTACTTTCCACAAGGTCCATGAGTTTGGGGACGGGATTAAACTCCAAGGCTCGGCCTCAATGGGGTGAGGAATTGAACTTGACTTTGTTGTGCTTTCCACAAGGGTCGGGTCATGAACTCATTGCTATGAAGTAATGGTGGTTAGATCTAACCGAGAATATCCTTTGTTGTGCTTTTCACAAGGGGATGATTTCTCGGGGGCCGAATATCGGATATTGCATTAGATGCAAGTGCTTGTTGACTGCCCTTGAGATGGTGTATGGCTTGTTGTGCTTTCCACAAGGTCGTACATCAGTCTCGCTGAGATTCCGACCCACTAGGTTGATCTCGCTGATCTCCCGTTCTATATACTGAGGGTTATATAGTTCGATCGAAAAATAGTGAGACTAACTAAGATAGAAAATCACATCTAAGTTAGAATTTGAACACATGCTAAGTTGTCTTTTATTTCTTATCCAGATTACCATGTCGTCGTCCAACCCCCTCCGCGGCATCTTGGATGCAAATAGATTAACTGGACCGAACTACTCGGATTGGCTGCGTAATCTACGCATAGTCCTTACCGCCGAAAAGATTGCGTACGTGTTGGACACGGTTCATTCTGAGCCAGCTCCTGATGCCGACGAGGGCGAGTTACTCGCTTATGCCAAGTGGTCTGAGGACTCCTCCCTTGCCCAATGTTACATGTTGGCCTCTATGGCTCCCGAGCTGCAGAGGCAATTTGAAAGACTGATTGTAGAAGTATACTTCTCAATCTACGCCAGCTCTTCGGGGAGCAGGGTAGGATTGAGAGGTATGACATCTCCAAAAAGGCTTTTCAGGACACGGATGTCTGAGGGTTCATCAGTACAGGCCCATGTACTGAAAATGATGGAGTGGATTGAAAGACTCAATGCATTGGGGTTCAAGTTGGATCTTGAACTATGCATTGATCTTATACTCCAGTCATTGCCCGATTCCTTTTCTTCCTTCATCATGAACTTTAACATGAACAGGATTGAAGCAACTCTCCCAAAGCTGCTCAATATGTTAAAGAGTGCTGAAGGAACCATGCAGAAAGATAAACCATCTTCGTCTGTAATGGTTGTTGGCCGGGCCAACAAGAAAAGGAAGGCCTCTCAAATATCCACCACAAGTAACAAAGGGAAGGGAAAGAAAAAGGTCACGGGTAAGCAACTCGCCAAAGTTGACAAAGGGAAGGGCAAGAAGAATGAAAAGGAAGATAAATGTTTTCGATGGGGGGAAACTGGGCATTGGAAAAGGAATTACAAGGCAATTCTAAATGAAGGTATTTTTGTCATAGATCTTAATTTGTCATATATGGAATCCACATCATGGGTATTGGATACTAGATGTGCATCTCATATCTGCAACTCTGTGCAGGTGCTGGCAAATAGAAGGCGATTGGGCAAAAATGAGATTGAACTGAGGATGGGCAACGGAGCTTTAGTTGCTGCCAAAGCTGTCGGGACTGCACGCCTCAGTTTACCTTCAGGAGTCATTTTGGAGCTGAATGACTGTTATTATGTTCCTAATATTATTAAAAATATTATTTCAATCTCTGGCTTGTATAACATTGGATATACATTGACTTTTAATAGCACTGGGTGCTCGATAATGAATAATGGTTTGATAATGGCCAATGGTTCATTAGTCAATGGTCTTTATGTATTAGATACACATTCTAATGTTATGCAAATTTCCAATGCTGATGAAGTGAATTCTGCATGTCTATGGCATTGCAGACTTGGTCATGTAGGTGAGAAAAGAGTCTCTCACTTACACTCAAATGGGTATTTGAATTCGTTCGAATACAAGCCATTTGATACCTGTGAGTCGTGTCTCATGGGAAAAATGACCAAGGCTCCCTTTGGTGGACATGGTGAGAGGGCTGTTGATCTTCTCGAGCTCATACACTCGGATGTGTGTGGACCCATGTCCATAGAAGCAAAAGGAGGTTATCTCTATTTCATTTCTTTTATTGATGACTTCTCTAGATATGGCTATGTGTATTTAATGAGACATAAGTCACAAGCCTTTGAAAAGTTTAAGGAATACAAGAATGAAGTAGAGAAACAGACTGGCAAAAGTATTAAGGCTCTTCGATCGGATCGAGGAGGTGAATACTTAAGCCATGAATTCACTTCTTATCTTAAAGACATACACCACAGCATAATGGTGTATCCGAAAGGAGAAACAGGACCTTGTTAGACATGGTCCGATCCATGATGTCTATGTCAGGACTACCCTTGTCTCTCTGGGGCTATGTGTTAGAGACTGCGGCTTATTTATTGAATAGGATCTCAAGTAAATCAGTTCCTTCTATACCATATGAGATATGGAAGGGCAGGAAACCAAATTTTAATCACATTAAAATTTGGGGGTGTCCTGCTCATGTAAAGAAGAACTAGAGTGATAAGCTTGAGTTGAGGACCGATAAGTGTAGGTTTGTGGGATATCCAAAAGAGACATTTGAATATTATTTCTATCACCCTTCTGAGCAAAGGGTCTTAGTGGCCAAGAGAGCTATATTTCTGGAAAGAGAATATCTACTCCAGAAAAATAGTGGGAGCCAGATAGAATTGGACGAGGTCCAAGAACCACAACCCATAGACACAAACTCATTAGATGAGACTGTATCGGTTGATCCTATTCAAGGTGAAACACTAACACTACGGAGATCTAGTAGATTACCAAGAGAACCTGAGAGATATGTTGGACATGTCTCAGAAGGGTCCTCTAAGGTATGTATCGATGAGGATGATGATCCTCAGTCGTACCGGGTGGCGATCCGTAGTGTAGACTCCGAGAAATGGTAAGAGGCAATGGATTCAGAAATCCAGTCCATGTACACCAATAAAGTTTGGAACTTAGTTGATGCACTCGAAGGGAAGGTCCCTATCGACTGCAAATGGATTTTCAAAAGGAAAATCGGTGTAGATGGACAGATTGACACATTCAAGGCTAGACTAGTGGCGAAAGGATATCGTCAAAGGTAAGGCATTGACTATGATGAGACATTTTTGCCGGTAGTCATGGTTAAGTCAATCAGAATCCTTCTTGCCATTGCTACATACCTGGATTATGAGATCTGGCAAATGGATGTGAAGACAACTTTTCTTAATGAAAATCTGTCAGAAGAGGTGTACAAGGTACAGCCTGAAAGATTCACCTCCAAGCTACATCCTAATAAGGTATGCAAACTTCAAAGGTCCATTTATGGCTTAAAGCAGACATCTAGAAGCTGGAACTTAAGATTTGACGAGGCTGTCAAATCTTTCAACTTCATTCGGAATGAAGATAAACCCTGTGTTTACAAGAAGGTCAGTGGGAGCTCAGTGACCTTCTTGGTCCTTTATGTTGATGGCATCTTATTCATTGGGAATGATGTAGAGATGTTGACATCAACCAAGTCTTGGTTATCCAAGACCTTCTCCATGAAGGATTTGGGAGAAGCATCTTATGTGCTGGGCACATGGTTTGCCGGCCCGGTCGACTCGGTCGACCTGGTCTCGGCTTGGGTCTGGTCGGGTCGCTCCCGTCTCGGTCCGACCCGGTCCGTCCCGTTCTAAAACACCATTATATATATATATGTAATATAAAATAATAAAATAAAATAAAAAACACACATTATATATAAAATATAATATAATATAATAGTAAAATAATAGCCCGACCCGGTGGCGACCCACGGCCCGACCGACCCGGTCCCGGCCTGGGTCGGGTCGGGTCGTGCGAGTCGGTGCGAGACGCACCGGGTCGGCAAACCATGGCTGGGCATAAGGATCTATCGAGATAGATCTAAAAGGATGCTAGGACTATCCCAATCCATGTACATAGACACTATCCTCAAAAAGTTTAGGATGAAAATTCCAAGAGAGGTCTCATTCCCATGAGACATGGATTTTACCTATCCAAGGGATGAGTCCTAAAACTTCTAAGGAGGTGGCACACATGAATAAGGTACCCTATGCTTCGGCGATAGGGTCAATCATGTTTGCAATGCTATGTACACGGCCTGATGTTGCCAATACTTTAAGCATTGTCAATAGATATCAGGCAAATCTAGGCAAAGAGCATTGGAAGGCAGTAAAGGGCATCCTTAAGTACCTGCGAAGGGTTAAGGATCTTTTTCTGCTTTATGGAGGAGAGGACCTACAGCTTAGAGCTTACACAGATTCTAGTTTCCAGTCAGATCCAGATGACTGTAAATCCATGTCTGGATTTGTATTCATGATGAATGGAGGGGTAGTTAGTTGGAGAAGCCGTCTGGATGAAGAAATTAATCTTGGAACTTGGCGTAGTTCCCGAGATATCAGCTCCCATCCCATTATTTTGTGATAATAATGGGGCCATCGCCCAGGCGAAGGAACCGAGATCTCACCAAAGGTCAAAGCATATTCTCAGGCGCTTTCACCTTATTCGGGAGATTGTTGATCGTGGAGATGTGACGGTAGAGCATGTACCGTCAGAAGACAACATAGCAGATCCACTGACTAAGCCTTTGACACAGACTGTGTTTGAGCGTCATCGGGATAAGATGGGCCTCAAAGTTGTGGGCAATTGGCTGTAGTTCAAGTGGGAGATTGTTAGTGTTGGTGTGCTATAAGCCAATTTCGGGTCGGGTAGGCCCAATAGTTGTATGATCTTGTTCATTATTAATAAAGTGGTATTTGAGCGTAAATATGCGAATGTGTTACTTTACGTTGTCCATAGGATATGTGGTTGTAAAGTCAACTCGAGATGGGATCTCGATTATGAGACTGACTTTACATGAACACATACCTTAAACTGTTCCTGGTTGGAGGGTAATCACTCAGGGACTTTGATTACCTATTAAACCAGTACACATTATGTGTCAGTGACCAGTCTCATGGTCATTGGTGCGGAGCACCAACACATATGTGTAGGTGTATGTCCTTGGAGGATGTGCACTGAATTGATCCGCTATTGGATCTTCATATGGTTGATTATACCTAATGTCAACTGAAGATCCAACTGTCTCAGTAACATCGTTGGTCCTTTGACCTGAGACATTGATCGGATCTTACACGAGGACTGGAATGGTTTAATTACTTAGCTAAGTGACTTTAACCATAAGTCATGAATTACCGAGTCATTAACCACTCCAGGATACGTGTGAAGATCATCAATGGTCAAGAGGGGATCGCTCACTATCGGGTATATATCAGACAGTTAATGGGTCATGACATTGACGCTCCGTTAAATCCCTGGCCAGGGTCGTGTGAGTTCGTTTAGAACAGACATCATACACTTTAAGGAGGTCATAGTCAAATGGCACGATCATGGGGTTTGACAGAAACCATACCCTCGATCGCACCAGACTCATAGAATGAGCGAGGGATTATATATATACGGTAACTGTGGACTTACAGGTTCCAGACAGGCTGGTTTTAAACCCGGCGTCCTCTAAGATCACGCGGATTTGCTTGACCCAACGTGATCGAAGGTTCGGAATGAATTAAACTATTATTCAGCTCTTGTAGAAGCGAATAATACGTTTAATTTACTTCTAATTGGGAATTAGAAGTTAATGGGCCTTAAACTAGAGTGACTATGGGCCTAGAGGATCACACACAATGGATTCTTGGGTGACGGATCATTATTATATAAGTGTATGTATTAATTCCTTTTAATTCCTTTTGGAAAGGAGTGTAAATGGAGTTTAATACATATGTATAATAGTGGATAGGATATATATATATAATTTTGGTCTTTTGGAGCCCTTTTAGAAATGACCAAATCTCTATATATAGAATCCTACGTGAGTTCATTCGAACTCTCCCTTCCAACCCCTTAAGCTAATCAAGCATTAGGCTTAAGGGAGAGGTTAAGCCTCCCCCCTTGCTCTCTCTCTCTCCAGAAGGTGTTAGAGCCGGGGAAAGTTGTGCTGGGGAGGTACCGTTGCTGCGCAAGGGTCCGTGTGGATCTGCTCTAGAGGCCGTACAACTGTGCGGCACGGTTTCTCTGCATCGGGCTTAGCGGATAGCGTCGTTCCGCGCAAGGTGAAACACGCAACCCGTAATTAGGGTATTAGAAACACCGATTAGAGCACAGATTAAGCTTTCCATAACACCGGGATCGGGCAAATGAATTTTGTTATCCACTACGTCGCCCGTAGGTGTTGTGCGAAACCTTACACGGAGGTCGAGGGGATTGTTAACATCTCAAATTTTTGGGATAGAGTGAGGTATTAGTGTCATTGATAGAGCCACTGTATGAGGTACTGCGATGTCTGGATGGGGATAGAGTACCAACCATGGGGTTGGTGTATAGCAAAATAGAAGCTGCCAAGCAGAAGATCCTTACAACGTCCAAAAAATATGGACCCACCATCCTAGAGATTGTGGAGGACAGACGGGACAAACAAATGAGCTGCGATCTTCACATGGCAGGTAAACACTTACACTCTCGTCCAATAAATGAGGTGTGATCTTCAGTTGATACTAATATGTAATTCATTATCTTGCGATTGTAGCGTACTATCTACATCCGGCCTTCCAATATGTTCGGGGCCTTGCGTATGACGATACTTTGATAGAATCGGTCAACATTGTGGTAGACCGATTGTCTTTCACCCCAACAGATGCTGCTGATGCGTTGAATGAGATATACTTGGATATTTTACCACTGAGAATATGAAATGAAATATACAGTTAATATTTTTCGATAATACAGATGATAACATTTAGAGAGGCAATTGGTTCATTTGCGACACCTAATGCCGTGGCCAGTCATGACAGACTCGACCCAAGTAATGTGTCTTCACAATGTACCTTCTATATCTCAAGAAGTAATTTTTACATCTAATTATTATATTGTACGTGATCTGTCTTAAACACAGCTGAGTGGTGGCTAAATTACGGCACAAGTGCACCCGTATTAAGGAAGATCGCAATGAGAGTTCTATCGCAAACATCCTCGTCGAGTGGGTGTGAGCAGAATTAGTCGACATTCTCCTTCTTGCATACTAAGCTGAGGAATAGGCTGACACACCGCAAGATAGATAAAATGGTGTATGTTCATTACAATATGAGGCTAAAGGTCTGGCATGTGCAAATGGATACAAGGAGAGGAGAGGGAGATTACGACCCAACAGATGCTGTGTACTTGCGAGATGATGATGACCCTATGGTAGCATGGGTTGCAAGAGCCACAATCGAGTGTGGTAAGGCAGAATTGGACGAGGAGGCTGAAGAACCTGGCGAGACACCACGGCCTAATACTTTTCTCGCATCAGCTGTACAAGAGACAGTGGGGGAGGGAGATGACATCCATGTACAGTTGGGTGGTGACGAGTCAGCAACGGGATGTGATGATGAAGTTAATTTGGATGAAGACCTCGTCATTGGAGATGGAGACACATCGTATGCGTACGATGATACAGCATGGGAGCGATTGATGCAACCTCCAACAATTGAGCGTCAAGTGCCAGCTCAGGTGAATTAATATATGAAAATCGAATCGCATATTTCATTAGATAGCGTAGTCATATATTGATGTATGATGATATAAGAAATATATTGTAGGTCGGTCCAACAAATGACAACATTACGGGAGAACAGTGGTCCTGGGTTGCTGCACCGCAGCATTCAATATCTGCGGAACCCAGAAGGTTATCCACTTCAAGAGAGGCTAGGGGAGTTCCTCATTTAGAGAGGTGAAATTATATTATCATTTCTACATTTATATGTTGTATTTCATTGGTAATTGAATATATTATTCTTTCAATTGTGTAGTCTTCGGTAGCATCGAAACAACTATCTCAGTCTGTTGCGCCACAATGCTCAACATCTAAGGCACCTAGTCAGTCGTCTCAGGTATACGTACAGACTTACACAGTAGAAAGTAAATTGAAAAATTATCTAACCAGGCTTCTGCCTCTCAGGCATCTAGAGGGACACAACATGCAGTAGGTAAGCCGCCCCCTGCTCCACAGAAGAAAAAATCATCATGGACCACATTATTCAGCAGCAAGAAGGACAAGAGACCACCATTAAATCCGATAGATATTGCAAACATAGAGACATTAGATCCCAATGCAGATGACGACACTCCCGAGTCCTCTGTTGAGCCCCGCATCAGTGGGAGTCATGACTCTGATGATGATAGTACATCGACAGGGTCTTCATCCCATGGAGGTGGCGGTTCTCACGGTGGTCAACGGAGTCGTCGTGAGGATACTAGTGCTGGTGGCAGAGAGTGCAGCAGTGGTCATAGTAGAGGTCGTGGGGGCCGTCAACATGCCGCATGGACAGAGGAGCAGCACTTCACACATGCCACGCAAGATGAGGACCACGGTGCTCCACCGACAGGGACGAGGCGGGCAGCTGATCATTACGATCCCTACTATGGAAGTTCGGTTGCAGACAGTACCAGCTATCAATGCATGTTGTCTGATTTTGAGAGGATGAGCACACACGACTCCCAGGGATCTGGAAGCTCGTATGGACGGTCATGGCCGCAGCAGCCGATGTATCATGGTGACTCAGATAGCAGTAGTTCATTTTTCTCATCGTATCCATATCCTTATGCAGCAACTGCGCCAGTAGAGGTCGTGTACACATAAGGTTCGCAGCAGTATGAATACTACGTACACATGTACTGGGAGAACTATTCAGGTTCAATGCGCTATGAAGACTATCTGTCCTATCTGCGAAACACTTTTAATGTCAGATTGTTTGGAGATGGGCACTGGCCTAATTTGGGTCCATACTCTTAATGAGTATGTATCATTTGGTTATATTTATAACTAACTAATAATTAATTATAAATTTCTTCATATCTTGAGTTTTGTACTTATCATTGAAATTACTCATGTAAACTTTTACATCATTTGTAGGTCATCATGGACGGACGGCGTCACCCTGCATGGGAGCATGGATACTCTCTTGAGGGTGATGGACATGTGCACTGTGGATACTGCGAACATCGCGTCACCGGCATACACAGGTTTGCAGAGCACCTTGCGGGAGTGGGACGCGATGTTCGTGCATGCGACCGAGTTCCGGGAGATATCCGACATTCCTTTCGGACACAGTTACATGATAGATACGGTTCTTGTAGCACACCCAGGACATCTTCTTCTACGTCCCGGGTACCCCCACCACGAGCACAGGGCGGAGCAGGATCTTCCTCCACGTCCAGAGTTTGAGCAGCACCAGTCGCACATGATAGAATTGAAGCTATAGATGTAGTGATGACTTTTTTACATATTTTCATGTACCCTCCACCGCAGCACACGACCCATCATTTGTGCAGATGGTTACATATTTTCAGTCTCACCCACATGTACCTCCACCCACTAGGATAGAGTTAAATTATACGGGTGATCAGTCTCATGTATCTGATGATGAGTTTTAGGATTCAGACTTCACCGATGACGAGGATTAGTGAGTTTTGGGATTCGGGCTTCACTGATGACGAGGATTAGTGAGTTTTGGGATTTGGGCTTCACAGATGAGGAGGATGAGTGAGTTTTTGTATTTTATACTTCATGAATGAATGTCATTATTATGTCATTGTTTACTTTAACATATTAAGTAATTTAAATAAATTTTTTATGTATTATATATAATATGATGTTTAATTAAGCGGTGTAATATGTTATTTTTATATAATTAATTATGTGTAATTTAGTATGGATCTATTATCATAAAAAACTCTACATTCTAATATTTTTAAATATATATAACATTTAATCTTTAAATAATTTTTATTAAAAATTTTAAAAAAATTTAAAAAATCACGCGCCAAGAGCCCGAGAGGGCGGACTGGGTCGCTGTGCGACCCGGCCGACTCGACCCGTCCCGCGCCGAGACCGGGTCGGCCGGGTCGACAAACCTTGACCCAGTCAAGGTTTGTTAGGACGTGTGTGTATCGACTGTGTAAGTTATTACAAATTGGTATGGCATGCGTCTTAACACACGTATTGGATCGTATTAGTTTGTAACTGATACGACTGACATGTGACACGTAATTATTACGTTATTTTATTCATATTTTAATTATTTTATATTTTATTTTATATAAAATATATTTTGATAAATAGTTTGATTAAAATAATTTATTTTAACAGGACGTCTCAAGTTCAAGACATCCGATGAACATATTTTTCTCTTTTTGAAGAAATCTAAGAGAAAGTTGAATGACAAATATTTTAACGTTTAACCAACTAAACTATTAAAAGAACATACATTATTTTGTCTCAGTCAATGATACTTCGGTACGTTCGATCCGTAAAATTATATTTTTAAATCTCATCTATTACAGTATAAAATAATACTATTGTATTAGATAGAGATTTTTTAAAAACTCCAAATGATAAGAAATTAAATTTTAGAATAATTATTTTATAAAAACCCGAACCCTTCTCTTCTTCTTCCCCCCCACCAATCCCTCTCCCGCCTTTCACTATGCCGCCCTCGCCGTCAACAATCGCCCTCGTAACACCCAACTTGCCACCAGACGACATCGACAGTCTCCCTCCATCGGCCCATTCTCCCCTCTCCGTTCTGACATCGTAGATCTCGACGGCAAACATGGGTCCACCCTCGCGATCGGCAGCCCAACATGTTACAATATGCTGTAGATCACCCTGCCACCCTCGCCCGCGCCGTCACACGGGGCCGGCCACTCCGCCGCTTTCCCTAGCGCCGCCAGAATGAATACACGGGCCCTCCCCCTTTCCTCCCCCCCTACCTGATACAAGACCACATATGCACCGCCGTGCCGATATCGTGTAGATACAATCCAACAAGTGCAGTGTCACGCCCCGACGCGGAATATCGGGACGTACGGTTAGAAACTAGCTAGAGATAACAGTAATACGTTAAACTAAACAATTACACAAGTGCTATGGAAAGAAATAACTCTATTGATCAAGGATATACCAAATTTTATTACAATAACCAACAACTATTTAAACACGATCAAACATAACTTCCAAAATGATTCTAATACAATCACTGACTCCAAAAGTAATAAAGTACTAACAAGATGCTAAGGAATAACTAAGGTAGACAACTATGCCAACACGGCATCTACTAACAAGTACACTCAAAGTATCACTCCTGTCCCTCCCCATCGGTATGCGCATCATCACCTGAACAGTCTGGAAAGGGGGGAAACAACAACTATGAGCTGACGCTCAGTAGGAAATAACAGGCAAGTTTACGTGATTAACAATTAATAACATTTTCATATGCCATGCTAATAAAGGAAATAAATGACGATATAATGAAACAACGTAATAAAAGATCTTGCAAGGTCAAGAAATATAATGACAAGAATTAACGAGGATAACAAGTACAAGAATTTACAACAGGAGATAGTAATAGAGAATTGGCCAACAAGCAAGTATTTTAAACAACATTCCAAGCACGATCAAGTAACAAGAGTAACAAGAGATTTTCTATCGTAGACATCACACTAGTCATGCACTCGGTGCAATACCTCACCATGTCATTATAACATCCCATGGGCTCACTAATTTTTCGGGCACTCTCCCCAGGACCAGACCGGGCCCTTATGATGCGTTGGCATTGATTTATTGGATCCAAGATCCCACGTTGTCTAGACATTCAGTCAAGTTAAATGGCCAATTTAATCAGAGGAATTACTGTCCATAAGTTCAGATTTAAAGGACTAACTTGTCCTTGGATTCCATAGCACGAAACACGATAAAACTCATCTCCAAGAGATGTGCGGTCGTACAGAAGCCGCTCGAGGGGTATATACAGCTACTACTAGGCCGCGTATACAGGAACTGGACTGAAACTCAGCCCTACGAGGTCAAGGATGAACGGCTGACAGTAGGCCGCTCTAAGGTATGAACGGTGCATAATGGGCCGCACATGTCCAGAGGACATTAAGACCCATGAATAAGATATACGGACCATACTGGGCCGTATTAATGATATGCGGTCCGAATCGGGCCGCCTATGAGGGTATGCGGTCTAATAGAGGCCGCGCATGCCTCTCATAGTCTAATTCGATTCAAGTCTTAAACCAGCGGTTCGGGCACGTAAACCGGTAGTTCTAGTGGTCATTAGGTTCATAACAGGGATATAAAGAAATCCCGTGAAGCTAAGTTCACCGGATGGAGTGTCCGGTGATAAGTTTACGACTTAAAGGGGTTAATGACTTACTAAAAGTCCACATTTTGTCAAAACATTATACTGGAATAGAATGATTATCCAGCAACTAAACATATAGTTTTAATCCTAATTACCATGTTAAATCATCAAGAATTATCATTTACATTAAGTCAATTTGCCAAAAAGATGATTCAAGATGATAAGCTAATGAACAAGATCGCGTAGGAATGAACTACATGCAATTAACAGAAATTTAGTTACATAATTAACTACTAATCATGTGAGTTTCTAATTTACTAATTATCATTTATGACACTAAGATGAATCATTTAAAACTAGTATTAAGTCACATTCTGTAAGGATAAACGGTTCCTGGAGAACCTTTCATCTCTGGGCTTAACAGGAGGCATACGGGCGGAAAGGGGGCTTGCAGGGCTACACTGGGAGTTGGGCGGCCAGGGGCAGGCCGCCCAAGGTGTTGGGCGGTTCCCTGAGGGCCGCCCAAGGGGTTGGGCAGTCCTGGAGTGGCCGCCCATCCCCTGGGATGTGTGGTCACTTTCTGGCCGTCTAAGTTATGTGGTTTGTTCTGGACCTTATATCTAGATGTGTGGTCTAGGGCATGGCCGCCCAACTCTGGATATGTGGTCCAGTAGGGGCCGCCCAACCCAGTTATGTGGTCTCTGAGAGACCGTCCAACTAGGATATGTGGTCTATCGTAAGACCGTTTAACCCTGGGTGTACTCCGGTCATCACTTCCACGTCCGATGAACGTCGGGAAGATGGGGGTTGCTAGGGTTTGATTAAAACGCTAATAAATCATGGAAACAGATTCCAATTAAGGGGTTTTTGGTACCGTTGGAAAGATAATGTAAAACTCTACCTAACAGTAAGGTCAATTGCATGATTAATTGCTGAAATCGAGATTTATAAAGTCAAGAACATAAGAAACCCTAGTTTTGACATGCTGTTGCTAAAACGTAAAATTCTCTCAATATACATAATGACATTTGGGGCTTATTATATCAAAAGAAAGCTAATTCGATGCTGATTCCAACCATATATGATATGTTATATGGGGATCAAGATTCATAACTCGAAATCATAACTTAACATGAAAGAACACATCGAAAACTAGGTCTAGACATGCTGTTACTCCGAACAGAAATTCTCTAAACATGCTTCATGAAATTTAGGGCTTTCTACGTCAAATGAAAGCTAACATAATGCTGAGTACATGCATATATATTAATTATAGTTTGGTCTGTTATAACCTACCTCAATCGAAGATTGAAATAAGATGCTAGATATGAAGAACGAACTTGATAACCCTTCTCAAAAATCTCAATATCTCCCTGGATACCTAATAAAAATTACGGCTTTTACTACCAATGGAAAGAGCTCGTCGAGAGGATCAAAATGATGTACTCATGTGTCAAATTTGGTTGAGGGTACCTACTTTAATCGAAGGAACAAAAAAGAATAAAGGAGGACGACGAGATGCCGACCCACCTCCACTAATCGTCAAATAACTTCCTTGATCGAACTCCTCTGCGGCTGCCGCTGCTACCAAAGGAAAATAGGGTTGAAGAGCTTCATTTTTATAGCTCATACACCTTCTGGAGCCTTCGGAGCTGGGAGTATTTGTCGATGCAAGGTGAGTGTTTGAAACGGCGCCGAAATATTTGACCCAATCAAAGCTCGGCCGCCACCACACTCTAGAGTTAGGGTTTCGCTCAATTAACAGAAAGAAAATGATCCTTAGATCGTGACCTTCCATTTGCCACCGATTTGGGCTCATTTGGTTGAGTATTAAGGTCTAATTTCGCGTTTTAAGTTAAGGTTAGGTAAAAGTTAGGTAAATATGTATTTTCGACTTAATCCTCTAATTAGACAAGCTTACGTATTTTAGTTGGGTCGACCACAGAAGACAAAGTTGATACATAAATGGTCCTTTACCCAATTACTATTTTTTCAGATTTTTATAAGGTAGTCAAATTTTTACTAGTTCTATTTACAAGGTAATTAAATATTAAATTCTGAAATTCAAGCATTAAACCATTTTAATTCAATTTTTAATCAATAAAGGCTCAATAAATAATTTGGGGTATTACACCATCCCCTACTTAAAGAATTTGGTCCTCCAAATTCACTGCACTAAATACAGGAGGTAGGGAATAGAGATCGCTCACCTAGAATAGGTCGGGATACCGCTTCCGCATAGTATCTTCAGACTCCCAAGTAGCTTCTTCGGTCCCACGCCGACTCCACTGAATCTTGACCATCGGTATGGAACGATTTTGAAGTTGTTGCTGCTTCCGGTCCAGAATCTTGATCGATCTTTCTTCATAGGTCAAATCTTTCTTCAGTTCGAAATCCACATGCTGAATGATGTGAGTGGGGTCATACACGTATTTCCGTAACATAGACACATGGAAAATATTGTGTACGCCAGACAACTGAGGCGGCAATGCCAGTCTGTAAGCAACCTCTCCCACTCTATCCAGGATCTCGAATGGACCAATATATCTCGGACTTAGCTTGCCATGAATGCCAAATCTGCGAATCCCTCTCGTCGGAGAGACATTGAGAAAAACATGCTCGCCAACCTGAAACTCCAATTCTCTCCTTCTATTGTCGGCATAACTCTTCTGTCTTGATTGGGCTACTTGTAACCGGTCTCGGATAATACGGATGTTCTGTGATGATTCTGAAATAAGATCCGGTCCAAGCCACTGTTTCTCACCTATCTCATCCCAACATAATGGGGAACGACAGCTTCTTCCATACAATGCTTCAAAAGGAGCCATCTATATGCTGGATTGGTAACTGTTGTTGTAGGCGAATTCAATTAATGCCAAGTGATCACTCCAACTACCTCCGAAATCAATCATGCATACTCTAAGCATATCTTCCACTATCTGGTTGGTTCTTTTAGTCTGTCCATCTGTCTGTGGATGAAAAGCAGTACTGAAATTCAGACGAGTACCAAGAGACTCTTGCAGTCCCTTCCAGAAATGTGAAGTAAATCTGGGGTCTCTATCAGACACAATGCTGGATGGTATACCATGGAGCCTTACCACTTCCTTCAAATACAAAGCAGCCAATACATCAACTGTCCATTTAGACTTAATGGGTAAGAAATGAGCTGACTTTGTCAATCGATCGACAATCACCCATATCGCATTAAGTCCACCACGAGTCTTAGGTAGACCCATGATGAAGTCCATGCCAATGCTTTCCCACTTCCATTGGGGTATGTCGAGTGGTTTCAACTTTCCTGTCGGTCGAAAATGTTCAGCCTTAACTTGCTGACAAACCAAGCATCTACTCACGAAGTCTGCAACTTCCCTTTTCATATTCGGCCACCAAAAGGATCTCTTCAAATCCTTGAACATTTTAGTGCCTCCAGGATGAATGGTGTATTTGGATCTATGTGCTTCCTCAAGAATCTTGTTCTTTAACTCAGCTTCATCAGGTATACAAGTTCTACCCTGGAATAACAATCTTCCATCGTTAGCCATCATGAAGTCAGGTTTGCTGCTCAAGCTTCCCTTGATCTCCTCTAGCTCGGGATCATTATCTTGCAAAGACTTGATTTCCATCAACAATTCGGGCTTAAGTCGAATCTGTGCAATCATAACCCGATCATTGTCGACATTAAGGTCCAGGCTAGCTAATTACTCCAGTAACCTCCACTCTTGTAACATGAGACTTGACAATTTAGCTACAGGCTTCCGATGTAAGACCCCAAATTCTTTAGAAATTTATTTAGAAAGTTATTTGTAATTATTTAGAATTTATTTGAAGTTATTCGAAATTAATGAGAATTATCCAAATTAATTAGATTAATTAATTAATTAATAGAATAAGTCATTTTTCAACTATTTTATAAAAATCCCCAAAAATCACATCTTGTAGAATTAATTTTGTTTAGCAACTTTGTCTTCTACATTTAAGCCTAAGAAAATCATTTATTACGCCGGAATTAGTGAACTTAGTCTTCCGAACTTAATATTTAATTAATTACGGAACAGTATAAGTAATAATTCGACTACCTCAGAAAAATCTGTAAAAATAGTAAATAGATTAATATTGATGTAGATAACAACTTTTCCTTCTGGCTTTAAGCCATGGTAAATCCGTGGTAAGATCTATTTAGAATTCAAACCCAAATGTGCACACTTTTGACTCATACCTAACCCTTAGATTAAAACGCGAAATTCGACATGATTACTCAACCAAATGATCTGAAATCAGGGGCAAATGAAGGCCACAATGTAAGGAACATTTACCCTCAATCAATTTGAGGTAAACTTAGCCCCAAAACGTGCTGCCGACATAGTTTGGTCAAGTCTAGGATTTCGGCGCCGTTTCTAAACACGCGGCTTGCAGCAGCGAATACTCCCAATTCCGAAGGCTCCAGAAGCTCTATGAGCTATCAAAATGAAGCCCTACGAGTCTTCTTTCATTTGGCTGCTGTGGGGTTCGCTGAAATTTCGGATCTGAGGAGATCTAGTTCGATTTGTGGAGGTCGGTCAGTAGGCCGTTGGCTTCTCTTCATCCTTCTTTGATCCATCGATTGAGGTAGGAATTCTCAACCAAATCTTGATCATGAGTATAGCAAATTGTTCCTCTCATCGAGCTCTATCCATTGGTGGCAAAAGCCCCAATTTTCATTAGGTATCCGTGGAGAAATCGAGCTTTTGGTGAGGTGCTGTCCAAGTGTTCTTCATCCTAGGGTTCGAGTTTTCTCTCTCCGATTTGAGGTAGGATCTAACAACCAAACTTTAATTAGTTCACATGAAGTAATCAGCATGTTATTATCTTTCATTTAACTTAGAAAGCCCCAAATTCCATTGAGCATGCATCATGAATTTCGAAGTTTTGTAAAAATATATCTAGAACATGTTTCATATAGAATTCCTTAAGCCAGAGCTTGATTACGGGCTCATTTTGAGTCATATAACTTGATCTTAATGTAGCATATAGTATATGGTTGGATTCATGATCGAGTTAGCTTTCTTTTGACACCAAAATCCCTAAATTTGGTTTTGTATATCGAGAGTATTTGTCAATTTAGTGGAGGTATGTCCTGAACTAGGTCTACTTGTGTTCTTCATAGAATAGGTTGTGATTCTTGTGATTTCTGATGAAATTAGTGTTTCCAAATTGTAGTTTTATGACCCTAGAATGTCCATTAACATTCCTAGATCATATGGTTTTAATTTCAACTCATTTGGACCCCATTTGGGTGAGATTTCACGTTTTCCGGAAGCAACAGCCGTTGCTGTTCTTGCAGGGGTCGACCCCAGGGGTCGACCCATGCACCTGGCTATCCAGGCAGCCCGAGGGTCGACCCCTGGGGTCGACCCATTCGGCCCAGACGCGAGGGTCGACCCCAGGGGTCGACCCATGCAGTTCCAGAACCCCGTTTTGCAGGGGTCGACCCCAAGGGTCGACCCGTACACCAGAAAACCCGTTTTCTTCGTTTTTCGAACCGAAAATGGATCCGAATCAATGGGGAATCAACCCATTTAACTTAGACCCATTGAAATTATATGTTTGAAGAACTTTTGATCTATTCATGTACCCCTCTTGATTTCAAATTTGGATTGGTTCCTACATGCAAACTTAGCATAAAAACGCACCGTTTACCATCTTCATTTCAATGCATACAAGATTAAATAGAAACTCACTTAATTAATGATTAATGGTGTAACTAAATCTTTGTTAATGCATTCTTTTTCACTCCTGTGAGAGCTTGTTCTTTACCTTGACAACTTGTTCTAGCTTGATGGCACTTTGGCTAATACAAATGATAATGGTTAATCATGATATCTTAACTTGGTGATTAGGATTAATATGTTGATTAGCTTGATTGATAGCTGCTGTTCTACAGTAATGCAGCATGATTTACTCTTATTGTGACTTGATTTCAATCTCCTTGATGATTATACTTACCTTGGAATTCTGGAAATGAATCTCTTTCCTACTTGATGTTGTTATTGCTACTTAGCTTAAACCTTGGAATTCTGGCCATAAACTGTGGAAGTCTAGATTCGTGGGATCTTTGATCCAAAAGAAATCAATGCCTGGCAAACAAATAAGGGCTCGGTCTGGTCCTGGGAAGAGCGCCCGAACACTACGTGTACCCCCGGGGAGGTGAATGACTAGGTGTGGCATTTGGCACCAGTACTTGACATGTGTTAAATCTAGGACTGTCCACTACTCACTACTCTCTCCACTACTCCCTATATTACTCGCTATTACGTTTCACTTTCCACTCTTTACTGTTCTATACTCTACTTGTGGTTACTCTACTTGTTGATTACTTGGACGTGGAAATGAAAATACATGCGTGCTTGACATGACTAGAATTGACTTGATATGGCCAACTTCTTATCGTTATCTCCTGTAGTAAATTCTTGTCTTACCATTCTATTCATTATATTTCTTGACCTTGCAAGATCTTTAATTCCGTTTCGTGATATTATCGTTATCTTTTTATTGTTTTATCATTTGTAGCATGACATTTTAAAATGTAATTAAATTGTTAATCACTTATACCCGTCTGTTATTTCCTACTGAGCGTCAGCTCATAGTTGTGTTTTCCCCCTTTCCAGGCTTTTCAGGTGACGCGCTTACCGATGGGGAAGGGCTGGAGTGATGTCTTGAGTGTATCAGTTCTAGTGGTGTTTTGGAGAGCATTTAGTTTCAGTTATGTCATTGAGTTTTAGTGGTTGATTATTCCAGTTGTATTAAGTTAAACTTGAGGTTATTGTATCAGTTGTGGTTTGTTAATGATCATTTAGTATTCCATCTTGTAGCACTTGTGTATCATTTTAGATTTAGTTCCCTCTCTTGCTAGCGTGTCCCTAACTGTACGTCCCGATACTTCCGCCTTGTTCGGGGCGTGACAGTTTAGTTGGTATCAGAGCCCTAGGTTTCACATTCCTAGGTTTCCTAAGTTGTAGGTTTTCTTGCATTGCATCCCAATGACCGGTATATCAAAAGGTGTTGTCCGAACGTTAGGCTACGCCTATCGGGAAGGTCGCACACTTGCGCGAGTGGTCTTCGGACCGATTACCTCCGCCAGGTACCGAGTTTTGGTCGTGTCTAGGTGCATTAGATCCCTAACCTTGTAAAAGTCTAGACCTGACCTGTGAGATTGGGTAGAACTTGGGTTAAGTTCGTTTCTTAATCGTATAACTATTTATCTTGATTAAACCTAAGTAATCTATTTCTCGTGTAGATGGCAGCTGATCGTGCTGAATGGAGGAACCTGCAGCGTACGGTTCAAGGCCTTACTCAGGCCCTTCAGCAAGTAGCTCAGGCAGGAGCGGCACAGCATGGCACCGGTGATCTATACCGGAACTTCCGCGGAATGAATCCGCCTAGATTCGCTGGTTCGACTGACCCTGACCAAGCCGAGCACTGGCTAGATGAGATGGGAAGAATCTTTGAAGTTATGCAATGCACCAACCAGGAGCGTGTCCTTTTGTCCACATTTCAACTGGAACATGATGCACGTACTTGGTGGGATTCTATCAAGGCAACTCTCGGTGATCGGCAAGTTATGTGGGAAGAGTTCGAGGAATTCTTCAACAGCAAGTATTTTTCCGATAGAGTGCAAGAGAAGAAAGCGGCAGAGTTCGCGGCCTTGAAACAGCGAGGTTTGTCCGTGGCAGAGTATGAGGCTCAATTTGCACGGCTTTCTCGATATGCTACACATCTCATTTCCACCGAGAAGATGAAGGCGAAGCGCTTTCTCAATGGATTGAAGCTTCATTATATCAACCAGTTGGCACCGATGGAGATTTCCACTTATTCCGAGATGGTAAGGAAAGCACAAGTTCTAGAGGATACTCTTGAGATGACGGAGAGAATCCGTGGGAAAGGTACCAAGAAAGAATTACCTACGGGTTCCGGGAGTGTCAAACCCGGGTATACCAAGAAGAGGCCTATTAGTGGACCTGGTTCGTGGAGCGGGTCCGGATCGTGGAAAGGCAAGATGCCGAGGCATGAAGACAAGAAGCCTGGCCCTATTGTTCCATTCAAGGGCGTGTGCAACTATTGTGATCGTCCGGGTCACAAGATAGAGGAGTGCTGGCGCAAGCAAGGCGCCTGTTTGCGATGCGGAAGCAAGGAGCATCGTATCCCCAATTGTCCTCTCATATCGGAACAAGCTACACCGGCAAAACCTCTAGTCTTCAAGAAACCACAAGGCAAGCTTCAAGCTTTACATGCAGATGAAACTGGGATTTCTGATGATGGCGGACTCGTCGAAGGTACCCTTACTATAATCGATAAGCCCGCTTTTGCTCTCTTTGATACTGGTGCAACACATTCTTTTATTTCACGGAGATTTGCTAAGTCATTAGCTGTGGAACCTGTTTTGATGAATACTCCGTTAGAGATTTCAACCCCTATTGGCACTAGATCAACAATCCAGTATTTCTATCCTTCTAGTAAGGTTATGATTGGTGAACAGAACTTTCCAGCAGATTTGGTCTGCATGGATATGAAGATTATGATGTAATCCTAGGAGCAGACTGGTTGGCCAAGTATGAGGCCAATGTTCACTGTAGTTCTAGCTCAGTGACTTTTACTGGACATTCTGGTTTATCTTTTACGGGAGTCAAGCACCATAACTCCGTACCGCTCATCTCGGCTCTTCGAGCTGATAAGCTTTTGAGGCATGGGTGTGAGGCTTTTCTAGCCTTTGTTTGTGCAACTCCTGAGCAGCAGATGGAGATCAAGGACATTCCTGTTGTCCGAGATTTTCCTGATGTCTTTCCAGAAGAACTACCAGGACTTCCGCCTGAGCGGGAAGTTATCTTTTCTATTGATCTTATTCCTGGCACAGCTCCTATTTCTAAGGCTCCTTATCGTATGTCTCCTGCGGAACTAAGGGAACTGAAGCAGCAACTGATGGAGTTACTTGAGAAGGGTTTTATTCGTCCTAGTACTTCTCCGTGGGGAGCCCCTGTGATATTCGTCAGGAAGAAAGATGGTTCGATGAGGTTGTGCATTGATTATCGGCAAATAAACCAGCAGACTGTCAAGAACAAATATCCCTTGCCGAGGATTGACGAGTTATTTGACCAGATAGCGGGAGCTCAATATTTTTCTAAGATCGATCTTCGATCTGGATATCACCAGTTGCGGATTAAGGAGAGGATATTTATAAAACGGCTTTCCGCAGCAGGTATGGTCATTTTGAATTTGTCGTTATGCCTTTTGGTCTAACGAATGCTCCAGCAGCTTTCATGCAGTTGATGAACGACATATTTCGGCCCTATCTTGATCAATGGGTCGTAGTCTTTATTGATGACATCCTGATTTATTCTAAGAATGAGGAGGAGCATGCTGAGCATCTGAGAATGGCATTGCAACTATTGAAAGATCATCAGCTATATGCTAAGTTCAGTAAGTGTGAGTTCTGGCTACAAGAAGTGTCCTTTCTCGGACATATTATCACCAAGGAAGGTATTTCTGTTGATCCTTCGAAGATTGAGGCAGTGAAGAATTGGGAACAGCCTTCTAGTGCAACTGAAGTTAGAAGTTTCCTAGGCCTGGCAGGCTATTACCGAAGATTTATTCAAGATTTCTCCAAGATTGCAGTACCTATGACAAGATTAACCCGTAAGGAGAATAAGTTTGATTGGTCAGATGATTGTCAGCGAGAAGATTGAGGCAGTGAAGAATTGGGAACAGCCTTCTAGTGCAACTGAAGTTAGAAGTTTCCTAGGCCTGGCAGGCTATTACCGAAGATTTATTCAAGATTTCTCCAAGATTGCAGTACCTATGACAAGATTAACCCGTAAGGAGAATAAGTTTGATTGGTCAGATGATTGTCAGCGAAGCTTTCAGACTCTGAAGGAGTGTTTGACTACTGCACCTATTTTGGCTTTACCTTCTGGTGAAGGAGGATTTGTTGTTTATACTGATGCTTCAGGTATTGGCTTAGGCTGTGTACTCATGCAGCATGGGAAGGTGATTGCCTATTCCTCTAGGCAGTTGAGGAAGCACGAAGATAATTATCCTGTTCATGATTTGGAACTTGCTGCAGTCGTGTTTGCTTTGAAGATATGGAGGCATTACTTGTATGGAGAAACCTTTACAGTGTTTTCAGATCATAAGAGTTTGAAGTATTTATTTTCTCAAAAGGAACTCAACATGAGGCAGCGGAGATGGTTGGAGTACTTGAAAGACTTCGACTTCTCGATTGAGTATCATCCTGGCAAAGGTAATGTTGTGGCAGATGCATTAAGCCGGAAGCCGGTAGCTAGACTGTCAAGTCTCATGTTACAAGAATGGAGATTGTTGGAACAATTATCTAGTCTGGATCTCAATATTGACAACGATCGGATCTTGATTGCTCAGATTCAACTTAAACCTGAATTATTGATAGAGATCAAGTCCTTGCAAGATAATGATCCCGAGTTAGTAGAGATCAAGGGAAACTTGAGCAGTAGACCTGACTTCATGTTAGCCGATGATGGTAGATTATTATTTAAAGGCAGAACTTGTGTTCCGGATGAGGCTACAATAAAGAACAAAATTCTTGAGGAAGCTCATAGATCCAGATATACCATTCATCCTGGAGGCACTAAGATGTACCGAGATTTGAAAAGGTCCTTTTGGTGGTCGAATATGAAAAGAGAAGTTGCAGATTTTGTGAGCAGATGTTTGGTATGTCAGCAAGTTAAGGCCGAACATTTCAGACCAGCAGGGAAATTGAAACCACTCGACATACCCCAATGGAAGTGGGAAAGCATTGGCATGGATTTCATTATGGGTCTACCTAGGACTCGTGGTGGATTTGATGCGATATGGGTGATTGTCGATCGTTTGACAAAGTCGGCTCATTTCTTACCAATTAAGTCCAAGTGGACGATTGATGTGTTGGCTGCTTTGTATATAAAGGAAGTGGTGAGATTGCATGGTATTCCAGTGAATATAGTATCTGATCGAGACCCCAGATTTACTTCACATTTCTGGAAGGGACTGCAAGAGTCTTTGGGTACTCGTCTGAATTTCAGTACTGCTTTTCATCCACAGACAGATGGACAGACTGAAAGAACCAATCAGATAGTGGAAGATATGTTGCGAGCTTGCATGATTGATTTCGGTGGTAATTGGAGTGAGCATTTGGCATTAATTGAATTTGCCTACAATAACAGCTATCAGTCTAGTATTCAGATGGCTCCTTTTGAAGCACTATATGGTAGAAGTTGTCGTTCCCCGTTGTGTTAGGACGAGGTAGGTGAGAAACAGTGGCTTGGACCAGATCTTGTTTCGGAATCATCACAGAACATCCGTGTTATCCGAGACCGGTTACAAGTAGCCCAGTCAAGACAGAAGAGTTATGCCGACAACAGAAGGAGAGCATTGGAATTTCAGGTTGGCGAGCATGTGTTCTTAAAGGTCTCTCCGACGAGAGGGATCCGAAGATTTGGCATTCATGGCAAGCTGAGTCCGAGGTACATTGGTCCATTCGAGATTCTAGATAGAGTGGGAGAGGTGGCATATAGACTGGCTTTACCACCGCATTTGTCTGGTGTACACAATATTTTCCATGTGTCTATGTTACGGAAATATGTGTACGATCCCACTCATATCATTCAGCAGGTGGATTTTGAACTGAAGGAAGATTTGACCTATGAGGAAAGACCTGTCAAGATTCTGGACCGGAAGCAACAACAACTCCGGAATCGTTCGATACCGATGGTCAAGATTCAGTGGAGTCGGCGTGGGACCGAAGAAGCTACATGGGAATCTGAAGAGACTTTGCGAAAGCGGTATCCCGATCTATTCTAGGTGAGCGATCTTTTCTACTCTCAGTTTTAGTGCAGTGAATTTGGAGGACCAAATTCCTTTAAGTAGGGGAGGGTGTAAGACCCCAAATTCTTTAGAAATTTATTTAGAAAGTTATTTGTAATTATTTAGAATTTATTTGAAGTTATTCGAAATTAATGAGAATTATCCAAATTAATTAGATTAATTAATTAATTAATAGAATAAGTCATTTTTCAACTATTTTATAAAAATCCCCAAAAATCACATCTTGTAGAATTAATTTTTTTAGCAACTTTGTCTTCTACATTCAAGCCTAAGAAAATCATTTATTACGCCGGAATTAGTGAACTTAGTCTTCCGAACTTAATATTTAATTAATTACGGAACAGTATAAGTAATAATTCGACTACCTCAGAAAAATCTGTAAAAATAGTAAATAGATTAATATTGATGTAGATAACAACTTTTCTTTCTTGCTTTAAGCCATGGTAAATCCGTGGTAAGATCTATTTAGAATTCAAACCCAAATGTGCACACTTTTGACTCATACCTAACCCTTGGATTAAAACGCGAAATTCGACATGATTACTCAACCAAATGATCTGAAATCAGGGGCAAATGAAAGGCCACAATGTAAGGAACATTTACCCTCAATCAATTTGAGGTAAACTTAGCCCCAAAACGTGCTGCCGACATAGTTTGGTCAAGTCTAGGATTTCGGCGCCGTTTCTAAACACGCGGCTTGCAGCAGCGAATACTCCCAATTCCGAAGGCTCCAGAAGCTCTATGAGCTATCAAAATGAAGCCCTACGAGTCTTCTTTCATTTGGCTGCTGTGGGGTTCGCTGAAATTTCGGATCTGAGGAGATCTAGTTCGATTTGTGGAGGTCGGTCAGTAGGCCGTTGGCTTCTCTTCATCCTTCTTTGATCCATCGATTGAGGTAGGAATTCTCAACCAAATCTTGATCATAAGTATAGCAAATTGTTCCTCTCATCGAGCTCTATCCATTGGTGGCAAAAGCCCCAATTTTCATTAGGTATCCGTGGAGAAATCGAGCTTTTGGTGAGGTGCTGTCCAAGTGTTCTTCATCCTAGGGTTCCGAGTTTTCTCTCTCCGATTTGAGGTAGGATCTAACAACCAAACTTTAATTAGTTCACATGAAGTAATCAGCATGTTATTATCTTTCATTTAACTTAGAAAGCCCCAAATTCATTGAGCATGCATCATGAATTTCGAAGTTTTGTAAAAATATATCTAGAACATGTTTCATATAGAATTCCTTAAGCCAGAGCTTGATTACGGGCTCATTTTGAGTCATATAACTTGATCTTAATGTAGCATATAGTATATGGTTGGATTCATGATCGAGTTAGCTTTCTTTTGACACCAAAATCCCTAAATTTGGTTTTGTATATCGAGAGTATTTGTCAATTTAGTGGAGGTATGTCCTGAACTAGGTCTACTTGTGTTCTTCATAGAATAGGTTGTGATTCTTGTGATTTCTGATGAAATTAGTGTTTCCAAATTGTAGTTTTATGACCCTAGAATGTCCATTAACATTCCTAGATCATATGGTTTTAATTTCAACTCATTTGGACTCCATTTGGGTGAGATTTCACGTTTTCCGGAAGCAACAGCCGTTGCTGTTCTTGCAGGGGTCGACCCCAGGGGTCGACCCATGCACCTGGCTATCCAGGCAGCCCGAGGGTCGACCCCTAGGGTCGACCCATTCGGCCCAGACGCGAGGGTCGACCCCAGGGGTCGACCCATGCAGTTCCAGAACCCCGTTTTGCAGGGGTCGACCCCAAGGGTCGACCCGTACACCAGAAAACCCATTTTCTTCGTTTTTCGAACCGAAAATGGATCCGAATCAATGGGGAATCAACCCATTTAACTTAGACCCATTGAAATTATATGTTTGAAGAACTTTTGATCTATTCATGTACCCCTCTTGATTTCAAATTTTGGATTGGTTCCTACATGCAAACTTAGCATAAAAACGCACCGTTTACCATCTTCATTTCAATGCATACAAGATTAAATAGAAACTCACTTAATTAATGATTAATGGTGTAACTAAATCTTTGTTAATGCATTCTTTTTCACTCCTGTGAGAGCTTGTTCTTTACCTTGACAACTTGTTCTAGCTTGATGGCATTTTGGCTAATACAAATGATAATGGTTAATCATGATATCTTAACTTGGTGATTAGGATTAATATGTTGTTTAGCTTGATTGATAGCCGCTGTTCTACAGTAATGCAGCATGATTTACTCTTATTGTGACTTGATTTCAATCTCCTTGATGATTATACTTACCTTGGAATTCTGGAAATGAATCTCTTTCCTACTTGATGTTGTTATTGCTACTTAGCTTAAACCTTAGAATTCTGGCCATAAACTGTGGAAGTCTAGATTCGTGGGATCTTTGATCCAAAAGAAATCAATGCCTGGCAAACAAATAAGGGCTCGGTCTGGTCCTGGGAAGAGCGCCCGAACACTACGTGTACCCCCGGGGAGGTGAATGACTAGGTGTGGCATTTGGCACCAGTACTTGACATGTGTTAAATGTAGGACTGTCCACTACTCACTACTCTCTCCACTACTCCCTATATTACTCGCTATTACGTTTCACTTTCCACTCTTTACTGTTCTATACTCTACTTGTGGTTACTCTACTTGTTGATTACTTGGACGTGGAAATGAAAATACATGCGTGCTTGACATGACTAGAATTGACTTGATATGGCCAACTTCTTATCGTTATCTCCTGTAGTAAATTCTTGTCTTACCATTCTATTCATTATATTTCTTGACCTTGCAAGATCTTTAATTCCGTTTCGTGACATTATCGTTATCTTTTTATTGTTTTATCATTTGTAGCATGACATTTTAAAATGTAATTAAATTGTTAATCACTTATACCCGTCTGTTATTTCCTACTGAGCGTCAGCTCATAGTTGTGTTTTCCCCCTTTCCAGGCTTTTCAGGTGACGCGCTTACCGATGGGGAAGGGCTGGAGTGATGTCTTGAGTGTATCAGTTCTAGTGGTGTTTTGGAGAGCATTTAGTTTCAGTTATGTCATTGAGTTTTAGTGGTTGATTATTCCAGTTGTATTAAGTTAAACTTGAGGTTATTGTATCAGTTGTGGTTTGTTAATGATCATTTAGTATTCCATCTTGTAGCACTTGTGTATCATTTTAGATTTAGTTCCCTCTCTTGCTAGCGTGTCCCTAACTGTACGTCCCGATACTTCCGCCTTGTTCGGGGCGTGACATCCGACTTAATGCATCTGCCACAACATTGCCTTTTCTAGGATGATACTCAATCGAGAAGTCGAAGTCCTTAAAGTACTCCAACCATCTTCTCTGCCTCATGTTGAGTTCCTTCTGAGAGAATAAATATTTCAGACTCTTATGATCTAAAAATACTGTGAATGTTTCTCCATACAAGTAATGCCTCCAAATCTTCAAGGTAAAAACCACTGCTGCTAGTTCCAAGTCATGAACTGGATAATTCTCTTCATGCTTCCTCAACTGCCTAAAAGAATAGGCAATCACCTTCCCATGCTGCATAAGTACACAGCCTAAACCAATACCTGAAGCATCAGTGTAAACGACAAAACCTCTATCACCAGAAGGTAAAGCCAATACAGGTGCAGTAGTCAAACACTCCTTCAAAGTCTGAAAACTTCGCTGACAATCTTCTGACCAATCAAACTTGTTCTCCTTGCGGGTTAATCTTGTCATAGGTATCGCAATCTTAGAGAAATCTTGGATAAATCTTCGGTAGTAGCCTGCCAGGCCTAGGAAACTCCTAACTTCAGTCACACTGGTAGGCTGTTCCCAATTCTTCACTGCCTCTACCTTTGAAGGATCAACAGAAATTCCTTCCTTGGTGATGATATGTCCGAGAAAGGATACCTCTTATAGCCAGAAGTCACACTTACTGAACTTGGCAAATAGCTGATGATCTCTCAATAGTTACAATGCCATCCTCAGATGTTCAACATGCTCCTCTTCACTCTTAGAATAGATCAGGATGTCATCAATGAATACCACGACCCATTGATCAAGATAGGGCCGAAATACATTGTTCATCAACTGCATGAAAGCTGCTGGTGCATTCGTTAGACCAAAAGGCATAACGACAAATTCAAAATGACCATACCTGCTGCGGAAAGCTATTTTATAGATATCCTCTTCCTTAATCCGCAACTGATGATATCCAGATCGAAGATCGATCTTAGAAAAATACTGAGCTCCCGCTATCTGGTCAAATAATTCGTCAATCCTCGACAATGGATATTTGTTCTTGATAGTCTGCTGGTTCAATTGCCGATAATTGATGCACAAACTCATCGAACCATCTTTCTTCCGGACGAACAATACAGGGGCTCCCCAAGGGGAAGTACTAGGACGAATGAAACCCTTCTCGAGTAATTCCATCAACTGTTACTTTAACTCCCTCAGTTCCGCAGGAGACATACGGTAAGGAGCTTTTGAAATAGGAGACGTGCCAGGAATGAGATCAATAGAAAAGATAACTTCCCGCTCAGGCGGAAGTCCTGGTAGTTCTTCTGGAAAGACATCAGGAAAATCTCGGGCAACTGAAATGTCCTTAATCTCAATCTGCTGCTCGGGGGTCGCATAGACAAAGGCTATAAAAGCTTGACATCTACGCTTCACTAGCTTATCAGCTCGAAGAGCCGAGATAAGTGATACGGAGTTATGGTGCTTAACTCCCATGAAAGACAGTCTCGGGTGCCTACTAAAAGACACAGAGCTAGAACTGCAGTAAACATTGACCTCATATCTAGCCAACCAATCTGCTCTTAGGATTACATCATAATCCTTCATGTCCATGCAAACTAAATTGGCTGGAAAATTCTGTTCATCAATCATGACCTTACTAGAAGGATAGAAATACTGAATTGTCGATCTAGAACCAATAGGTGTTGATATTTCTAACGGAGAATTCATCAAAATAGGTTCCACAGCTAAAGACTTAGCAAATCTCTGAGAAATAAATGAATGCGTGGCACCAGTATCAAAAAGAACAAATGCTGGCTTGTCGAGTATAATAAGAGTACCTTCGATGAGTCCACCATCCTCAGCGATTTCTGCTTCATCTGCGTGCAAAGCTTGGAGCTTGCCTTGTTGTTTCTTGATGCCTTGAGGTTTCGCCGGTGTAGCTTGCTCCGATAAGAGAGGACAGTCAGGGATACGGTGCTCCCTACTTCCACATCGTAAACAGGCGCCTAGCTTGCGCCAGCACTCCTCCATCTTGTGACCAGGACGATCACAAAACTTGCATATGCCCTTGAATGGAACAATAGGGCTAGGTTTCTTGTCTTCGCGCTTCGGCATCTTGCCCTTCCACGATCCAGAACCACTCCATGAACAAGGTCCACTAATGGGCCTCTTCTTGTTATACCCGTGTTTGATACTCCCAGAACCCGTAGGTTGTTCCTTTCTTGCACCTTTTCCACGGATTCTTTCCATTATTTCTAGAGTATCTTTTAGGACTTGAGCCTTCCTCACCATTTCAGAATAAGTTGAGATCTCCATTGGTGCCAGTTGGTTGATATAATGCAGCCTCAGTCCATTGAGAAAGTGCTTGGCCTTCATCTTCTCGATAGATATCAAGTGAGTAGCATATCGGGATAGCCGAGAAAATTGAGCTTCATATTCTGCCACAGATAGATTGCGCTGCTTCAAAGCCGCGAACTCCGCTGCCTTCTTCTCTTGTACTCTATCAGAAAAATATTTGCTGTTAAAGAACTCCTCGAACTCCTCCCAAGTGACTTGCTGATCACCAAGGGTCGCTTTCACTGAATCCCACCATGTTCTAGCATCACGCTCCAGTTGAAAGGTTGATAGAAGGACACGCTCTTGATTGTTGCACTGTATTACTTCAAATATCCTTCCCATCTCATCTAGCCAGTGCTCGGCTTCATTAGGGTCAGTCGAGCTGTAATGCCCCAGGTTTTTCGGATCCTCGTTCGTGGGTCCCGGATCTGGTTTCTCGGAGTGTCCGACTCCATTGTGTCTGAAATTTCGTTTCGGACATCTTTCGTGTTCGGATCGGCATGATCCGGAGTTGTTTCGGAGGCCCGGAGTGTGTCCGCGGCTTTTCCGTGCGCGTTTTCTGATTTCCGCGTACGGGCTTCGACGAATCCTTCGGAACCCTGTAGCGGGTGAACCGGGTCTTTCACCAGCCCGCGAGTGGTGCCGTTGCGATCAGCACGTCGAGACGGTCGAGGAGGTGTATTTTTCTATTTTTCAAGATTTTTCCGATTTTTCGGATTTTCTATATATATCAATTCTTTTCTTTTCTTTTTACCTTTTTCTTTTCTTCTTCTTCTTTCTTCCTCCCGTGAGCGCAACGGTCATCCCCCCCCCCCTTCTTGCCCGTTGGACCTCGCGGCGCCCCTTCCTCCTCCGGCGACTGGTGGTGGACGACGGCGACGGCGCGGTGACGATGGCGGTGGCGAGAGGATCGTGGCGGTGTCCCCATTGGCGCGTGGGAGAGGAGTTCGTGGTTGAGCTAGATTTTGAGATCGGCGGCGATCCGGTGGATTTCGAGCTTCCTTGAAGTAGGGGGACGGATCCTTGCCCCCTTCATAGCATTCCCCGTGATTTATAGGCCGTGGAGAGGCCGAGTGGGGTTAAATCCATGCCGGGAGGGTCGTTTCCATGCTTGGGGTTTGAGCGCCGGATCCGTCGATTCGTGGAGTTTTTGATCGATTTGAGGGTTCTAGATGCATGCTAGGACGTTGTGGGGTGATCCCCCGTTGTTTTCCCTTCACCAGGGGTGGTGAATGGGCGTGGTTTTACGTTTCCTGGACGTGTTTCGCGAACCGGGCTCGGCCCGTTGTCGCGCTATAGTCCAAAGGTGCGTTCTTGATGAACGCGCCGTGTCGTCCGAGCATGTCCATCTGAGAAGACGAACAGTAAGGCGGTGGGGAATGTGCCTAGTTCTGGTAGCGTGATCTCCAGATCGCGCTATCCAAGACTAGCGCGTTCAGGTGTGAACGCGCTAGCTTTGGGCAGCGTGACATGGAAGATCGCGCTAGCCATAGCTAGCGCGTTCTTCGGTCTCGCGCTAGGGGCACCTAGCGCGACTATCCCCCTCCCCCGAACCGTGTTCTTGCGGGTAGCGTGACCTCCGGTTGGGTAAGTTATGGACCCGGTTGTGGCGTGTGGCCCTAGGGATGCCGTGGGCACCCAGTGAGAGCCACAGGGGCGCCCGGGGTTCCCCGGAGAATCAGTTACCTCGGTAGGGGTGCCGCGTGACTTGAGGGACGGTTGGACCTCATGCGTGTCCCCGGCATCCGTGCCTATCGTATGGTCATCAAGAGTCTGTGCTAGTGTTTGGTCGGTGGTTTCCGAGAGTCAGTCCTTACTTCCAGTGACCTGTCCACTAGTCGTAGCTCCCTGCGCACGCGTGTGTGGACCCACCTGGGAGTGGTGGAGAGCGAGACCCAGTGTGACGCGGTTTTTAGGCTGGTTACCGTAGGGCCCCTTGCCTTTGCCACTAGAGTCCGGTGGGGGGGAAAACCAGCTAGAGGACCCGACCTAGAGCAGATGGTCTGTGTGTGCACACGTAGTTGGGGGCTTAGGGCGCGCGCTGACGAGCGCGACCCTAGCTAGTCCTTGTTCTGGTATTTGTTGCGTGTCTGAGTCTCACGCCCGGGGCGTAGTAGCTAGACACTTGTGACGCGGTGTAAGACGTCAGGGGACGCATCCGGTCGTTCTTCTTGTGGATAGTGCTCCTGTTCACTGGCAGGCGTGGACTCGTGTTTTGTTGGACCGAGGTTCTGTAGTACGGTGCTGTTAGAGGAGACGGCTTTTCCGTTTATTTATTTCAGCTTGTTGGTTCTACCGTACTCCTGTTAGGTAGGGTTACATTCTGCCTTCTCACTTCTCGTGCGAGGTGGGGATTCGCGGGATCCCTACTGGGCCAATGAAATGAGGCTCACCCCTGCTTTTCAGGTGAGGCGGGGTCTTCGAGAGGAGCGGCAGAGTTTCAGCGCGGTCCTTCTAGCCAGGGTTAGTCGCCAGTCTGCCAGAGCCGGGGGATGCCCCGTGTAGTTGTACTTTCTTTCCTGTTGACTGTACTTTCTTTTGGACATGAGACACTGTGGACCTTGTAGCAGTTTATTTATTTATATTATTATGTGCATTTTATTTTGGATTATTGTGCTATCTCTGTGGTCGTTGCAGCTTCTCTTGTACCCCCACACCACTCCTTTCTACCCTTCCGAGTCTTCGGGCTCGTGGGTTGGCGGGTCGAGATTCGAGACGCGCCGGTTCTTTTCCGGTACTCGGATCCTCGGGTCGTCACAGCTGGTATCAGAGCGTAGGTTGTGGAGGTGCATCGAAACTTGGAACGAATTGCAGTGGTCCAGAAGGTCCATGAATGTCCTGTACAGTC
Source organism: Amorphophallus konjac (assembly GCA_022559845.1). Taxonomy (NCBI): domain Eukaryota; kingdom Viridiplantae; phylum Streptophyta; class Magnoliopsida; order Alismatales; family Araceae; genus Amorphophallus; species Amorphophallus konjac. The sequence goes on along the minus strand of CM040117.1, from coordinate 240,577,001 downwards.
GGCGACTGGCTTAGGGTCGTGTGATTTATTGATCTCCGGTTGCTTTTCTTTGATGCCAGGTGTGTTATGGCGCCACGGAGGAGGACTCGTGCCCAGCAGGGAGAGTCTAGTGGTGGTCCAGAGGAGCAGAGCAGGGCTTCAGTTTCCGAGGGTGTATCTGGAGATGCAAGAGCTCCAGGGGTCGACGACTTCTTCCGAGGCATGTTTGAGTACGTGTTTCAGCGGCAGCAGGGAGGTCAACAGCAGGGAGATCATCAGCAGCAGGGTGGCGATGCTGGTGAGGACCGGGCTCGTGGTGGTCATGGTCGTGTACTGAAGAAGTTTTTGCTGTTCCAGCCTCCTTCTTTCAGTGGGCAGCCAGATCCTGAGGTGGCCAGAGAGTGGCTGGATGATATCCGGCGGATTTTCAGTGCGATGGAGTGTCCCGAGGAGGAGCAGGTAGCGTTGGCTACTCATCATCTTCAGGGACCGGCCCGTACTTGGTGGACGTCAGAGTGGGGTTCAGTGTTCCAGTCTCGTCTTCTTCGACAGATTGCGTGGCAGGAGTTCGTCACGGCTTTTGAGCGTGCCTTCTGTTCATCCTTTGTCAGGTCGCAGAGGTTGCGTGAGTTCATGGAGCTGACTCAGGGTGACATGTCGGTGATGCAGTACCGTGCCAGGTTTATCGAGTTGGGCCGTTATGCTCCTCATATCATGGCAGATGAGGAGGTGAAGACCGATCAGTTTGTTGGTGGTCTGAGGCTAGAGCTGAGGCATCATCTTCTTGCGTCGGGTTTGACCAGTTTGGATGCGGCATGTAAGGCAGCAGCAGCGCTGGAGAGAGATTTGCAGAAGGTTCGAGGGTAGGGCAGTGCTAGTCAGGTGCAGGCAGATTTCAGCCAGCCAACGGGGATGCAGCAGCAGAGCACCGTCCAGCTCTCAGTAGGTGGATCAGTGGCGACACAGACTGCGGCTCCTGTGCCAGGTTCATCCTTCAAGTCGAAGCTTAAGAAGTTGCTTAAGGAAGCTGGTTTTGGCAAGAGGCGTCAGGATCGTAAGGAGTCGAAGCAGGAGTCATTGGGCAGTGTTCAACAGCCGGTGGCTTTTCAGCGCCAGGGTTCGATGACTGGTTCGCGGGGCGGTTGTCCTAGGTGCGGTGGTTCTCATCCAGGCAGACCGTGTTCAGCGCCCGTGATTTGCTTCAGGTGCGATCAGCCAGGGCATATGGCACGTGACTGTCCGCAGAGACCGAGCCAGCCGCACGAGTTTCAGCAGCAGCAGCAGCAGTTTCAGCCCCAACAGTTGTCATCACAGCCGCAGTAGTACCAGTAGCAGGGACAGTTTCCTCAGTTGTCACGGTCAGCTACTGTGGGGAGGCAGAGATCTCGAGGCAGAGTGACTCACATGACCAGAGCAGAGGCTGAGGCGTCGCACCTGGTGGAAGGTACTCTTTCGATTTTGGGTTGTGCGGCTCGTGTTTTGTTTGATTCAGGTGCTTCTCATTCGTTCATCTCGGAGGATTTTGCCCAGAGCGTAGAGGACCTGGTGACCGAGGTGTCCTGTGACTTGGCGGTAGAGTTGCCTACCGGTGACTTCATGATCACCCCGTACTGCTTCGAGAAGGTACCTGTATGGGTGGAAGGGCGGAACTTGCCGGCTAGACTCTACGCGTTACCGCTTCAGGACTTTGATGTGATTTTGGGCATGGATTGGCTCGAGGCTTATCATGCCTTGGTGGATTGCGGCTCGAAGAAGGTCTACTTCCGACAGCTTCGTGGACCCACCTTCTATTTCTAAGGTATTCGGTCTTCCTCTTCCCGCTTGCTTATTTCGGCTATCCGTGCGCGTCGTTTGCTTGATGCAGGTTGTCAGGGCTTTCTCGCATCCGTGGTTTTGGTTGAGCGGCAGGGTCCTGAGGTAGAGGATGTTCCTGTCATGTGCGAGTTCCCCGACATTTTTCCTGAGGAGTTGCCAGGGTTGCCACCGCAGCGAGAGATTGATTTTGTGATTGAGGTGGTGCCGGGCACGGCGCCTATGTCGAAGGCCCCTTATCGGATGGCGCCAGCCGAGTTGCGAGAGCTGAAGGCACAGTTGCAGGAGTTGCTGGCCAAGGGGTATATTCGTCCTAGTTATTCCCCGTGGGGTGCGCCGGTGTTGTTTGTGAAGAAGAAGGATGGTAGTTTGAGGCTGTGCATCGACTACCGTCAGTTGAACCAGGCGACTGTTAAGAACAAGTATCCGTTGCCTCGGATTGATGACTTGTTCGATCAGCTTCAGTCGGCCCGAGTGTTTTCGAGGATCGATTTGAGATCGGGCTACTATCAGCTGCGGATCCGAGAGTCGGACGTGGAGAAGACGGCGTTTCGGTCGAGGTATGGGCATTATGAGTTCTTGGTGATGCCGTTCGGGCTCACCAATGCCCCCGCAGCATTCATGGATTTGATGCATAGGGTGTTTCGTCCGTACTTGGACCGATTTGTGGTCGTGTTTGTGGACGATATCCTTGTGTATTCGCGGTCTGCTGAGGAGCATGTGCAGCATTTGAGAGCGGTATTGCAGACCCTGCGCGATCACCAGTTGTATGCCAAGTACAGCAAGTGCGAGTTCTGGCTCTGAGAGGTGCACTTTCTGGGGCATGTTATTTCTGGTGATGGTGTTTCCGTGGACCCGGCCAAGGTCGAGGCGGTGGTGCAGTGGCCGAGGCCGAGTTCTGTCACGGAGATTCGGAGTTTCTTAGGGCTCGCAGGTTATTATCGGCGGTTTATTCAGGACTTCTCTCGTATTGCAGTCCCGATGACCAGGCTTACGCGGAAGGACGTGCCGTTCGTCTGGACGGAGGAGTGTGAGCGGAGCTTCGTGGAACTGAAGAGATTACTTACCACCGCTCCGGTTTTGGTGTTGCCATCTGGCTCGGGTGATTTTGTGGTGTGTACGGATGCTTCCGGGATAGGCCTCGGTGCTGTGTTGATGCAGCATGGGAGAGTTGTGGCGTATGCGTCGCGGCAGTTGAAGCCACATGAGGTGAACTACCCTACTCATGATCTTGAGTTGGCAGCGGTGATTTTCGCTCTGAAGATCTGAAGGCATTATTTGTACGGTGAGAGGTTTGAGCTTTTCACTGACCATCAGAGTTTGAGGTATGTGTTCACGCAGAAGGATCTTAACCTCAGGCAGAGGAGGTGGATGGAATACATGAAGGATTATGATGTTACTCTGTCTTATCAGCATGGCAGGATGAACATCGTGGCTGATGCCCTGAGTAGGAGGGTATCGGTCGGTCGGTTGTTGTTGAGGAAGTGGAAGCTTTGGGAGCAGGTTCCGGCCATGACTTTTAGACTCAAGGTCCCGCAGGACCAGGGTTCGGCTGTCCTTGCGAGTCTGACTGTCACGCCCGCGGTGCGTCGACAGGTGACTGAGGCTCAGCGAGCGGACCCCGAGCTACCCCGTATTCTGTCGATAGCCGAGGTGGAGCTTGGCGAGGATGGAGCTGTGAGGTTCAGAGGTAGATTGTATGTGCCGTCCGAGGGGCAGGTGCGGCGTACTATTGCGTGAGGCTCACGGGAGTCGGTATGCCATGCACCCCGGATCAGCTAAGATGTACCAGAACCTGAAGAGGCAGTTTTGGTGGCCTGGTATGAAGAGAGATGTTGCAGAGTTTGTGGCCAGGTGTTTGACCTGTCAGCAGGTGAAGGCTGAGCACCAGCGACCAGGAGGCACACTTCAGCCCTTGGACATTCCTGCGTGGAAGTGGGACCACGTGACCACTGATTTCGTGGTTGGATTGCCGAGGACGTCCAGTGGGGAAGATAGTATCTGGTTGCTAGTGGATAGACTGACGAAGACGGTGCGGTTGCTGCCGGTCAAGGTCAGTTGGAGCGTGCAGCGTTTGGCTCGTCTGTACGTGGAGCGGATCGTCCCGTTGCATGGAGTTCCTATCTCCATCGTGTCCGATCGTGACCCCCGTTTCACTTCTGGATTCTGGAGGAGCTTCCAGAAGGCTCTAGGCACTGAGTTGGCTTTCAGCTCGGCCTATCATCCTCAGTCGGACGGTCAGTCTGAGCGGACCATCCAGACTTTAGAGGACATGTTGCGAGCATGTTGCTTGGAGTGGCAGGGGAGTTGGACCCACCATCTGCCGTTAGTGGAGTTTGCCTACAACAACAGCCATCATTCAAGCATCGGTATGGCTCCCTATGAGGCGTTGTATGGGCGACCTTGTCAGACTCCGCTTGATTGGTTCGAGGTGGGCGAGCGTGCCTTGACCGGACCAGATTTGGTGTAGCAGTGCGTTGAGGTGGTGCATCTCGTTCGGCAGAAGATGTTGGCAGCTCAGAGCCGGCAGAAGAGTTATGCCGATCGGAGGAGGTGACCTCTCAGCTTTGCCGTGGGAGATCAAGTTTTCTTGAGAGTGTCTCCCATGAAGGGCGTGATGCGCTTCGGTAGGCGTAGGAAGCTGAGTCCCCGCTACATTGGTCCCTTTCCCATCGTTGAGCGCATTGGGGAAGTTGCTTATTGGTTGCAGCTACCTCCGGAGCTTTCCGCCGTGCATGATGTGTTCCACGTGTCGATGCTTCGGAAGTACATGCCCGATGATTCTCATGTTCTCGAGGATGCCGTTTGGCCTGAGGTGACTCCAGATCTGTCCCTTCCGGAGTTTCCTGTTCGCATTGAGGATCGGCGGGAGCAGTGCTTGCGAAACAAGGTTATCCCTCTGGTTAAGGTGGTCTGGCAGCGTCATTCTGGTGGCGAGGCGTCTTGGGAGAGCAAGGATGAGATGCGGGAGCTGTATCCTTATTTGTTTGTGTGAGTCTGTCCCCCGTCCTTGTGCTTTGTTCTTGAATTTCGAGGACGAAATTCCTTTAAGGGGGGAGGGCTGTAATGCCCCAGGTTTTTTGGATCCACGTTCGTGGGTCCCGGATCTGGTTTCTCGGAGCGTCCGACTCCGTTGTGTCCGAAATTTCGTTTCGGACATCTTTTGTGTTCGGATCGGCATGATCCGGAGTTGTTTCGGAGGCCCGGAGTGTGTCCGCGACTTTTCCGTGCGCGTTTTCTGATTTTCGCGTACGAGTTTCGGCGAATCCTTCGGAACCCTGTAGCGGGTGAACCGGGTCGTTCACCAGCCCGCGAGTGGTGCCGTTGCGATCAGCGCGTCGAGACGGTCAAGGAGGTGTATTTTCCTATTTTTTTGGGATTTATCCAATTTTCCAGATTTTCTATATATATCAATTCTTTTCTTTTCTTTTTACCTTTTTCTTTTCTTCTTCTTCTTTCTTCCTCCCGTGAGCGCAACGGTCATCCCCCCCCCCCCCTTCTTGCCCGTTGGACCTCGCGGCGCCCCTTCCTCCTCCGGCGACGGGTGGCGGACGACGGCGACGGCGCGGTGACGACGGCGGTGGCGAGAGGATCGTGGCGGTGTCCCCATTGGCGCGTGGGAGAGGAGTTCGTGGTTGAGCTAGATTTTGAGATCGGCGGCGATCCGGTGGATTTCGAGCTTCCTTGAGGTAGGGGGACGGATCCTTGCCCCCTTCATAGCATTCCCCGTGATTTATAGGCCGTGGAGAGGCCGAGTGGGGTTAAATCCATACCGGGAGGGTCGTTTCCATGCTTGGGGTTTGAGCGCCGGATCCGTCGATTCGTGGAGTTTTTGATCGATTTGGGGGTTCTAGATGCATGCTAGGACGTTGTGGGGTGATCCCCCGTTGTTTTCCCTTCACCAGGGGTGGTGAATGGGCGTGGTTTTACGTTTCCTGGACGTGTTTCGCGAACCGGGCTCGGCCCGTTGTCGCGCTATAGTCCAGTGGCGCGTTCTTGATGAACGCGCCGTGTCGTCCGAGCGTGTCCGTCTGAGAAGACGAACAGTAAGGTGGTGGGGAACGCGCCTGGTTCTGGTAGCGTGATCTCCAGATCGCGCTATCCAAGACTAGCGCGTTCAGGTGTGAATGCGCTAGCTTTGGGCAGCGCGACATGGACGATCGCGCTAGCCATAGCTAGCGCGTTCTTCGGTGTCGCGCTAGGGGCACCTAGCGCGACTATCCCCCTCCCCCGAACCGTGTTCTTGCGGGTAGCCTGACCTCTGGTTGGGTAAGTTATGGACCTGGTTGTGGCGTGTGGCCCTAGGGATGTCGTGGGCACCCAGTGAGAGCCACAGGGGCGCCCGGGGTTCCCCGGAGAATCAGTTACCTCGGTAGGGGTGCCGCGTGACTTAAGGGACGGTTGGACCTCATGCGTGTCCCCGGCATCCGTGCCTATCGTATGGTCATCAAGAGTCTGTGCTAGTGTTTGGTCGGTAGTTTCCGAGAGTCAGTCCTTACTTCCAGTGACCTGTCCACTAGTCGTAGCTCCCTGCGCACGCGTGTGTGGACCCACCTGGGAGTGGTGGAGAGCGAGACCCAGTGTGACGCGGTTTTTAGGCTGGTTACCGTAGGGCCCCTTGCCTTTGCCACCAGAGTCCAGTGGGGGGGAAAACCAGCTAGAGGACCCGACCTAGAGCAGATGGTCTGTGTGTGCACACGTAGTTGGGGGCTTAGGGCGCGCGCTGACGAGCGCGACCCCAGCTAGTCCTTGTTATGGTACTTGTTGCGTGTCTGAGTCTCACGCCCGGGGCGTAGTAGCTAGACACTTGTGACGCGGTGTAAGACGTCAGGGGACGCATCCGGTCGTTCTTCTTGTGGATAGTGCTCCTGTTCACTGGCAGGCGTAGACTCGTGTTTTGTTGGACCGAGGTTCTGTAGTACGGTGCTGTTAGAGGAGACGACTTTTCCGTTTATTTATTTCAGCTTGTTGGTTCTACCGTACTCCTGTTAGGTAGGGTTACATTCTGCCTTCTCACTTCTCGTACGAGGTGGGGATTCGCGGGATCCCTACTGGGCCAATGAAATGAGGCTCACCCCTGCTTTTCAGGTGAGGCGGGGTCTTCGAGAGGAGCGGCCGAGTTTCAGCGCGGTCCTTCTAGCCAGGGTTAGTCGCCAGTCTGCCAGAGCCGGGGGATGCCCCGTGTAGTTGTACTTTCTTTCCTGTTGACTGTACTTTCTTTTGGACATGAGACACTGTGGACCTTGTAGCAGTTTATTTATTTATATTATTATGTGCATTTTATTTTGGATTATTGTGCTATCTCTGTGGTCGTTGCAGCTTCTCTTGTACCCCCACACCACTCCTTTCTACCCTTCCGAGTCTTCGGGCTCGTGGGTTGGCGGGTCGAGATTCGAGACGCGCCGGTTCTTTTCCGGTACTCGGATCCTCGAGTCGTCACATGAGCCACCAAATCTTGGCGGGTTCATCCCTCGAAAGTTTCGATAAAGGTCACCAGTGCCATGGTGTGCCACTCCTGCTTGAGCCACTTGCTGCAAAGCCTGCGCAAGGCCTTGAAGTGTACGTTGCAAGTTCCTCCATTCCGCATGATCAGCTGCCATTGCAATGGCCTACACGAGGAATAAATTACTTAGGTTCAATAAAATAGATAATAAAACAATTACGATATGAACTTAACCCAAGTTTCTACCCAATCTCACCAGGTCAGGTCTTTAAACTTAACAAGGTTAGGGGTCCTATGATAACACTTAGAACCCTAGAACTTGGAAAACCTAGAACTCTTAGGGAAACCTAGGAATATTAAACCTAGGCTCTGATACCAACTAAACTGTCACTCCCCGACGCGGAATATTAGGACGTACGGTTAGAAACTAGCTAGAGATAACAGTAATACGCTAAACTAAACAATTACACAAGTGCTATGGAAAGAAATAACTCTATTGATCAAGGATATACCAAATTTTATTACAATAACCAACAACTGTTTAAACACGATCAAACATAACTTCCAAAATGATTCTAATACAATCACTGACTCCAAAAGTAATAAAGTACTAACAAGACGCTAAGGAATAACTAAGGTAGACAACTATGCCAACACGGCATCTACTAACAAGTACACTCAAAGTATCACTCATGTCCCTCTCCATCGGTATGCGCATCATCACCTGAACAGCCTGGAAAGGGGGGAAACAACAACTATGAGCTGACGCTCAGTAGGAAATAACAGGCAAGTTTACGTGATTAACAATTAATAACATTTTCATATGCCATGCTAATAAAGGAAATAAATGACGATATAATGAAACAACGTAATAAAAGATCTTGCAAGGTCAAGAAATATAATGACAAGAATTAACGAGGATAACAATTACAAGAATTTACAATAGGAGATAGTAATAGAGAATTGGTCAACAAGCAAGTATTTTAAACAACATTCCAAGCACGATCAAGTAACAAGAGTAACAAGAGATTTTCTGTCGTAGACATCACACTAGTCATGCACTCGGTGCAATGCCTCACCATGTCATTATAACATCCCATGGGCTCACTAATTTTTCGGGCGCTCTCCCCAGGACCAGACTGGGCTCTTATGATGCGTTGGAATTGATTTATTGGATCCAAGATCCCACGTTGTCTAGACATTCAGTCAAGTTAAATGGCCAATTTAATCAGAGGAATTAATGTCCATAAGTTCATATTTAAAGGACTAACTTGTCTTTAGATTCCAGAGCACGAAACACGATAAAACTCATCTCCAAGAGATGTGCGGTCGTACAGAAGCCGATCAAGGGGTATATACGGCTACTAATGGGCCGCGTATACAGGAACTGGACTCAAACTCAACCCTACGAGGTCAAGGATGAACGGCTGACAGTAGGCCGCTCTAAGGTATGAACGGTGCATAATGGGCCGTGCATGTCCAGATGACATTAAGACCCATGAATAAGATATACGGACCATACTGGGCCGTATTAATGATGTACGGTCCGAATCGGGCCGCCTATGAGGGTATGCGGTCTAATAGAGGCCGTGCATGCCTCTCATAGTCTAATTCGATTCAAGTCTTAAACCAGCAGTTCGGTCACGTAAAAAGGTAGTTCTAGTGGTCATTAGGTTCATAACTGGGATATAAAGAAATCCCGTGAAGCTAAGTTCGCCGGATGGAGTGTCCGGTGATAAGTTTACGACTTAAAGGGGTTAACGACTTACTAGAAGTCCACAATTTGTCAAAACATTATACTGGAATAGAATGATTATCCACAAACTAAACATATAGTTTTAATCCTAATTACCATGTTAAATCATCAAGAATTATCATTTACATTAAGTCAATTTGCCAAAAAGATGATTCAAGATGATAAGCTAATGAACAAGATCGCGTAGGAATGAACAACATGCAATTAACAGAAATTTAGTTACATAATTAACCACTAATCATGTGGGTTTCTAATTTACTAATTATCATTTATGACACTAAGATGAATCATTTAAAACTAGTATTAAGTCACATTCTGTAAGGATAAACGGTTCCTGGAGAACCTTTCATCTCTGGGCTTAACAGGAGGCATACGGGCGGAAAGGGGGCTTGCAGGGCTACACTGGGAGTTGGGCGGCCAGGGGCAGGCCGCCCAAGGTGTTGGGCGGTTCCCTGAGGGCCGCCCAAGGGGTTGGGCGGTCCTGGAGTGGCCGGCCATCCCCTGGGATGTGTGGTCACTTTCTAGCCGTCCAAGTTATGTGGTCTGTTCTGGACCTTATATCTAGATGTGTGGTCTAGGGCATGGCCTCCCGACTCTGGATATGTGGTCCAGTAGGGGCCGCCCAACCCAGTTATGTGGTCTCTGAGAGACCGTCCAACTAGGATATGTGATCTATCGTAAGACCGTTTAACCCTGGGTGTACTCCGGTCATCCCTTCCACGTCCGATGAACGCCGGGAAGATGGGGGTTGCTAGGGTTTGATTAAAACGCTAATAAATCATGGAAACGGATTCTAATTAAGGGGCTTTTGGTACCGTTGGAAAGCTAATGTAAAACTCTACCTAACAGTAAGGTCAATTGCATGATTAATTGCTGAAATCGAGATTTATAAAGTCAAGAACACAAGAAACCCTAGTTTTGACATGTTGTTGCTAAAACGTAAAATTCTCTCAATATACATGATGAAATTTGGGGCTTCTTATATCAAAAGAAAGTTACTTCGATGCTGATTCCAACCATATATGATATGTTATATGGGGATCAAGATTCATAACTCAAAATCATAACTTAACATGAAAGAACACATCGAAAACTAGGTCTAGACATGCTGTTACTCCGAACAGAAATTCTCTAAACATGCTTCATGAAATTTAGGGCTTTCTACGTCAAATGAAAGCTAACATGATGCTGATTACATGCATATATATTAATTAGAGTTTGGTCTGTTATAACCTACCTCAATTGAAGATTGAAATAAGATGCTAGATATGAAGAACGAACTTGATAACCCTTCTCAAAAATCTCGATATCTCCCTGGATACCTAATAAAAATTAGGGCTTTTACTACCAATGGAAAGAGCTCGTCGAGAGGATCAAAATGATGTACTCATGTGTCAAATTTGGTTGAGGGTACCTATCTTAATCGAAGGAACAAAGAAGAATAAAGGAGGAGGACGAGATGCTGACCCACCTCCACTAATCGCCAAATAACTTCCGTGATCGAACTCCTCTGCGGCTGCCGCTGCTACCAAAGGAAAATAGGGTTGAAGAGCTTCAATTTTATAGCTCATACACCTTCTGGAGCCTTTGGAGCTGGGAGTATTTGTCGATGCAAGGTGAGTGTTTGAAACGGCGCTGAAATGTTTGACCCAATCAAAGCTTGGCCGCCACCACACTCTAGGGTTAGGGTTTCGCTCAATTAATAGAGGGAAAATGATCCTTAGATCGTGGCCTTCCATTTGCCACCGATTTGGGCTCATTTGGTTGAGTATTAAGGTCTAATTTCATGTTTTAAGTTAAGATTAGGTAAAAGTTAGGTAAGTGTATATTTTCGACTTAATCCTCTAATTAGACAAGGTTACGTATTTTAGTTGGGTCGACCACAGAAGACAAAGTTGATACATAAATGGTCCTTTACCTAATTACCATTTTTTAAGATTTTTATAAGGTAGTCAAATTTTTACTAGTTCTATTTACAAGGTAATTAAATATTAAATTCCGAAATTCAAGCATTAAACCATTTTAATTCAATTTTTAATCAATAAAGGCTCAATAAATAATTTGGGGTATTACATGCAGTGCATGCCATGCCACCCTGATTCTGCAAATCATGAATCGAGTAATAATCGGGTGCTACAACTTTTTGCACCGCCCAACTATGGGAACAATTTTGTGTGTGTGTGTTTGTCTTGAAGTCCATCCCAACTTGTAGATGTGAGATAAATTTTTAGTGTTGATAATTTTTTTGAGATCTACGTAATTTCATTAAAAGAAAGAGGGGTATTAATACCGAGGGTACAAGATGATGACAATAACAAATAAGTCCCTACTCTAATTTATTTTAACACTCCTCCTCAAGATGGAGCATATATATCAAACATGCCCAGCTTGTTACATAGTGCCTTAAAATGAGAAACTCCAACTGCCTTTGTAAATACATCTGCTAACTGATCATCTGAAGGAGTGAAGGGAGTACAAATCTGTTGTGACATAACCGCATCGCGCACAAAGTGACAATCAATCTCAATATGCTTGGTACGTTCATGAAAAATAAGATTTTTAGCAATATGGATAGCGACTTGATTGTCACAATGCATCTCCAACGGCTCAGTATAAGTAACCCCAAAATCAGACATCAAACTCCTTAACCACAACATCTCACATGTAGTTTGTGCCATAGCCCTATATTCAGTCTCAACGCTAGATCGGACAACCACACTTTGTTTCTTGCTTCTCCAAGTGACTATATTCCCTCTAACATAGGTACAAAATCCTGTAGTGGACCTTCTGTCAAACTTTGATCCTGCGTAATCAGCATCAGAAAAAGCTTCAATTCTCACATGACCATTTTTTTTGTAAAGCAAACCTTTTCTTAGAGCGGCCTTGATATAATGTAAAATCTTCAGAGCAGCTACCCAATGGCACACCTTAGGCTTTTGCATAAATTGACTAGTTACTCCCACTGCAAAAGAGATGTCAGGTCTAGTAACAATCAAGTAAAGAAGCTTCCCACACAATCTCCTATATCTTTCAACATTTGCAAACTCGGGGCTGTCCTCATTATCAAGATCATGCTGTGGAACAGTGGATATGTCAGCTGGTTTACACCCAATCAAACCCATCTCTTGAAGTAGGTCCATAACATACTTCCTTTGTGAGAGAGAGACACCAGTTTGACCATGAGCTATCTCAATACCCAGAAAATAACATGGTCTACCCAAGTTCTTAATAATAAAATACTTTTCCAAGTACTTTTGAACCTCTTTAACACCTTCCGTGTCACTACCAGTAAGCAACATGTCATCTACATAAACAATCAAAATAATCATGCCAGCAGGTAAATGACGAACAAAAACAGAATGATCAGCCTGACTTCTCTTCAGCCCAATGCCAAATGCAATTTTGCTGAATTTATCAAACCAAGCACGTGGACTTTGTTTCAAACCATAGATAGTCTTTCTTAACTTACATACCAACTCCCCCTGAGTCACATACCCTGGAGGTTGTTCCATGTACACCTCCTCATTTAGATCTCCATATAAGAAGGTATTTTTCACATCCATTTGAACCATTGACCATCCTTGATTAATAGCAAGAGAGAATAGGATTCGAACAGAATTCAAGCGTGCCACATGGGAGAAAAATTCAAAATAGTCTACCCCATAAGTTTGTGTGAACCCTTTTGCCACCAATCTCACTTTGTATTTGTCAATAGTGCCATCTGGAGAGTATTTCACAGTGAACACCCAACGACAGGAAACAGGAGTAACATTAGTCAGACGGTCTACAAGGGTCCATGTGCCACGAGAAAGCAAGGCACGCATTTCTTCATCCATAGCAGCTTTCCACTCTGGTTTAGTGAGGGCCTCAGATATAGTCTTGGGAATAGAAATTGTTGAAATAGCCAAAGCAAACTGACGAAAGGATGGAGTCAAGGATGTATAGGAAACAAAATTACCAATGGGGTGTTGATAAATGCTCTTACAAGATCTCACACCTTTTTGAACAACAATAAGAAGATCAAGATCCAACACAGGTGGAGAAGATGTCTCACCAGAAGGGGCAGGTTCCTCCGTAGATGATGGTGGGTGGTCATCACCTGGCTGTAGCATGCGCCGCTTATAGACCAATCCATGCATATGATCTGTAGTAGGTGGCTCAGAGACTTCATCATTAGTGACAACAGTTGAGTCAGAAGGAAATAAAAGAGATGGAATAGGAACATCAGGAGCAATAGGAGAAGTTTGTACATCGGGTGTGGCAAAAAAAGGTACAGACTCATAGAAAGTAACATCTGTAGAAACAAAAGTCTTCCTGGATTGGGGTTCAAAATAACGGTAACCCTTTTGAGTTCTTGAGTATCTAAGAAAAATGTAGGGAACCGACCTGAGAGAAAGTTTATCATGGCCTGGCCCAAGAGAATGAACAAAGCATCTGCATCCAAACACATGAGGAACCAAGGGGAATGGTGTACCATCAGGATGCAGACATGAAAAGGGCGATTGCCCATTAAGGACCTTGCTGGAAACACGATTTATAAGGTAACACGAAGTAAGAACCGCATCACCCCAATACTGTTTGGGAACATTCATGTGGAACATCAAGGTACGAGCAACATCTAGAAGATGACGGTTCGTTCTCTCCGCCACACCGTTCTGTTGTGATGTATAAGAACACGAGGTTTGATGGATAATCCCCCAAGAAGAACAAAAACTGGCAAAAGATGTCTGAACATACTCCAATGCATTGTCAGTACGCACAACTTTGATAGAGGCAGAATATTGGGTTTTTATTTCAGTATAGAAATTTTAAAAAATATGAAGTACATCAGACCTTGACTTGAGTAGAAACACCCAAGGCATACAAGAAAAATTATCTATGAAAGTAACAAAATATCGAAAACCAAGTCTGGAGATAACTGGAGAAGGTCCCCAGATATCTGAGTGAACAAGATGGAAGGGAGCAGTGCTCCTTTTATGTTGACTCAAAGGAAAAGACACTCTATGATGTTTGCCTAATTCATAGGCATCACAATGAAACTTATTGATTGTAGATGGAACAGACATAACATCTCTAAACTTCGAGATAGAAGGGTGACCCAATCTGCAATGCCACTGATAAGAAGTGTCACTAGCCGACAAACCATGATGAGGCTGGAAAGGTCTATCTGCAGTAAAATAGTAGAGACCACCAGATTCATGTCCCCCACCAATCGTCTTCCTCGTTTAGAGGTCCTAAAATACACAATAAGAAGGATAGAAGGTCACTGAGTAATTTAAAGAGTGAGTCAACATGTTGACAGAAAGAAGATTAACATGAAATTTTGAAACATAGAGAACATCATTTAAAGTGAGATGAGACAATGAAACAATGCCTTTTCCTACAACAGGTGATTTAGAGTCATCTGCTATAGCAACAGGTGCATGAGAATTAGTGGAGTCAAGTGAGGAGAATAGGGAGCGATCACCTGTCATATGACAAGAGGCTCCCGAGTCCACAATCCATGAGGAATTAGAAACTGCAAAGGCACTACCTGAGTGGGAGACAGCATGAAAAGAGGATGATGATGTGGCAGAGCCCTTTATAATTCGTTGAATTGCCTCATACTCCTCCCGAGATAAAGTTACTCCCCCTTCCTGTCGTGAGGATGTAGGAGTAGAATCAGTCTGCGGCTGCTATGTAACCACAAGATTCAACTTACTTCCTCCCCTTCTGTACTTCTTCCAACAAAAATTTGAATGATGATTTGACCGCCCACAGTGTGAGCATGGTTGACGACTGTTGGCCCGTAAAACACTTGAAAAGGCATCAACGAATTTAGCCATGGGGACATAGAGCTCTTGCTGAGGCAACCGACCTTTGATTCCAAAACTGCAAGCCAGAGGTGGCGCAAGCTGTTGGCTTAAGCAGAGGGGCTTGCAACAAAACCTAAAGAAATCATGTATGATCACTTCAACAACAACAAAAAGACAGTAGAAGCCACAAGGCCCGCACACTGCATGTGAAAAAGCTTTAAGAACTTCCTCCTCATTAGTTTCCCAGGGGATCTGCAAGTTGCTGGCTCAATCAGCAGAGGGTTTGTAATGAAAGCATGTGAGCAACGGAGCCCTAAATAAACCCAGTAGTGATCACTTAATAACAAGAGAAAGGCAGGAGGGCATATGGCCTGCCACTGTTTAAATTTTTTGAGAACCTCCGATCCTCTGTAGTTTTCCACAGCTAGCCCTTTGGGCTGTTGAGCTGTTCACCTCCCAAGAAGAGCACAGCACCCCAATGGAGGAGCCCAACGCTGAGGGGATCAAGTGACGGGGAGGCGGGGAGGCAGGGAGGAGACGAGGAACGCCCACCGAGAGTGGCGACAGCGGCCTGCGGAGAAGGAGGTCGCGGAGGCTCGACGACCGCAGCGGGACGGTCTGGGCACAGGCATGGGCGGCGGCTGGCGAAGAAGGAGGCTCGGTGACCGGTTGAGGCTTCAGACGGCTGACATCGAGAGTGGCGGCAGCGACCTGCGGAGAAGGAGGCCGCGGAGGCTCGGCGACCGTAGCTGGACGATCTGGGCGCAGGCATGGGCGGCAGCGGCCAGTGGAGAAGGAGGCACGGCGACCGGTTGAGGCTTCAGACGGCTGACGCGTGTAGATGGCAGCCGCAACTGGACGGCCTCTCACCCTGCGCGCAAGAGCCGCGCGTCCGGCGGGCTGCTGGCGGAGGAGGCGGGCTCGGCGAGGCTCTCCGCGGGCTACTGGCGGAGGAAGGAACGCGGAATCCACAAAACCGCGGTGTTGAGATACAAAGGCCCAGGGTCATAAGCACATAAACCACAACTCAAATAATCAATACGGGACTATTGCCCGCCCAAATTCCAACACTCCCCCTCACGGTCAAGATGGGACGTGGATAATAATTGGGTGGAGTAACAAGATAAGAAATATATATAGTTGGGCCAAGACCATGCTCTGATACCATAATAATTTTTTTGGGATCTACTTAATTTCATTAATAGAAAGAGGGGTATTAATACCCAAGGTACAAGATAAGGACAATAACAAATAAGTCCCTACTCTAATTTATTTTAACAAGTGCCCCCATAAGATGCTACAACTTTTTGCACCGCCCAACAATGGGAACAATTTTGTGTATGTGTGTATTGAAGTCCATCCTAACTTGCAGATGTGAGATAAATTTTTGTTGTTGTCTGCAACAGACATTGTCTTCAAAGCGGAGGTGAGATTTTACCCGTGTAAAAATACTCTTTTAGGTTAAGAGGTGAAGACTTACATTATAAGTACTTGGTTGCTTTCTCAACATCCGATGTTGGACTAATCCTGTGACCCTAGGTCTCACTACACTAGCCTCCCTTGAGAAAACAAGCGAGTGCGAGCTTAGAATTCTCACAAACGGTGCCATATGAAGAGGCAAAATCTCGCACTAAGCCTTGAGCCATCCGATTTAAGGCGATCACGTGATGCAGCTACTCCGATGTAGAATTATGTAAAGAGGGAAGAAGACAATCAGAGGGCCCATGGTGATAACCCCGGGGAAAATCCTCGGATGCTTAAGTCAGCGAGGGGTAGAAGCGATGTGCGAAGGGGGACGGGAGAGTAGAGAGGCACAAGATTACTCTTCACCAGTTGAAGTGGCTGAGAGTGACTTACCTTTCCAGAGGGATTCCTTGAGTTTATATAGAGGCGGGCTCCTTCGTCAGGATAGGGGATGTGTGGGGCCTGTAGGACGCTGCATCCCCGTAGGGGACTCTTCTCGGTCAAGGACTCTCACCTTCTTCTTATCCCCTGGATCTCCGTTCCCAGATATCGGCGTAACCTCCGCTTGGATAGATGCTGATAATGACGACTTAACCCTAGCTTATTAAGGAATCCTTATGCCGAACTAATCCATGAAAGATAAGTGGAGGCACTCCTCTTCATCGCTGGGGTACCTGTTAAACCTTGGGATCACTCGGTAGGGTCTGTAGGCTTTCCCCGAGCATAAGGGAGACCGACCGATCGGGCATCGACCTAAAACTCGGCGGGCGACGCAGGCCTTGGGCAAATGATGTCTTAGAGTAAGTGAACCTTGCAGGGGCTATCAGTTGTTGGGCCAAGTAAACCTCGTTGGACTATTTGGACCGCGCATCTAGTGGGTTGCGAATATCTCCCTCTCCACCACATATCTACATAGTTCGAGTTAGATAGACAATTAAATAGTTAAAAAAATCAGAAACGTCACTTTCATCCCATTTAAGACATACAATCTTTTTTTTGATTTTGTTTACTGTCCAATTGATGACTGAATTGTACCCAGATCACAGCGAGAAAAAAATATTTACATGACACAATAAGCTGCTACACCGCCGGCGTTGCAAACATGCATTACTCTTGAAACTGTGCAAGCATGGAAGGTCAGTCCTAGGACTAAACTGCTGTGGAAATGAGTCCCATCAATTCACCAAATGACCAAAAAAAGTCATTTAAGTATTGAAACTTGGTTAAAAACCATGATTCGCCGTACCGCCCGTCCGGGGCGTCTCAAAACAAAGAGTCAATTCTCAAGATGTTCTTAGAACAGCCCTACAGACAAGTTCTTCAAATCAATCTGCACAACTTGAAGTCTTATATTCCACTATATTCTCAGGGTATCTCAAACAACTGATCATCCGAATAACAACGACAATTGATCAAAAAAAAAATAGATAGATAAAATGAACTATGCTTTGGGCAAATCCGTGCAATGTTGGAGGCAACCGGCCATGTGGAAACAACATTGGTTGGTCGAGTTCTCAAACCTCAGCTGTGCCTTGGGTAAATCCTGGATCCTCACAACGATACCTTCCATCAGGACCAATCCCAAAACCTTTTGGATCTACGAACACGTTCTCCAGCAACTGGCTGCGAGGAGGAAGAGGGCTTGCATCGGCAAATTCCACGGCGTCTTCGATCACGTCGTCGATCTTTTTCTCAACTGCCTTCAGCTCAGAGTCAGTTGCTAGGCCGGGCTCAATCACGTATTTCTTCAATGCCATGATGGGATCTCTTGCAGCATAGTGTGCTTTCTCATCTGCAAGTAACACATAAAATTAGGTAAAGTTGCATAATAATCATGAAAAAACTATATGAATAGTTCGCAAAGTATCTAATTATACATATGAGGACATATATAGTGTCATGTCTGTCTCAAGTGAAGGTACACTGCATTGTGAAACAAAGCATCTCCACCTTCTTGGTTCAGTCATTTTGTAGATTCAGATATTTGATTTAAGTTTGGACTCCCCGGTAAAGTAACAACTGAAATATTCAAAGAGCGAGATAAATATGGCCAGCCAGGTTTTGGGGGGGGGGGTGGAATGGGAAGAGACAAAGATGGGAAGCTACATAGATGAGCATAATTTTGTACTGCCTCTAAATCCCTTATTTTACTTTCTTTAACTACATTTGCTTAACATTTAAATCAGCTAGAATTTGTCTAACATGTGCATCTTAAAGAAGTACAAAAAACTTAGAAAAAGCAACCGACATCATGCAAGACAGAGAAAAGTAGATAGGACCTCAAGTTCATCCACCATCCAAAATCAAGTGCTTCGGGTGGAAACCAAAGGTGGAATGATGGCCTGACGAAATAACTATGAAAATATGTGTGTCTTCAGGGGTTTGGAAGTTCTCAAAGCAACGATCAATCCTTTTGTCTGGTTGAAATGACAAACATGTAGCCATAACAAAGATGCCAGATAAATGTTCTAATGTAATATGTGTGTGTTGGCTTAGTTCCATATCGGATGTCTACAAATCTATGTATGACCAGGATATTACACTAAGGGCTTGTTTGTTAATAGGGTAGAATAGCGCATTCGACCCCGGGTAAGAGAGTTGTGTGTGAGAGGCGCCGGTGGGCCCCACACACTCTCTCACCCCGGGTAACATATTCCCACTATCTAATCCCAATAACAAACTGGCCTAAGAGATCAGGAGTCCCCCCCCCCGGGGACATATTCTCCTTCCTCCCCTCCTTCTTCTTCTTCTTCTTCTTTTTCTTCTTCAACTTGGTATCAGAGCCAAGATCAAGGGTTTGCCCACGCTTGCCTGGGTGCACCCAGGCGGGTACACCGTCTCTTTGCCCAGGCCCGCCCAGGCGGGTGAGTCGCCCCCGTCGAGGTATCTCTGTAAACCTTTCCCTTTTTATTTCATTTGGAGAAGCAGACCCCTGTCGACTGTCGAGGTATCTCCAGGGTTGTGTGTATGCAGCAAGCTATCGTCTAGGGTGAGCACAGACGAGGGGTGCGGCCGGGCACGTGCGCACGGTTCTGCGGTGGTGCCCTACCTGCGGCCCTTGTGTGAGGCTTTCTTAGCCGGCGTCTTTGCTGACGTCGTACCGTTTGTTATGAAGATGTGAATATGTGTGGATGCTTGTGGGCGGTTTGTTGGCAATAATTGTTTGTTGATATTTGAGGTGTAGTTGTCTGGTGCGGTCTCCTTGGGTGGTTATGTCCTATAGGGATAGCCGACCCGGTTACTATGTAGGACCTTGAAGGTTTGATTGGGCGCCTTATCT
Source organism: Amorphophallus konjac (assembly GCA_022559845.1). Lineage (NCBI taxonomy): Eukaryota > Viridiplantae > Streptophyta > Magnoliopsida > Alismatales > Araceae > Amorphophallus > Amorphophallus konjac. Next base: position 240,557,472 of record CM040117.1, on the reverse strand, counting down.
CAACACAGATTATTGCTGTACATTCCGTCGCTACTACAGGCAGTTCAACTCGGGAGACTGCTTCCCTTAATGCCTTGCAAGTGGCAGTCAAATTTGATGGACCGGCTACATATTTGACTTGGGCAAGGAGTACTCGTCTACTTGTGCAAGGACGAGGTTTGGAAGGATATCTAACTGGTGTGGTGAAGAAGTCAGGTAGTGTTTCATCCGGTGTGGCACAATGGAAGATGGAGAATTCGGTTGTGTTGGCGTTTCTGCTTAATACCACGGCGCCCAGTGTTGCCAGGAGTGTTCAGTTATTGGAGACTGCACATGAGGTGTGAGAGGCAGTGGCCCAAATGTTTTCACAGAAACTTAATTTTGCTCAGGTTTTTAAGATTCGGTCCCAATTGTAGGAACTTCGTCAGGGAGACTTGTCTGTGACAAAGTATGTCACAGAATTGAAGCGTCTTTGGTCTAAGGCTGATCATTATAGAACCTATGTTCCTTCTTGTTTTGTTGGTGTTGAGGGCTTCCAGAAATATGTTGAACATGAATGGGTTCAAGACTTCCTTTATGGTTTGAATTCAGAGTTTAAGTCCGTTCGTGTTCAGTTATTGGTTCGAGATGTTCTTCATAGCTTGGGACATGTATTCTCTACTATCCAAAGCGAGAAAATCCGACGACGAGTCACCTCAGCAGCGGGTGCTCCAGTGCGATCAACCCTTATTGTGCAACCTCAGACGCAGCCATCAGGAGAGAGAATATGTCACCACTGCAAGAAGCCTGGGCACATCAAGGCCTATTGTTAGGAGCTTCATGGTCGTCCTCCTCAGTCTGGCCGTCGTGGTCGTGTTGTGGTGATAGTGGTGGTCATCGTGGTGGGGTCCGGACTGGAGGCCGTGGTCAGGGTAGTCAACTGGGGCAGGCTCATCCTTCTGAGAAGACTGAGGACACTTACCTAATATGTCTATCGAGGAGTATCAGACTCTGCGACGGTTGATGGAAAAGTATGAAACATCTTTTGGCACTACCTCTTTTACGATAGAGACACCTAGCCAACCTGAGGGGCATTTAGACTCATCTCACTTTGCCCAGTCAAGTATTACATCTAGTATAGAACGTGCATTAAATTGTGTAGGTAGGGAATCCAACGCATGGGTAATATACTCAAGAGTCTCCAGTCACATGACAAGTACATCCACTTTTTTTCGGTCATATCTCCTATGCTCGAGTAGGGATAAAGTCCGTATTGCTGATGGATCCTTTATCTCTGTCTCAGGCAAGGGATCTGTAGAATGTACACCTACCTTGAAATTGTCTTCAGTTTTGCATGTTCCTTCACTTCCTATAAATCTGCTTTCCATCCGTTCTATTACTCGAGATTTGAATTGTTCTGTAACTTTCTGGCCTTCCTATTGCCTTTTTCAGGAGCTGAAAACAGCGAAGACACTTGGATGTGGTAAAATGCACAATGGACTCTACTACTTGGAGGATGAAGCATATAGTTTGAAGCCTGATGTGGGTAGGTTTGCCTTTTCAGTTGATAATGCTATCTAAGAGATTGTGTTACAACATCGTAGGCTAAGACATGTTCCATTTCCGTTTCTTGATCGTATGTTTCCTTCTTTATCAAATAAGTGTAATACACATCTACTAGTTTGTGATCATTGTGAGCTGGCTAGACATACCAGAGGAGTTTATCATGTTTATGGAAATAGAAGTTCTACACCCTTTGACATTGTGCATTCTGATGTGTGGGGTCGTAGTACCATTGTTGTTACAGGTCATTGGTGGTTTGTTACTTTTATTGATTGCTTTAGCCAAGTAACTTGGGTCTACTTGTTGAAGAGTAAAGGCGAAGTTCTCAGTTGCTTTAAGGAATTTCATAAGTTGGTGGACATACAATTCAGTGCCAAGATTAAGATTGTGTTCTGATAATGGGACTGAATACACTAATAGGGAATTCTATGAGTACCTTCAAGCCCATGGGATTCTCCACCAGACAACTTGTGTTGATACTCCAGCTCAGAATGGGGTGGTTGAGAGGAAGAATAGACACCTACTGGAGGTGACTCGTTCACTCTTATTTACCATGATTGCTCTAAAGTTTTTGTAGGGTGAGGCAGTATTGACTGTTGCCTACTTAATTAACCGGATGCCTCTCGGGACCCTTGGTTTTGTATCTCCTCTTCAGTGCCTTAAGGGGTCAATGGATTATGTAGTCCCTCCTAAAGTGTTTAGGTGTGTTTGCTTTGCCCGAGATCATAGGCCATATGTTGGTAAACTGAAACCTCGAGCGTTGAAGTGTGTGTTTGTTGGCTACTCTGCTATTCAAAAAAGATATAAGTGTTATTACCCTCTTGAACGACGTTTTTTGGTCACTATGGATGTTTTCTTTCGGAAGGGTGAAGCCTACCATGATATTCGTCCCTTTGATGGTGGGACACTAGCCTTACTTCTTCCAGAAGAGTTCTTTTCACTCCTCCTAGTTTCGGTGTCCAGACGGAGTTTCATCATGGTGGTGATGACGTTCAGGGAGAGCCAAGAAATAGAATTACAGAGGAAATAGACCAGTCCTATGTGCATCCACGTCCTACTACTATCCAAGTGTCTTCACCGATTGAAGCTCCATCCATTTCTTCCTCTAAAGTCTCTACGTCGAGTCATACTGGTCCCATTGCCCCAATTGTTTCTGACCTTGATATTCCTATTGCACAACGAAAGGACACTCGCCCAATTGTTCCTCCTACTCGTTACCGTTATGATATTGCTAATTATATTTCATATAAGTCTATTTTTCCGTCCTATCAGTGTTTTGCAGTTGCATTAGACTCTATTTGCATTCCTAATACCTGGCAAGTGGCTATAGAAGATCCTAAGTGGAGGGAGGCTATGTCGGAGGAGATGAGTGCTTTATCCAAAAATCGGACATGGGAGTTGGTCTCTCTACCAGTGGGAAAACGCCCTCTTGGGTGTAGATGAGTGTTTACTGTGAAACAAACACTAGAAGGCAAAGTGGAAAGGTACAAAGCTCAGGTAGTAGCAAAAGGCTCCACTCAGATATATGAAGTGGACTATGATGAGACATTTGCTCCTGTGACAAAAATAAATTTTGTTCGTATCTTGATTTCATGTACAGCTAACTTTGGTTGGGAGCTACACCGATTGGATGTGAAGAATGCATTTCTACATGGTGATCTTCAGGAGGAGGTTTATATGGAAATACCACCTGGTTTTGACAGTGAAGTAACTGCTGGAAAAGTTTGCAAACTGAAGCACTCACTATATGGTCTCAAACAGTCTCCTCGTGCCTGGTTTGATAGATTTAGTCGAGCTGTGAAAGGTATGGGATACAAACAGAGTAGTGCATATCACACTGTGTTCTGTAGGCATTTCAAGGGGAAGAAGACCATTCTCCTGGTGTATGTTGATGATATTGTTATTACAGGAGATGATCACATCGAGATCAAGCAATTAAAGTCCAAGCTGAAGCAATTATTTGATAAAAGACTTGGGCCCACTAAGATATTTCTTGGGTATAGAAGTTGCAAGGTCATCCAGAGAGATCTATTTGTGACAACGAAAGTATGTGTAAGACTTGCTCTCAGAAACTGAGATGTTGGGGTGTAAACCTGCTGCTACCCCGAAAGAGCAGAATCATCTACCAGTGGCAGATGGTGGAGCGTCTGTTGATCGAGGGCGATATCAACAGCTGGTTGGGAGGTTGATCTATTTGTCACATACTCGACCTGATATAGTTTAGGCAGTCAGTGTTATCAACCAATATATGCATGATCCACGAAAAAAAAGACATTTGGAGGAAGCTTATAGGGTGTTGCGCTACCTGAAGGGATGCCCTGATCGGGGTCTATTGTTCTCTTGACATAATACCTTTCAGGTAGGAGGATTTGCTGATGCTGATTGGGCTAGATCATTGGATGACATGCGATCTACCTCTTGATATTGTATGTATGTTGGGGGTAACTTAGTTGCTTGGCGGAGTAAGAAACAATATGTGGTAGTTCGGTCAACAGCAGAAACAAAATATAGGGCAACGGCACTGGGAGTATGTGAATTTCTCTAGCTACAGAAACTACTTCAAGAGTTGCAACTGTGGAATGGGTCCCCTCTTCGTCTGTATTGTGATAGCAAGGCGACAATTGAGATTGTGAATAACCCTGTACAACATGATCGCACCAAACACATCGAGATAGACCGTTATTTTATCAAGGAAAAGATTGATCGGGGCCAAGTTTGTATTCCTTTTTTTCAGTCATCTAATCAGGTGACAGATATTTTTGACTAAAGGGCTTAGTGCATCTTCCTTTTCTATACTGGTGAGCAAGATGGGGCTTTGTGATATCTTTGCCCCATCTTGAGGGGGAGTAATGTAATGTGTGTGTGGTGTGTGTGTTGGCTTAGTCCAATATCAGGTGTTTACAAATCTCTGTACGACCAGAACATTATCTTAAGAGATCAGGAGTCCCCCCTCTGGGACATCCTGTCCTTCCTCCCCTTCTCCTTCTCCTTCTTCTTCTCCTTCTTCTTCAACTTGTTCAATGCACACTAAAGCCCCCCCTGCAAAATGGAATTGCCAATGCACCAGTTGGTGTCAGGAGCAGGTTTCGAACACATTGCAGTGCAAACAAAGGGTAGGCCACGCGACCAAACACAATTATGTGATCACACCCTTCATAGAAGGTATCTGGCAAGGTTTTTGGTGTGAACTGCGGTGAGCTTTCAGGGACAGAAACAACATGATATCTTGGGCTGAAGAAACACAAAGGGCAAAGAACGACTACACTCCAAGAAGAAATAGACACAATTTGATTCATACATCTTGCTGAACACCACGGCAATGAAGAGAAAAAATGGCTTGATGAGGACAATAACTGGAAAGTGTAGCAAAAGTGTAAGTTTAGTGAAAGAGAAGTAGACTTCTGTGTGGGATAAGGACAGGAACCATGTTTGTCCGTGCCTCGGGCCTCAATAGTTTGCTCTGACATGAACGCCACTGGTAAACTGGTGCATCAGTGACATATTAACCATTAACATTTCTTAGTTGTTACTAGACACTGGGCATTTTAAGGACAAGCAACTGCAGAAGCAAAGTTTCTTGTCAACGTTCAAGCTCTGAGGAGGAGGTTAGGCAAGCTTGCACGGCTGAGAGAAACCAGGCTATTGCCTGGTTGAACACTTTGGCAATTCCAATGCATGCCAAAATTGTCTTAGTATGCATATTCAGTGAATGCAGTTAGCATGTGAGATCTGACTTCTGATCTGCAGTACCTTGAATGAGTTCAGAAGTACTGTAAGGAAAGGGCATCAGTCTAAATCACTTCCAATGCAAACACAGCAACATGCAGCAGAAGAAAGGAAGCAAGCCAGCGTTCAAACTTAAATATAAGAGGTCCAAATGGCTCTACTCACTCTGAGAAACATTCAAGAAACAAAAGCAAAGAGAGTATAATTTCTTCAACTATAATAAGAATGATTAATGCATAACAGCTAACAGAGGAAACCAACAAATTTTGGAACCCATCCATCTCAGAAAGAGGTATAGCATAATGGATGATCTCCTAACTTTATAGACAGCGAGTAAGCCACAGTATCTTGATGCGCAGTCCAATTAACAATCTCATCATGCTATAAGAAGTTTGAGACTTGCAAGACCTGTAACACTATCAAGATCAATCAACCTCATGTCCATGTTGGAAGCGCAGACAAGTCTATGTTTGATATCTTTTACCCAAATCATAATCTAATCATGTGTTTATATCGTAGACGACTCTGTGTTTCACATATTTACCCACATTGTGTGCATTTGCTCTTATGCTGAAGTAGAACCCAATAACATAAATCTTATAAGACACATAATGCTTCGAGTGGATTCACTTTGCAGTACATGTGTGCAGAACCACCAAAACATTTAAGATGATCAAATGCCAAAATGCCTATACTACTTTCAATACCACAATTTGTCACCTAAAATGCGAAACTCATCAAGGGATTAACAAGAAACAGAGCATGAAAGGCACCCAAATCCGTATAGCAAAGTAAATCCAAGACACAGAGGGGCATGCAGTCTCACCAGGGTTTCGGAGCTCGTCTGGATCGGCCAGCGAATGTCCCCGGAAGCGGTACGTCTCACACTCCACCAACGTCGGCCCTTCCCCCCTTCTCGCCCTTGCTATTGCCTCCTTGGCCACCTTCCTCACCTTGAGCACGTCCATCCCGTCCACATGCACCCCGGGCATCCCAAAGGCAGGCCCTTTCTTCCAGATCTCGGGGTCCGAGGTGGAACGCAGGTGGGACATCCCAATCGCCCACAGGTTGTTCTCCACCACGAACACGATGGGCAGCTTCCACAGGGCGGCCGTGTTCAAGCACTCGAAGAACTGCCCGTTGTTGCAGGTGCCGTCCCCGAAGAAAGCAAGGGTGACGTGGTCGCACCCGGCGTCCTTGAGGACCTCGCGGCGGTAGCGGGAGGTGAAGGCGGCGCCGGTGGCGACGGGGATGCCCTCGCCGATGAAGGCGAAGCCGCCGAGGACGTTGTGCTCGGCGGAGAACATGTGCATGGAACCGCCCTGGCCGCGGCAGCAGCCGGTGGCCTTGCCGAAGGGCTCCGCGATGACGGCGCGGGGGGGGGGGGGACGCCCTTGCTGAGCGCGTGGACGTGGTCGCGGTAGGTCGACACCACGGCGTCCTCGCGCTTCAGGAGCTTGATGAAGCCGGTGGAGTCGGCCTCCTGGCCATTGTAGAGGTGGACGAAGCCGAACATCTTGCCGCGGTGGTACATCTGGGCGCACATGTCCTCGAACGCCCGCCCCAGCACCATGTCCTCGTACAGCTCCAGCCCCTCCTCCCTCGAGATCACCTGCTGCGGCAGAAACCCAGTGAGGAAACCATGCAAGAAAAAGAGAAAGGCGCCATCCTTCGTATCAATTGGGAGACCCACTTGATCCAGGAAGGGATAAAAAGAACAAAATTTCCCACCAGGGACCGAGGGGGTCACATTACCAGAAAGGAGGCCGAGGAATTGGACTCGATCGGCGCGCTGAGGACATCGGACGAGGCGGCTACCTGGATGGGGCGTGGTAGGGAAGCGCAGGAAGAGGAGGAGGAGGAGGGGTGGAAGGGGCGGTGTAGCCTGGAAGAGGCGCAGCCGAGGATGAATTGGGACGAGGTGGGCTTGTCGGAGAAGGTGGATCGGGCGGAGATGCGGTGGGAAGGCAAGATCTCGACGGCCGAGAAAGCGGACATTTTGATCCCTCAAGACACCCGAACCCTTCCACCCCCTTTCTCTGCTGCCGCCGCTGCTCTCTCTCTCTCTCTCTCTCTCTCCAAAGGGTTGTTGCTGCTGCTCCCTCCCTGCCTTCGTGGCTTGAAAACTTGACAGCGGCGGCGGCGGAAGAAACGAGGGAGGGAAGCGGAGAAGGGGACGCCCCTGTGTGGCCCTGGGGGAGAGTGTGTGTGTTGCTGTTTGTTATTGTTGTAAGTTCGAAAACTTGGAAGCGGTTGGGCGATGGCCCCCCAGAAGAAGCCTGGCCTTGACTTGGGATTTTGGGGCAGAGACCGCACAGACAAGCTGCAAAGAAGGAGAGAAAGGCAAACTCCCACGTGTGGGGAGATTCTCTGACAGACGGATGGGAACGTGGGGGTGTGGCTGTGACGCAGGTGAATCACGTGATCAGGTGGCCGTGTAGTCGAGAAGAAGGGCAGGGGCAAGTAACCGAACCGCACAGATGACATGTGTAGCTTCTTCAAAGATGCAGATCCGCCGAACAAATGCTTCCTTTCATATTCCGGTCCCTTCAAAATCCGCAGGTCGTAGAGTTTTCTTATTATTGGTTTAACGAGCTTTCACGTTCAATTATTAAATCCACGTGACACCAACATTTTGTACGGCTCAGCAGCTAGGCAGGGGTTGGGAGGTTACGGTGACGATCGAGATGACTCAAAAACTTCAAACGTAATAAAAATCGTCGAATCTCTTGATCAAGTCTAAGAATGATCGACCTACTATCATTCTTTATTTGTCTTATCATTTTCGAATCATTCTATCACCCATAAAGACTGTATAATTATGAATGGCCAGATTTTCAAAATCAGCTCGGGTGCACCACTAATCCCAGGCGGTGCAGCCAAGTATTGTTGTTCTTATTTTTTGACGACGGAAAACAAAATGAAATTCGATGAAAGGAAACCCCGTGGATCATCCCTTGGATCTGAGGACCTGGGCCCGAGCCCGCCCTCTTTACTATGGCGTTTGGGCCTTTCAGCTTATTGTCCGCTTACTGGGCTAACAATTGATGGTGGTCCGACCCAAATTGGACAAGGCACGACACTTTGCCGAGTTAACTCAACGAGACTCTAATTGAGGACGGTAACTATGGGCATAACGGGGCCGTCATTATGGTTTAGCCAGCTTCATAACTCGATGAATCAAGACCTTCAAATAATGGTGAAAAATCGAACAACAACGAGCCATGTGGTGGTCAAATTAGATTATTGTAAAGTTTCTAAAGCAGAGGAAGATAGATAATCAAGGGTGTCATTTTACCGGACATAAATCGGGATTAAAAAAAATTCAAACCCTATTATTTCTAAATTGTTTTTTATACATAAATTACCTAGAGATTATAGTAGGAGAGTGCACCCCTCTTCAAGGAAGGGAAATGTACGCGTTCCACCGGGACTCTTCCAAGTAAATTTTAATTGTAAGAATGTGAGGTTGATTGCCGATCTTGAAAAATAAAGAGTAGGGAAATTATTTCTAACTTAATCAAGTTTATTTCTCCATAGTTAAATCGAAGCCCAACCTCAGCCCATGGCTCGGACTTCGAAACTTAAGTGTAAGACTCATTACTTCTCTTGTCTAAAAAGTGAAACATGTCGGTTTAACGTGAATTGGTTTTTAAAGATTCTTCGCATGACCCAAAAGAGTTATGTATTTTTCTCAACGAAAGATATAAGAAGCATCTACAATCTCAATTAGCAAACCCTAAAAAAAAACCAGACATCTTACACTACTTTTGACAACTCTAGTAAAAATACAAAACACTCAAATGATTTCAAATGAGATAGATAATATGTTAGGTTTCTTTGATAAGTATATGCATAGAGCACTTAATTTCTTTTATCTAGGTATCATTGTATCATCAATTTAATTACCATGATTGGCATAGATTAGTGTGTGTAATATATATGCATAAATAGATAGTAGTGTCGGTATGAACACTATATATATATATATATTAAGATTTGTCACTACTCTTTATATTTAGTAGTTATGGGATTCTTTGGACTTTCAGATTTGAGTTTGACAAAACCCCAGCAGAGGATTGGGTTTAAAATTGTAGTCCAAACCCACCCCAAAAATAAAATGAGGTCAATTTTAATACTCAATTCCAGTTAGTAAGTTGGACTGAGTATCCATTATAAATAATCTTCAGACACTATGCAGTGTTTATGGCCCTTAAAACTACAACTGAGATTGCAACAAGAAGATAAAGTATTAGAATCAACCAAAAAAATATTTCCCTTCAATCTTATAGTGTCTGCCATATGAATTATTCGTTTTTTTGTTTTTAGGTCAGAAGAGGTAATTCAAGTCATTCAACACTAAGAGGAAACACACATAGAGGCAAACATGAAAATCACTACCATAGCAACACACCAAGTCTTGGGGGACATTGGTACAGATCTAAATCCATTAAGATCAACATTGCAAAGATACAACACAGTAGACACCAGGGGCCCCAACAACAATGGCCATTAAGTTTGAATTGACGAAGGATATATCGCTTGCATAAGGGAAAGACACGAGAAACTTGACGCCGGCAGAGAGAACTTCCAAAATCCTTCAAAAGGCTGATTTGGGTCGCATTTAAAAACATAAGCTGAAATAATTCATGAAATAATTTCAGGATAACATGTAATAAATAATTTGCACTCCTATATGAGATCCTAGTTATGACTATTACAGTTGTTAGCCTTCTTCTTAGAGTCTTAACCCTCACACGAATGGTGTCGCATGTATAGATATCCTTCCCTTCTTCCAGTCTAGGTTCTTCAACAATTCTTTTTTTTTGAATAAATGAAAATATTTCACACATTTCTCTTAGTGTTAATTTTTGAAGTCTATGTTCTCAAACAGACTTGCAGAGAAGCTGGAATTCACAAAAATTTACAAAAGTTCTGATCAAAGTCATTGGCCAGGCTGGATGATAGAAAAAAGAGAGTCCTCGACTACATATAATATCGCTGATCAGCTGGTTGACGGCTTGAAAGGAATCACTAATCAGCTAAATGGGATGGAATGCTCTTACACAATGCTCTATTAAATGCCTTTTGTATCCAATTAAGATGAGAGTATGAGACGTTGTCTAGGCAAAGCTCCCCTTAGGCGGCCCTTTCGAAGACTTGTTTGTAAGACAAGACAATGAGACGTTGTCTTAGGCAAAACTCCATTTAGCCCTTCAAAATACTCGTTTGCCTTAGTGGGGAGTTGGCCGTCCTTGTTCAGATTAGTTGGCCTGTCGATGATGATTTAGAAACCCCAACCAAGTCATGTGGGCCTTTTCACGGACACTATCGAGGAACAAGACCACAACTCTCATGTCTGTAGCCATGACACTGGTATGCGTGTTGTTTTCCTGAAGTTCTCTTTAAGATAACTTTGTAAGTGGAGAAAAGCTAAATGTGTAGATGATTAGTAATGGGTAGTGGTAAATCAAGTCAGCTACTTCGTTGGTAACTTAGGGCCGATTTGATAAAAAGTTTGTCGGCCGGTTAACCTACCCGAGGAACACCGGGCCCCACCTCTCATTCGCCTCCCCCTCACCCATACCCATCTAACCGGCCAGGGGTAACATAATCGACCCTGTCGGGTCGATTAAGTTACCCCAACCGATTACCAAAAGGGGCCTTAGGGTTCGATGACTCGGGGATCCGTATCGGTGGTACAAGTAAGTTTGACTCGGAGTTAGACTCGGATGACCTGACTTCAAGTTTTTATTAAATTGAATGTAAAGAGTTTAGGATAATTGAACAAATGCACAGAAAAATAAATGTATTGTTCATAAAAGTATGAATTTAGAGTTTAGGAAAAAGTTACACTAAGGAAAGACGCATCACTTTTTAAACTGTCGAATCGTTTCTATTACCATCTAATTGTTGAAAAAAAAAACAAATTTGGGCCTTGAGTTAGAGTCCCAGGGTCACGGAGGTGATGTACGATGAGGAGCACGAGCGTGGGTCTCACAGGCTGTGTTTGACTCGAGAAAAAAGCCATTGGTTAGACACGGCCCAACATGTGCCGTGGGCCGCAAGCACATTCCCACCCGACACGCCAGGTGCGGTGCCAATCACACCCCGCCTTTTAACAGATGAAGTACGTCCGGAAAGAAAACATGCCAGGACAATCTCAGGGATGACACATTAAAATAGCACACTTCGGAGCATCCTGATTCCCGAGTGACTACTTTAATTCATATCAATAAAAAGTATGTCAAATCGATCATCGTTTACAGACTATGTGACCACCGAACTAATTTGGGCCAGGACTCAAATGGTCTGAAAAACAAACATCAATTGAGATAAAATTATGTGATTTAAATATTGAGCTAAGTTATGGTCATTTTATTTGTCACACTCGTCTTAATCATCTGATTTTTGATAAATATATATATAATAATAAAAATATAATTATTTGTTAGAGTTAGAATTGGCACCTGGGTCTACCAAATTTTCTTCCAAATCCACCCAACCCTGTCCCACCTTCCACCCTTTCCCTGAGCGGTTGTGAGACGCCCGTGTTCTTGGCACGCGTGGTCTCTGTCACCCTGCCGGATCCTTACCTGGGCTGTTGCCCCTTGCCATCGAGCGGCGTCGAACTCCAACGCGCAGATTTTTTTCCCTCTCCTCTCCTCTCCTCTCCCACGGGCTGGCGGACACGTGTCAACCCCGACACCGCTCAAGCTCTGGGCCCAGTTTGAGAGCAACGTCGCAGAACTGCAGAAGGCAGGCGCGCGAGGAAAGAAGGAAGCGAGGGGCCCACGGGCCACGACGAGCCGCAATCGCTGCGGCCGTGCCCTCGCAATTAAATTAGCTATTATACTTTTTTTCCTCGCGGAACTCAGATGGCATTTAAATCGGATTTATGTTTTTGGACGGAGGCAATTGCCCCATTCGCGGGCCCCCCCAACACCCTTTGCCTTCTCCGGGTATTTAAGGATGAGAACAGGGGAGGAGAGGGCAGAGCTCGTCTCGTCATCGGGAGTTGCAGTGGTTGCTGGTGGTGGTGGTGGTTGTGGTGGACTGGTCACAGCTGCGCTCTCTCTCTCTCTCTTCAAGTTCTAGCCAGGGAATGAGGAAGACCGGGGCGTTCGTGGCCTCCGTCGCGGCGGCGTCCTCCATGGCTCTCCAGCCGCCCGCTGGCTCCTCCGCTTCCGCCTCGCCTGAAGCTGGCCGCCTCGTTCGGCCGCCATGCTTCTCTCACCAGGAGGTACTGCTGTGGTAGCCTTTCGGCCCTCCCTCTTTTTGGCGTGATCTTTGTTGCTCCCTGCTGATCTAGATTTGCCGTGGTTGCTCTGTTTTTGTAGTCTCCGGGATCGTCGTTGTCGTCATCGCCGCCGACGAGGAAGGTGACCGGGGGGACGGCGTCGGGGAGTGGCGCGCCGGAGGACAGGTACACCCCGCGGTTCGACGGCTTGCGGTTTATCGAGACTCTGGTCACGGCGCACAGGTGAAGACGACACCCCTTCGGGGCTTCTCTCCGCTGTACCCCCGCGGCGAGGTTGCTTCGTGCCTGGAAAATTGAAGAACTGCCGATGTGAGAAAAGCCACGGATTCTGCGCAGGAAACCGCGGTGGCCGAGACAAAGATTAGATGGGAGAGGATCCCAAAATTACCATTGATCTTCTATTACTGTTGGAAGATTTCCAACCCGTAGCCCGCGAGCTACCCCAGTTTTGTTCAACAACATATCTCTGTATGTACTACCATTTGGTTTGATGTGGTAAAATCAGCTTACCTTTATTACTTGGTGGTGTTCCCTCGTCTATGGGTAGTTGGCATGTGTCTGTTGCGTTTCCTCGTCAAAATCTCTCTTTGGGTGAGGGTAGTTGGCACGCGCGTTTCAAACCACCGTAAAGACGAAATCTCAATTAGGGCTATTAATGGGTTGCGCCTTCCTGGTAGGGATGCGAGTCTTATTTGAATTTAGATCGAATCATAAGATTTTTTTTTTACGTGTGAATTTTTAGGAGGGTCAAAAAAATTAGTTTAATTAGACTCACGGGTTTAATTCGGGTTGTGAGATCGGTGGTCAAAAAATTTAGTTAGATTAGATCAAAAAATTTAGTTCAAGTTTTGAGTTCGATCTTCTAATCCGGTCTATTTTTTTTCAAAATTTAAAATTATTTAATTAAAATATATTATTTATTTAATTAAAAGATAAAAATTCTTTAAAAGTTTAATTAATTTAATAAAATTATAGTTTTTATATTATTAGATATATTGTTTTTAATTATTTATATTTTTATTTAAAATTTTAAGTTAAGTCAAGTCTTAGTTGAATTTTATATTTTTAAAATAGCGTTGAGTTCTGTTCATTCTGATTGGACATAACTGAGTTTAGATTAGATTTAAACTTTAATATTGACGAGTCCAACTCGATTTTAACCCTAATAGAACATCAAAAATGAAAACACAAAATATGGACATTTTAATTTTATTTGGTTGGTAAAACTTCCAACCAGAGGATATTCTTTTAATTTGTATGCTCAACATGCAAATATAAGAACCTATTTTTTTTATAACAACCTTATCTTCTATTTCCTTTTTAAACAAATTCTGTTTGGAGTTCAAGTCACATGGACTTTGAAAATTGATCCAACCGGACACACCAATGTAACGATCCGCAAATCTTGAGACTGCTGTACCTTCTAGAAGCGGTTCTTTGTTTTGCATTTTTTTTCTCACATATTTGGAGCGATTGTAGACGCTTCCGGATGCCGATTCCCTCCCCTCCCACATGGGATGGGGAACTATAGACGGAAGCTCAAGAATACTTCTAAAATCTTACGCCACACACAACTGATATGAAATATTGAAAACTTTTCTTCTTCTATTCTACGTTTCGCCTTCCTTGGGTATTGACATTTGTACACTAGCGTGGGGTTGCCGCCGATCTTTATGTTGTACGATGCACAAACTATACTTGGTTTCAAAAAATATATAAATAAATTTATAAAAATAATTTAATAAATATATATATTAATAGACATATTACTACGTAAAATCAGATAGTGGATAAATGTCATCATCGTAATTGAACATTACCATCGGTAAGATTAACGGTTAACACCCTATCTCTCCCCAAGTCGTCGTGAAGCCCCCCCCTTCCCCCGTTGTCGGCCCCCCCTCCCCCCTGCCCCTTCAGCGGCGGCTCCTCTAGAGAGGACACTAGATCATTGGAGGAAATAGGTGGCCCACGAGGGGGAGTACTAGTCTGCCCAGTCCGTTAACCTCTAGAGCACCACCCTGTCTACCGTAGCCGTGGTGTCGAGGCCTGTTCCGTTGTTTTCAAAGTTGAAGGGTACACTGACCTTGTTCATGACGTTGACGTTTTCGTAGATTAGCTCAGTGGAGTTGAACTCCACCATACTGCTGCCGATGGGAACACACACCATCGCCTAGATGCTAAAGTTCTGGGCCTACAGGGCCCGCTCGCACCCCCCAAGTCCAATCTTTGACTCTAGCACCTGCGCCGTTGACAAGGTGAACAAGAGGTCTCTCGACAACCCCACACTGTTGGGGAATCTCTATATTATGGACAGCAAGAAGAATCATTGTGTCGGTGACCTCCTCGTTGATGGTGTCATGAGTGGAGACCAATGCATCGGAGGTGAGCGAGTTGAGCTCCCGGAGTACCTTCTTTCGGTGCTCCTGCTTGGCGGAAGAGACCGCACTGGTCCCCCACGCCTTATGCTTGTCCTTGCAGCCCTTGTAGTAGCCGTTGCCTCATGCGAGGAGGGAGGGACCCCCGGGCATATCCACGGACGATAGCTAGAAGATGGTTGTGGCGTCGGTTCTACGTGGGGGTTTCGCGGCCCTCTCGCCTTCCCCCCCACCCCTCCAGGCCCCCATCTTCCTCTCCAATGAACTCGCAGCCCTCTCCCCCTGTGTGGTTGTGAAGCCCCCTCGCCTTGTAGGCATGCCCCCTCCCCCTATGTCAAATCTCTCTCTCTCTCTCTCTCTAGTGAACCGTGATATATTGGTCATTTAACATATATATAACGGGAATATATAATTTTTTTTAGAATATTCGCTCTCTTGTCGACGAAATTTAACCACGATGTCATTTATGTACTACGTAATTTTACGTAGTGATATGATTTATGAGGAGGATAAAGTTCGCCAGGCTAGTGCAGCCCAACAGCATCAGACCCATGGTGGCTCGACCCAATCACGTCAGAGAAAGGCTGTTCGATAGTCTTTGGCCTAAGCCGGGCGGCCCGTTTGAGGTCCACAGAAGATTCGCCAACTCGCGGATAAGATTGGTGCGAGCATCTCGGACGTCGGAGAACTCGCCAACTGCCGAATGTTGCTTTCGCCATTATAGACTCTTCCTTGGCAGGGACTGGTCACGCCCACAGCGCTGAGATTCTTATCATGAGGCCTCCCTTCCGAATAGGCACGTGCACAACGAGAAATTCTTCCCACGATGAGGGAGGCGTTACTCCATGACTCACGTCCTTTCCCCATTAAGAAACAAGTCATCACCGCCAGGACGACCTATATAAATAGGTCCCCGACCAGGCGCACGAAGGGGCACACGGAGATACACAGACACACAAAGAGACTAAGAGAGTCAAAGACAGAGACGTGTAAAGAGAGACGAAGATCGACTGCTCTAAGTACTCTCCAGGCTTTGCGAGCACTCCAAGGGCCCCTCTTGCTACACACAGACTTGTTAATTCTATTCTTACGCTCTTCTCTCTTCCCTCTCTCCTCCTTATAATCTCCTTCAAAGTGTGTTCCTGATTTAAATATCAGAGGGTTGTCCCCTAGAGAAATACTAAGTACTCCTTCTGACGCTGTCTCTCTAGTGTTTGTAGAATTTCATAGATAGCTGATTGATATTCCTCAACAAATAAATTTTAAAAGTGTGGTATGAGATCTAGAGACTATTTTCCTATCTCTACAAATTATAATGTACTTTTAAAAATATATTTTTATAAATTTATTTATAAAAATAATTTATTTATAAAAATCCCTTCAAATGAGAGAGAGAGAACCGCACACGATGCACGTGACGTGATGCCTATCGTGTTGATGTATGCGACTGATGCATCAGATTCTGCATATAAAAGTATCGTTCCTCCACTCGACCACGTCAAGGTGGTTCGCGAGTTACGGAGTTTACCTTCAGCTTCTCCCTGGTTCGTATTAACGAAGGAAAAATATAATGTACATTAAATATATAACATAATAATAATAATAATATTATTATTAAAATAAAATATAAAAATTTTAAGACAGATGCATTTATTAGAAGACACATAAAATAACCATCCGTCTCAAATAGTCAGAAAAGGAGTACGACAGTAGAAAGTTCGGGGCCAGCATTTGACGTCCGAGAAAATATCTAACTTTCAGTCCGACGCCTGTCCGTCATTCGATTTCAAGAGTCTGCCCCGCGTGCCAAATAAGTGACGGGCCCGATAGGATCGACCATGTGACGGTTGGACTTTCCAGTCCGCCTGATCAAATCATAGAGTCCATGTGGGAGGTGGGCCTTTTGAGTGTACGAGAGGGCGGCTATTGGGCCGACGGCGCTGTGTCCCGTCCCCCTCCTACATGTGGGCTTCCATGATGGCATCATTTTAAATAAATTTGAGCAGACTGGGGAAGGGGGGAAGGTCGCGACGTCAGCCGGCTCGTATCTTGATGTCACCTCGCACTCCGGAGACCCCTGCCCGGGTACGGTCGTGGGCCTGTGGGCCACGCCGGCCCTCTTCTGGACACCACGTCCTTAGCCACCCACCAAACAAAGGTGGGGAATTTGGGGGGGGGGGGGGGATCTTGTTCCCGTGGTCAACTAAAACCAGGATATTCCTTCAGAATGGAAGACATCATTTGTTTTTAACAGTGTATAGATGTTAAGGTCTCAGATTGTTTTTTCAGAATCTAAGATTTGATTTCTATAAAAAACAAATTACTAACATAAATATAGATTCTCCCAAAATCTATTTCCAGGTGTTAGATACAAGAGGGACCTAAACTCGATTCCCCTAGTATGTTAGATACAAGAGAGATCTAAACTTGATTCTCCCTAGTATTCAAAAAAAAATTACTAGGAGAATCAAAGGCCATGAGCATGTCATTTATCAGAAAATGTCCTATATCTCTTTGAAAAGATTAAATTATTGAAAGCGGCGGATGGGGGGGGGGGGGGGGAACTCAAGATCTCTCCCATAAGAAAGAGAGAGACCTTTGGGGTTGAACCACACAGGTCTATTGATTTTTCCCAGTCTCAATGTCAAGGAGTTGACAGTCATGGCGAGGAAATGTCTGCTTATCCATGTTATCAAAGGAAGAGGGAAGAGGATAGAAAGGTAGATGAAAAGTAATTGCGTGTGTTAAGAACAAAGAACTGTAGTCTGCCGTACCCAGTTTCTTCACCATCACTTATCTTTCTCTGCTAAAGGTCGATCAGGATGCCCACAATCTGTCAAAGGTCTTCGCTCAAAAACTGTGTTGGCTCTAAAACAAGCATTCCACTGGCACTTAAAACTTAATAGCAACGAAGATATATAGTTCACATATAGATGTGCCGGATAAACAAATCACCATACGAGACAGCGTTATAGGAACAAAACTTGTAACAACACTCAGAGCAGCCGTAATTAGAAAGGAATTGCGGCCACTCATCATCAGATTTCAGAATAGTACTGAGTTAACAACAAGGGACATGTTGAAATGTCGATAACGCGGTGTTGATATTCAAGTGACTATGGACAGGAACCTCATTCCAGAAATCGACGTGAGACTAATATCCAAGTTATAATACTTCGTCTCACGGTCAAGCTAAGCTGTGGAGATTAATTAATTAAATGGAGGTGAAAGATATGAGATTCGATCTAAGATCATGCTCTGATATCATATTGAAATCTCAAAATCATGATGTCGAGAGATTCATAAGTCTATGCACAGAAATCTCAACTCAGAACCGATGTGAGACTAATGCCTAAATTTCCAACGTGAGCTGAAATGCATTATGGTACATTGAAAGGCAGCCATTGAGCTAAGACCCACGTGATGACATGATTCATTGAGGAACAAGCATCTTTCTCTCTTTTTCTGGTGTGTGACGTGAAATCAGACACGGCTAATAAATTTCATGCTCATATTCCTCGAGGATTAAATATGAGTCTAGATCGTTATCATTTTTGCATCTTCCTCGGCGACTAAGATCAAACCAATTGAATCTTCAACTTATCCATCGAAGAAATGGATGTCCTGCTGTGCCGATTCAACGTTTCTCATTGCAACTACCAGGAGGGTCGGTCTTTTTAACAATCCTGGGGTGCTTTAATATCTTTTGTAGAGAGCCAATTTTTTTAAACCATTAGAACCCGTGCTAAATTTTTTTTGCCTCCTTGCTAAATGACATAGGGATGCTTAAAGTCTTACCCTGCTAATGAGTAATGAGATCCTTCGCTTCTACAGAAACATCAGGCATTGAAGGAATTCTCAAGTCAACCCTCATAGTCTCATGCATTTTTTGGTTTCAATTCACAAAAGTTCATTAGGCATTTAACAGCTATGATTGCATAACAGAAATGACTACCTTTTGAATGTATTGAACTGATCGTCGTCTTCAAATGGAGGAACTCCATAAAGAAACTCACAGCACAGGACACCCAATGTCCAGTTATTAATTGTTGTTGTCTTGTATCATCTTATTCATATCATTATCCAGTGACACATTTAGGAAGCATTAATGCTCGGGAGATTTGAAGGACAGAAGAGCTCTCCAGCATTTGTTATTCAATAGGTCAGTAGCCTTAAATGACATTTTTCTCATTATTTTGGGCTCAATTTTAAAAGATGTGTCGATGTCTTCATAAAACTCTATTGAAAAAAAAGAGTAATGCTTCACAACCACTGACTTAATTACACCGCCCAGAGATATAATACTTTTTTTTGACGCAGAGCCTACACCACTCATCCCCCTCTCTAAGAGAAGACTTTTTTTTTCTTGCTTGACCCCCACGCCACGTCGGATGATGGCATGGAATGAGTCCCACATCAAAAAAAATTTCAAAAAAAACATTACATCGTTGGGCGGCGCAATTAGGGGGGTAAGTGTGTAATAAGCATTACTAAAAAAATAGCAAAAAACTTGCCCCCCCTACCCCTGCCCACTCATATAAGAGAATTAAGTGTGCGTCCCTCTTCCTCCCATCTCTCCCTCGTGAGATCTTATCTTATAGTTTACTCATCATGACATTCATCTCTTCATCCGTTGTCTGCGTGGCTCTGCTACAAGATCCCCACCTCCACCATCCCTGTGAAGTATTTTTTTTTTTTAACTAAGGTTATACTTGCAAGGGACGGGGGGAGAGACTCGACCCCCGGCAACCTTACAAGAGAATTTATATATAATAAGTATAAAGGAAAGAAGAGGGGTTGGAGATACAGGGGACCACGAAGGTCTGAGGGGAGGCATCCTGCTAAAGAGGGGAGAAGGCCCACTAACAACAAGTGGGCAAGGCCCAATAAACTCCAAGAGGAAAGAACCCAAAAAGGAACCCTGAGATACAGCATGTGAGCAAAGCCCAATAAGCCCAAAAAGAAAAAATACAATGAGGCCCAAGAGATGGGGCAAGTAACACTGTTGCAGAATAAGGCCGTCGGTGGCTGCAGCATGGCTGGCGGACTGGAGCGCACCTGGGATGGCCACCCACCCAAATGACGTGTGCGCATCAGCAGGCGAGACCACGAACGGATGCAGGACATGAGGGTGGTTGGAGGGACCACGCCGGAGTAGAGACGAAGAGCCCACCAACGGCGGCAGGCAGGCGAAGCAGCAGAAACCGATGGGAGCGCCAGCGCAGACGGGCCGCAAGGGGGTGGCGACGGGAGAGCGAGCATGGGGGCAGGAGGGCCGGAGGGAGGCAGGAGGGTCGACGACCACCAAAGCAAGGGGAGCAGGGAGGAGGCTGAACAGGTCGAGGGGGGGCAACCGAGGGGAAGGTAGGAGGGTCGGAGAGGATGAACGGGATGCCAAAAAAAGGGGGGAGGCAGGACGAGGGGGGTGGCAGCCGCAGGGAGGCCAGGGGCTAGCAAGAGGCAAGGAGGAGCTGACGAGGGAAGGGAGATGGGGGGGCAAAGGGAGGAGGAAGAAGAGGGGAAGAGGGGGGGGGGTAGGGAGGGAGGCAGGAGGGCTGGGAGGACGGACGGAGAGGGAGGCGCACCACAGGCATCCACCTGGGGCAGGGGTGAGGAGCAAGGGAGCAAAGGGGACGAAGCAGGATGGGAGTCACCGGCGGCAGGAGCAGGAGGGCACAAGAGAGTGGTTGAAGAGAGGGCAGGAGGACAGAGGGGGGGGGAAGGGAAACCTGGATGGCCGACGACCGAGGAGGGGCATGGAGCGAGAGGGGGCCAAAGGACAAGAGGCAAGAGAGGAGGAGGCCAAGGGGTGGCCGAAGGAGGGAGAAGGAACAGAAGAGGGGGGAAAAGAAAGCAGGAGGTGGGACGAAGGGAAGCAACCCGGAGGACCTCCAACAGGAGGAGGGCAGTAGAGCGACCAGCCGGCAGAGCACCGATGGCAAGTGATGCCGGCAGGACACCCACCGACGCTGGAGAAGAACCTGGAGCGACAGGGGCACGAGGATGGCAAGGGTGGCGACCGGCAGTAGCAGAGCGCCGGCAGAGGGACCCGCCGACAAAGCAGCCCGAGTAGCATAGAGAGGAGCGGGAGGGGGACGAGCGCTCCCGTTGGAGCAGCTAGCAAAGGCGGCTGCGAGGCGAGAGGTAGGAGTGACAGGAGTCTCATCGAAATGGGTGCAGCACGGAGAGACATGCACCGAGGCAGTGGCAGCGAGTGTCTTGGGAATTGAGGGGACACAGCCCGGCGAAGCAGCAGGAACAAGGGCACCTAGTGCGCCAGCTAGGCCACCAGCCACCGGAGGCGAGCGAGAGTCAGCAGACGCAGGGAGGCGGAGTAGAGGAGCGGTGCAGCAAGTGGCCGGCGAGGGCGCCACTGCAGGAGCCAGGAGGCCAGGAGGGTGCTCAGCACCGCCAGCGCCAGATGCTGTAAGGGAAGGACCGCCACCGCACGCAGTAGGGCAAGCACGGGCAAAAAATAGAGCATCATAACCATCATGTGTCCCATCAATGGTAGAGGCCGGAGCAGCCTCAGGAGTGGTGGCCACAGCAGCGACAACCGACGGCGAGAGGACGGGGGCCAGGGGGAGAGGAGGCAACTGGGCCTCAGAAGCTGACTGGGCGTTGCGTGATGGTACAGCGCGGGAGGGTGATGAAGACCGAGGTCCCGCAGGAGGTTGCGTGTAAACGTCTCCAAAAACGTGTCGATCTCCAGGCGCTCGGAGAACGCCCAAGGAAGCACCAAGAACGCCGGCAGGAGCACCAGAGGGGGCCGGAGGATGAGGGAGCACATCGGAGGGACTAGCAGAGGTCACCAGGCCGGCGACGGGCGCAGTAGGGAGGACGTCCGTACAGCAGGTGGCAGCGGCCGGAGGCGGAGCGGGAGGTATTACTGCGGCGGCAGGGAGACCAAAACTACCCGCGGCTTGGAAGGGGCGACCAAGAGAGGGAGGGGGAGGCGCCGGGCCTCCCCCCCACCGCCGGCCAACACCGGAGAACAGGCAGCTGGAGCAGATCAAAACGCAGGGACGGGGAAGTAGACGATGACGCTGAGTTTACTGTTGAGTCAATTGAAAACCCAGGTGAAAACCCTGTGAAGTATTGCCCCACGGCAAAGCATGATTTACCTATCTCTACACCAACATCGAGCGGACCTCACTGTAGACAAGGGCCGATGGCAACTGTTGTGTGTCAGTGTGATAACAAACTTGATAAAAGTAGGGAAAGAGCATAACAAAGAAGGGATACCTTATGATTGGAATTGCATCAATTCATTGTGAGATTGTAAGCCATATTTATACAGACATTTAACCTCAGTTTGAAAGGGAGTTTGGGTTAAGTTAAGTTACTTAGGTTAGTCCAAGATTAGCCTATTTTTGATTTGATAGCAAGAGTATTAACTCAGAAGTAAGTAGGTGGGCTAACTTAGTTTCAATCTATTGTGATTTGGTAGGAAATGGGTTAACCCAATAATATTTATAAGTAAAATATCATATTTATCTCTCATTTTGTAATTTTAAATATCTCTCTCATTCTCTCTCCCTCTCTCCCCTCCCCTCTCTCTCAGGTCACTCTCTCTCTCTCCATGCTACACTCATTAGTTATCATTTTTATGAATTTTTATCATTTTTAGAATTATTTTATTACTATAGTATTAGATTTATTAATTATTTTTTATAATTTTTATCAGTATTATAATTATTTTATTATTATACTATTATATTTAATAATTATTATTATTTTTAGAGAGAGAGTATTGATTATGGGTGTGAGAGAGAGAGAGAAGGTGCATTTATTGAGCATTGATGGTTGGGTTAACTCAACTTAACCCACCTCTGGAGGTGGATTTCGAAGTCCAGGATTACTCCGGGTTTAATACTCATCCTCCAGGTTTAGTCCAGGTTTAAGTATCAAAGTAATTTGGACTTCAAAAAGAGTTAATCCTGGATTAAATGATGACTAACCCAGGTTTAACCATATATCAAAGCGAGGCTTATAGAGCTGCGCTTCCCAAGAAACAAGGGAGAATATGTAAAGTTAGTACACAACAAAAGATATAAAGAAAATCCCCTAAACATACTACGCATCTAATGGTAGTTGGGTTGGCGTATTCGCTAACACCCATCTCAAATTAAAAATGCCTTGCCCGAGTAAAGTTTGTGAACCAAGAACTTGCACCATGCACCGGAATGATGTTTTGTAAGAAGGTCAACAATCCGATCATTAGATGAAATATGAAGCAATGTAATTATCTTGTGATCAAAATGATAGCGGACAAAATGACAATCAATTTCTATGTGTTTTGTCATTTCACAAAACAGATCATTTTATCCAATTTGAATAGTGTAGCGGCAGGAAAATGGTTCCTAGGCCACGTACCACCTTCTCTATTTATTTGTTGGGGAAGTCATCTCGCACCTGTGGATGTCTGCACACACCAAGAAACCAGAAGGGCGTCAGAAGGAGTCATGGGTGTTACCCCAGGGGACAACCCTCTGATGCTTAAGTCAGTAAGGGATTAATGAGCAATAGAGAGGAGCAAGGTGAGAGAGAAGTGGGGCCCGTAGTCATCGATCCAGGAGGTGTGTAGATCCTCTCCACGCGTGCTCGCTGCTCCCAGTGGGCTCTCTGAGAGTGCTCGCTGGGTGGTAAGGCCGCACAGGAGGAAGAAGCTCTCTAGATGTAGCGGGCGTCCCTCTCGTCGTGGTTGCTAGTCGAGTTGCTCTCTTCTCAGTAGGAAGCTCTGGGGCATGAGTCTCCTCTTACATAGTAGTGTGGGATTTTAGTAGATGAATCTACCATGCTCTTCTCTTCTGTCGATGTCCCTTTTATATGGGTTGTCCTGGAGCGAGGGCCTCATCCCTTGATAGGGAAGGGTCCGTTTAGTAGAGTAACGTTCCTCCGCCGGGAGTTTCCCGTTGGAGGGCGATACCTCCGGCGTCGGTTGGTCCCTGGGCGAGTCTTGCGGCACTCATGGCGCGTACTCGCCCGTTACGGGGTCAAGGCCGACGTCGTGGGGGCAACGGTCGGTCGTCGGAGTGTCCTCCGGAGAGAACTACGCTTGGGCCGGCCTCATCGACGTCACGGTATCCGATGCTCTGTTGGGTCGGTCTTCTTCTTATTGGGCAGAGCATGCGCGCTCATCCTTTGCCTGGGCTCAGCACGTCCAAACCTTAATGGGCCGCGCGTGCGTGGGCCGTTTCTGGATCAAACCAGATTTACTCTCCTCACTTCTCCCCTACTCTTAGTTGTCGAGCACTCACAGGGGACTGAGAGTAGCCCAAGAGAGGGTTCTTCTGGAGGGTGTGATCCGAAGATGATTTCCTCGTACGGCGGGAGTCGGTGGCTTCGAGGGCCTGCTTGGCGCGCAAGGTGCCTCTGGCGGTGGCATAAGCCACGCTGGCAATGATGACGTCGAGTCTTGTCTTGTTCTAGGGATGTGGGCTCAGAATGGTCGTCTGGCCATGTAGCCGTACCACCGTAGCGGCAGACGTCCCTTCGCCTAACCCTCAGGGGGTGCAACCGTCGAATTGTGGTGGGCGGTTTATAAGAAGCGTTGAGGGGGCTCTCGCAAACCATACCCACATCCCTCTGGTCGTTGCACTCCATCGTAGGCGTCTTCCTCCCCTTTGCCTGGTGAGGATCCTCCTTTCTCCGTTCTTCTTTTCTTCAGTAGCGATGCGTCCGAGTAGGAGAGCCCTTACTGTCGAATCCTCCTCTTCGGAGGATACGCCTCAAGGCCGGGGCGGTGTGCCCAGCACTTCGGGTGCGGGCACTAGTCAGCCTGATTCCCAGCCTCTAGTGCCCTATAGGGACTTCCATGGCTTGTGGGAGACATTCCAGATCCCCCCCGAGTACGACATTGTCTTCCCCGCTGTGGGAGACGACATAATGAGTTACCCTTCTGGCGGGATCTTGATCCCGGTGGCCTCTTTCCAGGCGGGTTTTCGTATTCCAGTCCACCAGTTTATCGCGATCGTCCTTCACCATTACGGGCAGAACCCCGGGGCGATAACCCCTAATTCGTATAGTATCCTCTGTGGGTTCGTCTACGCATGCCGTAGAGCGTCGGTGGCGCCGAGTGTCGACTTGTTCCGGCAGTTCTTTCTCCTCCAGAGTTGCCCGTCCGACACTTATTTCGCCTACTTCAAGGCCCGCGCCAACGACCACTTTATCTCTGTCTCCCGTACCCCGTCCAACCGCAAGGGGTGGGCAGAGCGTTATGTATATTTGATCAAGTCAAAGGACTGGGAGAAAGCCTCTGATGGCTGGATGCAGGGTGGCTGTCCTCGCCCTTGGCATGACTCGAAGTCTTCTCTGAACGCCGAGGGTCGCCAGGATTTGAAGGCGGTTTCCCGGTACCCTCTCGTCGATGCAGACCACGTTCTGACCCCGGCGCAGCTCCGAGAGCTGGGGTTGTGTCCTTCGTTGCCGCAGGGTACTGGCCTTGTCTCCCCGTAGGGTTGTGGAGGTAGTGACTGATGCTTGACTAACCTCGTCTTTGCCTCCAGGGGCAGTTGAAGCGCAGGGGTGGACCCCTAAAATCGTCCGGCTGCTGTGGCTTGCTCCTCGTCCCGTGGATCACGTCATTCCGGGAACCGGCCAGGTGTCAGTTGTCGCCCCCCCCCCCCCCCCCCCAACTCAGGTCGCTTTCGCCCCGGGGAGGTTGCAGTATCCGGCCCATGTCGGCATTCCTTTGGTGCATTTGCCCGAGGCGTCGGTGGCCAGTGGAGGGCCTAGTCTTCGGCGGAGTGCCTCCGAGGCCACCCCTAGCATTCTCGGCGAGGAGTCTACCATGGCTGGTGGTGGTCGAGCTTGTTCGACTGAGGATGAGTTGGCGGAGATGGACAATCGTCGCCGATCGAGGAAGAGGGGGAGGGACTCGACTCCGGGTAGGAGCCGGGCTCCTCCTTCTTCTGGGGTGCCTCCCCCCAATGTTCGCCTACCGTCGTCGCCTGTGGTGCCGGCAGCTGCTACCTCGGCGTCTGTCTCCGGCGGACGGGGGCGTGAAAGGGGCAAGGCCCCTACCGTTGTTGAAGTTGACCCTCTCCCTCCACAGAGGGCTCCTCCGCGCGGTCAGTCCCCGCAGCCCGAGGACTCGCCGGCGGGGGTGCCTGGTGTCCTGGGCATCGTCGACCTCATGTTGCGGAGTGCTCGCTGGCATGAGCACATTGGGGAGCTGGGTCCTGGCGTCATGGATGAGTTGACAGCCGTTGCCGCAAGGAGCGTGTGCCTGGTTGTTAGCGCCTTCGGGCTCTGGAGGCACCATTTCCTAGATGTCGTGTGTGAGCTGGAGATCAGCCGGGCCCTTCTAGCGGGGGCCAAAGGTCGTCGGAAGATGTCCGAGGCTGCGATCGCCAGATTTCAGAAGCAGCTGTCTCAGCTTGAGTCGGCACTGACGGGGATGGAGCGCGATCGGGATTCTTTCTGGGCGCAGGCCGATGCTGCCGGCGAGCGTGCGACCACGCTGGAGGCGGAGGCCCGAGCCATGAAGGCCCGCGACTAGGAGATCGAGGCGGAACTCGCCAGGCTGCGCATGTCTTTGTCCTCGGCCAGCGAGGAGGCTGTGGAGGCCTTTCGTCTCTCCTCGGCTTATAGGGCCGAGCTGAAGGAGGCAGCCCCGGAGTACTACGGGCTGGCATGTGACCGTGGCTTCTGGGAGGGCTGGAGTGCTGCCGTGAGGGCCACAGCTGAGCACCTCGACCTCGAGGCCCCGGTTCTACCTCCTCCTTCAAATCTGTATGGCTCAGAGGCCGATGACGAGGAAGAGGGGTCTGACCCCGCAGAGGCGGGCACCGACTAGCTGGTGTCGAGTGCAGGCGAACGAGCACCTGCGGAGGTTGCCATGGTGGACTTGAGTGACGAGCCACCTCCTCCTAGCGCTGCTGCTGTGCATGTGCCTGCTGAGCCCAGGGCATGCGATGATATAACTGGGGCAGGTCCTTGAGAGGACGCCCCTAGATGTCTTTTCCTTTCTTTTTTCTACGCTTTCCGAGGTAGTATCCTCTTTTTTGTAATTTCACCTTTTTGGAAATGAAAACCTTCCTCTTATCTGCAAATCTTGAGATTTCTTTCGTGTATTTCCTTCCTCCTGAACCGCCGTGAGATCCTCTAGGGATACGAAACGGCGCCCTTGATGAGGGCTTCCGAAGGAGCGTGACTTTCGAAATCCGTCGCTTCCATTTCCACGGATTTGATTGAGGTGGTAAGAGTCCTCATGCTTCTGGGGACTCTGCTTCCCCTATAAATGGTGGCTCTCGCAGCGTTCCAGCGATCATCTCTGTGCCAACGAACCGTCGCAGGTAGCTTCCCCAGAGAATGTCCTCAGGAGAGTTTGCTACCTCGTCGGATGATGGATCGCTGCCGACTTGTCATCAACCCTTGGTCCTCCGGGAAATCCAACGCCGGTACTGTAACGCCCCAGATTTTTTGGATATTTTTCGGATCACTTTCGTGGGTCTCGGAGTGTGTTTTGTGCTTTACACGCGTTTTTCCGTGATATGCCTTCGGAACCTTGTGCAGGGTGAACCGTTGCGTTCTCCGACTACGGGACGTGACCAGCGCATTGTGCTCTTCCCGAGGATCACGGAGGTAATTTTTCATAATTTTTTGAATTTCTAGAATTTTTGGGTTTTTTTATATGTCTTAACCTCCTTTTTCTCTCTCTCCCTCACTCTCATTTCTCACTCTCTCCCCCTCCGTTTCTCTCTTCCTCTCCCTCTCTTCTCCGCGGGCGGCTGACCGTGGTAGGCAAGGGCGAGGCGGCGATGGCATGAGGGCGAGGACGGCGAGGATGGGTCGAGGATCGAGGGACGGAGGCACGGTGAAGCTCGGGTGCGAGTTTGTGAACCGGCGAGGGTTTCATGGCGTTTTCTTCGCGGATCGGCGTCCACGCGCGCCAAATCTTCGGTGGAGGTAGAGAGATGGACCCTCAGCTCGTGTATTTCATTTTCTCGCGAGTTTTGTAGGCCGTGGTGAGCCGAGCGGGCTTGTTTGGGCGTTTTGGGAAAAACTCATGTTTTTTTGGGTGTGAGTCGGATCTCCCGTTTTACGGCATTTTTTGTCGACCCGGGGGTTTAGATGCATGCCTAGGGGCTTGGGGAAGGTTTTCCTTTTGTTTCCCCTTCACCTGGGGGTGAACGGGACGTGGAATGGATTTCTTCATGATTTCCGCCGTTTTCGGGCGCGGACTGGGAACGCGCTAGCCAAGGCGGGCACGTTCTTGGAGAACGTGCCGCCCAGATTGAGCGCGTTCATCGGGGAAGATGAACAGTAAGGTGATTCCTATCGTGTTGTAGGGTCATAGCGTGTTCTATCCCTGTCGCGCTATAGGGTCATAGCGTGATTTGATCTTGTCGCGCTATGGACCTATAGCGCGTTCTGTTTGAACGCGCTATACAAAGATAGCGCGTTCTTGGAGGTGACCAACCGGGCAGCCCAGGGCGGGCAGTCTACGGCTGATCATGCTCCCCTTGGGCCGTGTGTGTCCCGGACACCACGTGGAGTTCCGTGACCGTGTCTTTGGGTGTCCGGAGGTCCCGTTTACCTCGATTAGCGTGCCCATGAGTTTAAGGGTCCAAGTGACCTATAGCGTTCTGATCATGTTGCATTGGTCTCCGGTCGACCTGGTTGTGACCTAGTGGTTGACCTTCGGCCTCGTGAGTGTCCCGGACACCCCGTGGATTTTGTGACCATATTTTTGGGGGTGTCTGGAGATACCGTGTTACCTCGATAAGCGTGCCCATGGGCCTGGTGGCTCCGGTTGACCCCAGGTGTTCCAGGCTTCCGTGTTCTTGCTAGATCGAGTCACCGTGGATTGGGGTGAGTGCGGTGAGGTTTTCCCGCACGTAGTTGTTTCTTGGGAAGGTGGCTTCCGAGTGGGTCAAGCGTGTGGCCTTGGACGTTGAGTCCAGTCTCCCAGCCTGGGACTGGAGGTTTCTTAGTTCCCTCGTGAGGGAATGGTCTCGGTAGTTGTAAACTGCCTCGTGAGTCATCGCATCGTGATTTTGGACCTAAGGATTAGGCCAGATTGACGGCTCAGTGTTGTCGTGTGCAACGGTCTTGACCCCGAGTCTTGTGACTCAAAGGACATTGGGTTTAGTAGGTCTAGTGGGCTGTCCAGAGTCGGGTGGCTTTGAGACACCTTTTACTTCGCGTTACTCGCGATGGGTGCGTGCGTGGTTTTCTGTGTCCACGTTCTGTGAGCCCCCACTAGTCGTAGCCTTCTTAAGGCACGCGGTGCTGACCCAGCCGGGAGTGGTGGAGCGGCTGACCCGAGAGAAACAGTGAGTGGGCTGGTTACCGTAGGGCCCCCACGTACAGCCGAGTCCGGGCTTAGGGGGAATTACCAGCTAGAGGACAGGCCTAGGGCGTATGGTCTGAGTGTGCACACGAGGCTGAGGGGTTCGGACCCGCGCTGACGAGCGCGACCTCAGCTAGTCCTTGCTTTTTGGTACTACTGGTTACTGAGTGTGTCTGAGTCTCCGCCTGGGGCGCTGTAGCTAGACACTTGTGACGCGGTGTAAGACGTTAGGGACGCATCCAGTCGTTCTTCTCGTGGGCGGTACTCCCGTCACGTGACGTGAGTTTCCTCGTGAGTCGAGTTTCGCTTCACGTCTGCGAGATGTGATTTTGCGTGCAGTTCTTGGATATATTCCCGATGCCGAGGTCTAGGGGTTACGGTGAGTGTCACCGAGGGCTTTCCCCTAGACAGCGTCGAGTTCCCGACGGGTGGTCGTTTTCCTAGTTGTGTGACTAGGGTGGTTCGTTGTTCGGTCGTCCCCGACTGTGGGATCGGGGTGTTGATTTTCTTGTACAGTAGGAGTAGCTGTTGTGCCGAGTTTTTACCGGCCACCGGTTTGCTGTTCCTACTGTTACTGTTGTTCTTACTGTTGCTGCTTTCCGTGTTACCGTTGTTCTTAGTTGGGGTTCCCCGGGATCCCTACTGGGCCAGTGACAGGAGGCTCACCCCTATGTTTCAGGTGCGGCGGTTCTTCCTCGAGGGTCGAGGGTGCAGTATGGAGGTTCTTAGTTGCCAGCTCGCCGGGACGAGTGTTCACTTGGCATGTGGTACTTTCTGTCGGACTGGACTCTGTTGTAGTTGTTCATTTATTTCTGTTAATTGTTGAATTGTCCTGCTTTATTTTCTATTTCTTTGTACCTCCACACTCCTTTTAGCCCTTCCGAGCCCCACCTCGTGGGCGGCGGACTAGGATTCGAATGGTATCGGGTTCCTTTCCCGGTATCTGGATCTTGGGTCGCCACAGTTGGTATTAGAGCGTGGTTGTGGACGTACATGGGAATTCGAGATATTGCAATGATTAGAGTCCGTAAGGTCCAGTACAGTCGGCAGCTGGAATAGGGTTTGGTGCTTGTTTTCCGTTTGGTTTCTCGCGTAAGGGCTTGAGTGCGCGACGTTGGCGCTCTGATTGTGGTTGTTGTTCTCGTTGGAGTGCCGATGTGGGGTCTGAGGATTGAGGTTGAGAGCTTTCTGTAATATCCCGGATCCTTAGTGGATCTCTGTCAGACCTCTATTAGGTCTTTCGGATCCTTTTTGGAGAGTTTCGGATCGCTTTTGTAGCTCCTGAGTTGAGTTTTACGATCCGTGTGAGTTTTTCTCTCGTACTAGTTACGGAACCCTGCGGTGAGTTTATTTCTCAATTCATCGACTCTTGGACGCCTTAGTTGCGATGTACTCTTCGAGCCGATTGTTTCGACTATTTTTACGTATTTTTCTGAATTAGGGCATTTTCGGCGCATTTTACGGAATTTCAGAAATTAGAAAGATTTCTAATTTCATTTTTTATAACCCCCTCTCTCTCTTCTCACTCACGCCCTCACTCCCTCTCTCCCGTTCTCTCTCGTTCTCTCACCCTCTCAGCTCTGGCTGCAGACGGAAGCGACCGTGGGTGAGGTAGCGATGCCGGGGAGCTGTTGAGGCGTGTGCTGGAGCGAGGATCTGTGCGGTTTGGGCGCGATCCCGAACGGTGGATTCAAAGATGGCGGTTCGATGCGCGGCGCGATTTTTGACGTGGTTTAGTCGCTTCGGCGCTCAATTTCTTTGGTGGAGGTAGGGAGATGGACCACCACTTCATTCTGCACGTTTTCCCTACCCATTCACGCGATTTGGTGCTCGATCGGGGGAGGTCGGGCCGATTTAGTAAAAATCGTAGTTTTTGGGGTTTTCAGGGTTCGTCGAAAAACGGCAACCATTCGTGGCATAGTTAGTGTCAGAATGACCACTGGGATGTCTGGATCGCATTCACGTCAGTTTCGTGTCAATCGGTTGTCATTCGGGGCCGGTAGGAGTCCGGGAACCCCGGTGACCCGTTTTGGGTCGATTCGTCAGAATCGCCCCGTTCGTGCGTTTCGGTACGTGCATGTGGTGTTTTCAGGCTCCGGGGGTGATTTCCTGTCGTGTGGCGTTATTTCCTCTGCGCTACGGTGTGAGAGGGGCGTGGAACAGGCCGATTCGGCCGTTCCCCTGTTCTGCGCGTCGGGTTGCT
Organism: Amorphophallus konjac; assembly: GCA_022559845.1. Taxonomy (NCBI): domain Eukaryota; kingdom Viridiplantae; phylum Streptophyta; class Magnoliopsida; order Alismatales; family Araceae; genus Amorphophallus; species Amorphophallus konjac. The sequence continues at coordinate 240,526,084 of CM040117.1, read as the reverse complement.
GTAACGGTCGTTCCAGAGGCCGTCACCTACTGCGACGGTCCCTCGATAGACCGTTACGCTCGCTGCTTGCTTGAGATTTTTTGGGGTGAGCGTCCTATGACACGTTTAGCCTAGACCGTCACATGGTTGTGACGCACCAGGGGAGGTGCGTTATGGCTTGTGGGTCCTTTCGAGCCTGGGTGAGCGTGACGGTCCAGTCTTCGACCGTCACACACCTCTGACGCGCCTATGTTAGTGCGTCACAGCTTGGGCGTCTCGCGAAAACCGTGTCAGTCGGTTTGTGTAGCGGCCCATCCTTCGTGCGTCATAGCCTTGTAACGCGCCTTCCTTGGGCCATTACATGCTGTTTGACTGGATTTGACTGGCTGGGTCGGTTGGTGTAACGCACTTAACCCCATGTGCCGGGTGGCTGTAGCAGACTCAGGCTGATCCGTCACATGCCGTTTGTCGGTGTTGAGGGTTCGGGTTGGTTGGCCCTGACGGCCCTGTCCGGGCGCGTCAGGTGCTGTAACGTGCCTGGCCTGGTGCGTTACGTGGTTCGAGTTGTAGCCGTTGGCCTGGTTGCCCTGACGCCCCTGCCTGGGTGCGTCAGAGCAGGTAACACGCCTATGGAGGTGCGTTACAGTCCTGTTGTGGCCGCGATGGCCGTTAGGCTATTCAGTGTTCGTCCGTGTGTTGGGCGGTCATAGGTTTGTGTTTTAGGGCTGTGTTTGTGTGGCAGTGGTCTTCTGGATCGGTCGGGTTAGGTGACTGGGTGCGGTCTTTTCCCTGACTGTGATAGTTCCCTAACGACGCAATCTAGAACTGCCAATGCCCTTGCCTCTGGTTGCGTAGCGGCTGTTCCTTGACTGCTGGGTCTGCCTAGCGGTTGAATGACGGTCCGTTCTGCCAAAGTGTTGTTATTGCCGTTTCGGTTTCTGCTTGTCTTGGCTTGGTCTCGTGATTTGCCCGTGACCGTGGGTGTTTGTTGACGTCCTATGAGGGCAGTAACCATGATGGGACAGCCAGGAGTGCTTGTGCATGCTGTGTGTGCGTTGATTGCTTGTGTCGGTGTTGTCTGGCTCCGGTCAACCGGGGGTTACCCAGGGGTTGATGGGTGGCCTTGTGTGTCTCGGCAGTTCTGTCCAGCCCGAGACATTGGTTCTGGATACCTCGAGGTGTTGTCTTACCTCAGTTTATGTGTCCAAGTGTGCTGAGGGTTCTCGGTGTTCCCTCAAGTCTCCGTGCGTTGTGTTCTTGCGGAGTACGTCGTTTTCTCTGGCTTAGGTTTTAGACCGATTGGCGGCTTGTTTCGCTGTTCGTGACGATCTTGCCTTCGAGTCGTCCAACTCAAGGATCGTTGTGCTGGTAGGTCTAGTTGCCCTACCCTGAGTCGGTCGACAGTTGTCAGTGCTGCCATGGGTGCTTGGAAGTACGGGTGACAGTGTTTGTTTAACCTGTCTGTACTTCGACACTCGTGTTTTGGGTCTCTGTGTTTCGTGAGCCTCCACTTTCTGTTACCCTCGACTTTCAGTTGTCGACCCACCTCAGGAGTGGTGGGAGGGGTGTTCCCGTTAAACGGTTCCTAAGCTAGTTTCGTGGGCTCCCGGCTCGGTTACCGTAGCGTCCTACGGGGGGAGAATACTAGCTAGAGGCCTGGCTTAGGCGAGAGCCAGTGTGTGCACACGTTGTCAGGGGCTTTGGATGAGACGCCGACGGGCGTTCCCCTGCCTAGTTACTCGAACTCGGTTGATGTCCTGGTTCTGGTTCGGACAGCGTGTATCGGAGACTCCGCCTGTTCGGTTAGGCGTTGTTAGGCTCGGTACGTGTGGCGCGGCATAAGACGTCAGTGGACGCAACTGGCTGAGGAGAGGCACTCCCGTCACGTGACACGTGACTCTCGGCGTTTCTGTGCGTCGTGACCTTCCCGGGTTCGCCTTTCTGTGGCTGTACTAGAGGTCGGTGTTCTGTCGCCTCCGTGACTTTCTAGTCGTGCGTGGGGTAGTGTGCACGACGTTCTGGTCGTGTTGTCGGTCTAGGTTTTCCTAGGCTTTTTTGTTGTCCTTGCAGGTCTTCGCTTTAGGCTTGGCGTTTTGTCGGCAGATCGGCAACTCCTGACTGTGTCAGCTCTGAGTCACCTTTCTGCGGTTGCGTGGAGTAGTTTGGGGTGCCGCGGTTAGTTCGGTAGCCGTTATTTGGCACGGGTTCTTCCCCCTCTTCCTTAGCTTGCTCCCTACTCCTGCTTCCCGTCAGTTCCTTTACTGCGTTCTAGTGTAGACTTGCAGCTTTCTAGTGTAGCTTTCCTGTTTGACTATTGCTGTCGTTTACCTGCAGTTTTAGCGTGTTACTGTGTGTTTTTCAGTGGGAATCCGCGTGACCTTACTGAGCCAGTGACACGAGACTCACCCCTGCATTTCAGGTGGGGTGACGTTCGTTCTGCTTCCATGGCTCCTGGGTTTGCGTGTTGTCGTTGCCAGCTGGTACCCTCGTCTGGTTTCCCCCGACTCTCTGGTACGTCTTTCCTCTCTGTCGATTGTACTTGGTAGACTTGCTGTCTTTCCTTTGGACTTGACTCTGGGTATATAATTATTAATTGTAATCTGTTAATTAAAAAGTAATTTTATTTCTGCTATTTCAGCAACCCGGTCTAATGAAATTTAATTACTTACTGCTATATCTGTCAGTTCAATGTACTACACGACAATCCTTTTTCCCTTCGGAGCTTTACTGCTCTTGGGAGGCCTCGCGGGTTCCATGTGGTATCGGGTGTATTCGATTATCCTATCGGGTATATCTGGTATCCGGGATCCGGGTCGTCACAGTTGGTATCAGAGCAGTGTTCTGAGATGTTCGGAGTTCTTTTCTGAGCTATCAGAGCGTTGTTGTGTGAAGTACATGGGGATCTCAGATATGCAGTTACCAGAGTCGTTAAAGTCTAGTACAGTCCTCTGCTGGCTTGGGTTTTACGATTCCTTATCGCTTTGTTTCCGTGTGTTGTCTTGTGTGTGCTGTTCTAGCACTGTGCGCGGTGGTTTTGCTCTCGTCAGGGTGTGACAAGGTGCCCTTTTTCCATTGTGATGTTTGCCTCGATCATGTCGTACTTGGCAGTGTTCACCGGAAGGCCTGAATCTACGGTACGTTGTTCGAGGGTTTCCTTGTAAGTTGTTCAGGTTGCTGTTGACCTTTGGCCTTGGTCTGATGACCGTACACGTTTCCACGTTGTTTTGGATGTCCTGGCTTGAGTCTGTTCAGCTCCTGATGTGTCTTGCTTCTGTTGAAGTGCTCGACTAGATTCCGTGATTGAGAAGTTGCTCAGGCGAGCTAGGATTTTCCCTTCCTGGTGATCTTTCGTTGTTGAGCTTGTTGCTTCTCGTTCCTTCTGGTGGAGTCTTTTCGAGATTTGCCTTGGAATTGCTGTCTTAGTGGTGCCTCGGTCCTGTGTCTACTTAAGTGTGGATAGCTTTATTCTGAGCCTGATCTGTTCCTCATTTTACGGTTGCTTGGCTTTGGACCTAATCCTTGTATCGGGAGCTGTCGCGTGCCGTGCTCTGTCATGCCGTGTCCAGCGGCCGATGTGTTGTGAGGGCTTATTTATCGTTTCAGGACGTGGAGGTAAGATGAGATTAGCATTTTCCCCTAGGCCTTGTGCTGAAGCTGCTGCTCTTCTCCTGTTGCACTTAGGCTCTTGTGATCGGTTATTCGCTGGGTCAGTACTCGTGGCGTGTTATTTTCGATCTCCATAGATTGCGATGGCGCCTGGTGTGTGCTGAGATGTGACCACCGAGGTTGTTCGGTTGCCTATGTGCGTTCCTTGAGTGCACGGCGGAATCGTGTGGGCTGATTACCCACTGGTCCAGGATCGTTGTTGTTAGATTCTGGCCGGTCGAGAGATTTGCTTCTTATCGATGTGACTTCATCTTGGCTTCTTGTGCCTTGACTTTGTCTGTTGCCGTGCTGTTGCTGGTGATTTTCTGCTATCAATTTTGGCCTTTGCGAGTGTTGGGGAATTTGTCAGCATTCCTGCTGATTGAGTACCCTCTACTCTGCGTTTCTTCTCGTGGGTGTTGTGCTCTCGAGACATGTCGGTGGTCCTTGAGATACGTTCCCCGAGACTGTGGCTTTTCTTGTCATTTTCTCATCGTTGTGGGTCTTTCTTGGCGAGCTGCTCAATACCTGACTCATTCCCTGTGATCGTGTGTTCAGCTGTTGTGCCTTAATGTGACCCTGCTTGCAGTCGTGTTCCGTGGTTCTGTGTGCTGTACGGAGCTGGAATCCTGCGAGTATCGCCGCTGTGTTGTTTTGTGAGTGCTGCTTCCGTGTGATTTTGTGTTTCTACCTTGGACCATTGTCTTGTCAGTAGCTTGCCGTACTCTTCTTTCCTGGTAGAGTAGCTTGCGACTCGGTCAGATGTGTTGTCTGATGAGGACTGACTTGATTACGCTTGTGGTCCAGCGGTGTTGTCGTCATTGGCGTCTTGTGTGCCAGGTATTCCCTATTACCTTTGGCACTGGAGCCGATGATGTGGTCGAGCTTGCAGCTGAGAGGACTGTGTCTCCTTGTGTAAGCTGCTGCTTGCCGTGCTGTCGTTGTGTTCCTCGGTATCGGTTGTCTGTTGTTGTGGCAGTCGTGTCTCCATTTCTGGTGAGACGTGAACGACGTTGCCCTGTTTCGGAGGTGTCGGACTTGTGTTCACTTGCGTTGTGCTCTGCCCAGAGCGTGTGCTTGTGATGGTAGTCTGATTGTGTTCCTCAGAGCTGTGTTTCTCGAGATTTGTGTTTTTTTTCGTGGTTGTATCCGTTGGGTTGTCCGTCCCCGCTTCTTCCTTCTTATTAGTCCTTAATTTCGAGGATGAAATTTCTTGAAGGAGGGGAGGATGTAATATCTCTGATCCTTAGTGGATCTCTATCAGACCTCTATTAGGTCTTTCAGATCCTTTTTGGAGAGTTTCGGATCGCTTTTGTAGCTCCTGAGTTGAGTTTTACGATCCGTGTGGGTTTTTCTCTCGTACTAGTTACGGAACCCTGCGGTGAGTTTATTTCTCAATTCATCGACTCGTGGATGCCGCAGTTGCGATGTACTCTTCGAGCCGATCGTTTCGACTATTTTTACGTATTTTTCTGAATTAGGGCATTTTCGGCGCATTTTACGGAATTTCAGAAATTAGAAAGATTTCTAATTTCTTTTTTTATAACCCCCTCTCTCTCTTCTCACTCACGCCCTCACTCCCCCTCTCTCCCGTTCTCTCTCGTTCTCTCACCCTCTCGGCTCCGGTTGTAGACGGAGGCGACCGTGGGCGAGGTAGCGACGCCGGGGAGTTGCGGAGACGCGAGGTGGAGCGAGGATCGATGCGATTTGGGCGCGATCCCGAACGGTGGATTCAAAGTCGGCGGTTCGGTTCGTGGCACGGTTTTTGGCGTGGTTTAGTCGCTTCGGCGCTCGGTTTCTTCGGTGGAGGTAGGGAGATGGACCGCTGCACGTTTCCCCTATTCATGCACGCGATTTGGTGCTCGATCGGGGGATGTCGGGCTGATTTAGTGAAAACTGTAGTTTTTGGGATTTTCAGGGTTCAACGGAAAACGGCAACCATTCGCAGCATAGTTAGTGTCAGAATGACCATTAGGATGTCTGGGTCCCATTCACGTCAGTTTCATGTCAATCGGTTGTCATTCGGGGCCGGTAGGAGTCCGGGAACCCCGGTGACCCGTTTTGGGTCGATTCGTCAAAATCGCCCCGTTCGTGCGTTTCGGTACGTGCATGTGGTGTTTTCAGGCTCCGGGGGTGATTTCTTGTCGTGTGGCGTTGTTTCCCCTGCGCTACGGTGTGAGAGGGGCGTGGAACGGGCCGATTCAGCCGTTCCCCTGTTCTGCTCGTCGGGTTGCTGTAACGGTCGTTCCAGAGGCCGTCACCTGTTGTGACGGTCCCTCGATAGACCGTTACGCTCACTGCTTGCTTGAGGTTTTTCGGGGTGAGCATCCTGTGACGCGTCTAGCCTAGACCGTCACATGGTTGTGATGCACCAGGGAGGTGCGTTACGGCTTGTGGGTCCTTTCGAGGCTGGGGAGCGTGACGGTCCAGTCTTCGACCGTCGCACACCTCTGACGCGCCTATGTTAGTGCATCACAGCCTGGGCGTCTCGCGAAAACCGTGTCAGTCGGTTTGTGTAGCAGCCCATCCTTCGTGCGTCATAGCCTTGTAACGTGCCTTCCTTGGGCCATTACATACTGTTTGACCGGATTTGACTGGCTGGGTTGGTTGGTGTAACGCGCCTAACCCCATGCGCCGGGTGGCTGTAGCGGACTCAGGCTGATCCGTCACATGCCGTTTGCCGGTGTTGAGGGTTCGGGTTGGTTGGCCCTGACGGCCCTGTCCGGGCGCGTCAGGTGCTGTAACACGCCTGGCCTAGTGCGTTACGTGGTTCGAGTTGTAGGCGTTGGCCTGGTTGCCCTGACGCCCCTGCCTGGGTGCGTCAGAGCAGGTAACGCGCCTATGGAGGTGCGTTACAGTCCTGTTGTGGCCGTGATGGCCGTTAGGCTGTTCAGTGTTCGTCTGTGTGTTGGTCGGTCGTAGGTTTGTGTTCTAGGGCTGTGTTTGTGTGGCAGTGGTCTTCTGGATCGGTCGGGTTAGGTGACTAGGTGCGGTCTTTTCCCTGACTACGACAGTTCCCTAACTACGCAATCTAGAACTGCCAATGCCCTTGCCTCTGGTTGCGTGGCGGCTGTTCCTTGACTGCTGGGTCTGCCTAGCGGTTGAATGACGGTCCGTTCTGCCAGAGTGTTGTTATTGCCGTTTCGGTTTCTGCTTGTCTTGGCTTGGTCTCGTGGTTTGCCCGTGACCCGTGGGTGTCTGTTGACGTCCTATGAGGGCAGTAACCATGATGGGACAGCCAAGAGTGCTTGTGCATGCTGTGTGTGCATCGATTGCTTGTGTCGGTGTTGTATGGCTCCGGTCAACCAGAGGTTACCCAGGAGTTGACGGGTGCCCTTGTGTGTCTCGGTAGTTCTGTCCAGCCTGAGACATTGGTTCTGGATACCTCGAGGTGTTGTCTTACCTCGGTCTGTGTGTCCAGGTGTGCTGAGGGTTCTCGGTGTTCCCTCAGGTCTCCGTGCGTTGTGTTCTTACGGAGACGTCGTTTTCTCTGGCTTAGGTTTTAGACCGATTGGCGGCTTGTTCCGCTGTTCGTGACGATCTTGCCTTCGAGTCGTCCAACTCAAGGATCGTTGCGCTGGTAGGTCTAGTTGCCATGCCCTGAGTCGGTCGGCAATTTTCTGTGCTGCCATGGGTGCTTGGAAGTACAGGTGACAGTGTTTGTTTAACCTGTCTGTACTTCGGCGCTCGTGTTTTGGGTCTCTGTGTTTCGTGAGCCTCCACTTTCTGTTACCCTTGACTTTCAGTTGTCGACCCACCTCAGGAGTGGTGGGAGGAGTGTTCCCGTTAAACGGTTCCTAAGCTAGTTCCGTGGGCTCCCGGCTCGGTTACCGTAGCGTCCTACGGGGGGAGAATACTAGCTAGAGGCCTGGCTTAGGCGAGAGCCAGTGTGTGCACACGTGGTCAGGGGCTTTGGACGAGACGCCGATGGGCATTCCCCTGCCTAGTTATTCGAACTCAGTTGCTATCCTGGTTCTGGTTCGAACAGCGTGTACCGGAGACTCTGCCTATTCAGTTAGGCGTTGTTAGGCTCGGTACGTGTGGCGCGACATAAGACGTCAGTGGACGCAGGTGGCTGAGGAGAGGCACTCCCATCACGTGACACATGACTCTCGGCATTTCTGTTCATCGTGACCTTCCCGGGTTCGCCTTTTTGTGGCTGTACTCGAGGTCGGTGTTCTGTCGCCTCCGTGACTTTCTGGTCGTGCGTGGGGCAGTGTGCACGACGTTCTGGTCGTGTTGTCAGTTGTCGCTCTAGGTTTTCCTAGGCTTTCTTGTTGTCCTTGCAGGTCTTCGCTTTAGGCCTGGCGTTTTGTCGGTAGATCTGCAACTCCTGACTGTGTCAGCTCTGAGTCGCTTTTCTGCGGTTGCGTGGAGTAGTTTGGGGTGCCGCGGTTAGTTCGGTAGCCGTTGTTTGGCACGGGTTTTTCCCCCTCTTCCTTAGCTTGCTCCCTACTCCTGCTACCCATCTATTCCTTTACTGCGTTCTAGTGTAGACTTGCAGCTTCCTAGTGTAGCTTTCCTGTTTGGCTACTGCTATCGTTTACCTGCAGTTTTAGCGTGTTACTGTGTGTTTTTCAATGGGGATCCGCGTGACCCCTACTGAGCCAGTGACACGAGGCTCACCCCTGCTTTTCAGGTGGGGTGACGTTCGTTCTGCTTCCGTGGCTCCTGGGTTTGCGTGTTGTCGTGGCCAGCTGGTACCCTCGTCGGGTTTCCCTCGACTCTCTAGTACGTCTTTCTTCTCTGTCGACTGTACTTGGTAGACTTGTTATCTTTCCTTTGGACTTGACTCTGGGTATATAATTGTTAATTGTAAGCTGTTAATTAAAAAGTAATTTTATTTCTGCTATTTCAGCAACCCAGTCTAATAAAATTTAATTGCTTACTGCTATATCTGTCAGTTCAATGTACTACACGACAATCCTTTTTCCCTTCGGAGCTTTACCGCTCTTGGGAGGTCTCGCGGGTTCCATGTGGTATCGGGTGTATTCGATTATCCTATCGGGTATATCTGGTATCCGGGATCCGGGTCGTCACAGTTTCTCCCTCATCGATGGTGGCCCCGGTCGTGCTGCGTTGGGCAGAGGTTGCCGGCATGTGCGTTGCTGTAGTGCTGCTTTCGAGGGATCTGCAGCGAGGTCAGGTGGCTGGCGAGGACTGTTCGTCGTTAAGTGGCTGTGAGTGTGCTCTGAGGGAGCTGTTATTGAGTTTGGTCACTCCAGTCTGAGGATTGTCCATCACCTTGAGGTGTCGAGATTGCGGTTTGAGGCGTCGGAGTGGGTGTTCTGGTGGAGAATTGTGCTCGGGCAAGCGGATGATCTTCTTAGTGAGCTGCTGATTTGTCGAGCCCAATGTTCTTGGCATGCTCTGTGGCGTCAGAAATGACGTGTCGATCTCGGTTATCTTTATGGATTTCGAGGTAGGATTGGGCGGAGATGTCCCAGTAAGTTTTTGCTCCTGCGCTCTTATGTGCGAATGGGTTGTGTTCGTCTTGGATTTGGCTCGAGATGTGAAGGTTCCGCGGTGAGTTTCGGGACTCGAGGATGAGTGTTGGCGATTATCGGTTATGGCTCGTGTTGCGGCTCTTGGCGTGGTGTATTGCAGTTGAGGAATTGCAGTGGTGGTGCATCGAGGGATGCTGTGATCGTGGTCCGACGAGACACTTGGAGAGTGTGTCGGAGGAGCTGACCTGACGGAAGTGATGGTTTTTCCGGTGCTGGAAGGTGCTGTTCCCAGCGTGTGCAAGGTTCGAGGTCAGGTCGAGCGTGGAGACCTTCTGTTGGTTCCTCTTTTGGTCGGAGAGGATTGCGTTTGGCTAAGGTTCGTCGTCTTGCATTGTGCGTCCGGATTGGTTGGCCTTTATGTGCCATGAAATCCGTGTGAGACGTGTTCCATTTTTTGGCAAGGTGGTTGTCTGTGAGAAGTTGTGCCCATTTCCCCTGGTATGTAAGGTGCGTTGGCGCTATTCCGGAAGGATGTGTGCCGCTTGGGCGGTGTTCGTGAGGATTTGCGGCTGGTGTTGTGGTTCCGATGTATCGAGGATCGGAGCCTGCGGAGTTGCAGAGGATTGTCGAGATGGTGGATCCCGAGTCGTTGTGGTTGGTTGAGCGTGTAGATCAGAGTGCGCGAAACGTAGCGTTGGTTGCTACATGTGGATTTAGAGGATGTGTGAGCGTCAGAGGATTGGTTCTTTGGTATGAGAATATCTCGGGTTGCGTGAGACGTGTTGTTGCCGTGCCGTTGCTTGAGATATTGTGGTCGTGGCACTGGCGGGGTGGAGATTTGGGGAAACATGTTGGCAAGTGCGCCACATAAGTACCCTGATCGTGTGTTGGAAGCTGTGTCCACAGATGAGGTTGTGTTTTTGGAGAAGTGATCTCTGAGAGATTATGGGTCCCAGTTGGTGGCTGCGAGCGGCTGGTCAAGTTGACCGAGTGGTCGACCATGGTGAGATGTGTGTTGTCTGGGGACCCGCGTGCATTGGTCGTGGCGTTGTTGACTGGGTTGCTGTGGTGGTATGTGGCACTTGGTTGTCGTGGAGTTGTGTGCCGTGAATTGCACAGGTGATGTCTCGTGGCTCTGTGGTTAGGGCAGAATCGGGATTGGCAGATGCCCACTTGGATTAATTGAGATGAGTTAGGATTTGATGAGACAAGATGGTGATCGGTGTCTATATGTGGAGGTCCTTGATGGGACGTTGGCGTGGAATAGTGATCCTTGGTCTGGTGACCAGCATGGGAGGATTTTCCTGTAAGTCTGAGTCGAGTGAGGTGAAGACTGAAGACTCCAGATCCTGTCATGTGAATTTGTCGTGCTCCCTTGAGGGGGTAAAGTTGGCGTGAGGTTTGAGATCGATTGTGGTGTTGGTCTGTGCATGAGTCAGCGGATGGCATGTCATTAGTTGGATCGTGCCTGCGGGGCCGGTGGAGGTTTCCCGTTGATGAGTGTCTGGTGACCGACAATTGGTCTTTCACAGATAGAAGATGCTGGTTGTTGGGGCTCGAGAATGGCGAGAGCTGTGTGCCAGCGAGGCCTTGAGCGGCTGATCATGAGGTGTGCATTTTTCCGGATTGGATCTGGGAATTTGTGAGAAATTTGAGTTCTGGCAGGGTTGGTCAGGTGCTGTTGTGGCGTTCGGCTTGCCAAGTGTGAAGTGGTCCTTGGCGTGGAGCCGACGAATTGTGGCGGTCAGCTAGTGGAGAGGCTGACGTTTGGTTGGTCCACCGAGCATGTATTTTGATCGGTGGTTGTCTCTCGTAACGAGGACTGTGTCTCCTCGGTGAGTGAGACGGTGGCAGCGGTGCCATGAGTGGTTTTCGTTGTAGCTGAGGTGATACCAGACTTGTGCTTTTGTGTTATGCTTGCTCTGGTGACTGATGTGTGTGTGGTGTGCGGAGCGAGGTGTTGCTAGTGATGATGGTCTGGCCGTATCCCTCATTGTTGAACCCCGTGACCCAACACTCATGATCGGTGCTTTCGTGAGAATCGAGGTTTCGGTGCTGGGGCTCTGACAGTGTTGTTAGTTGATTTTGGCATTCTTCCCCTTGTGGATTGGTGCTTGTCCTGAATTTCGAGGATGAAATTCTTATATGGGGGAGGGTTGTAACGCCCTAAATTTTTCGGATATTTTTCGGATAACTTTCGTGGGTCTCGGAGTGTGTTTTGTGCTTTACACGTGTTTTTCCCTGATATGCCTTCGGAACCTTGTGCAAGGTGAACCGTTGCGTTCTCTGACTCCGGGACGTGACCAGCGCATTGTGCTCTTCCCGAGGATCGCGGAGGTAATTTTTCATAATTTTTTAAATTTCTATAATTTTTGGGTTTATATATATATATTAACATCCTTTTTCTCTCTCTCCCTCACTCTCATTTCTCACTCTCTCCCCCTCCGTTTCTCTCTTCCTCTCCCTCTCTTCTCTGCGGGCGGCCGACTGCGGTAGGCAAGGGTGAGGCGGCGATGGCATGAGGGCGAGGACGGCGAGGATGGGTCGAGGATCGAGGGACGGAGGCGCGGTGAAGCTCGGGTGCGAGTTCGTGAACTAGTGAGGGTTTCATGGCATTTTCTTCGCGGATCGGTGTCCACGGCACGCCAAATCTTCGGTAGAGGTAGGGAGATGGACCCTCAGCTCGTGTATTTCATTTTCCTGCGAGTTTTGTAGGCCGTGGTGAGCCGAGTGGGCTTGTTTGGGCGTTTTGGGGAAAACTCATGTTTTTTGGGGTGTGAGTTTGATCTCCCGTTTTACGGTGTTTTTGGCCAACCCGGGGGTTTAGATGCATGCCTAGGGGCTTGGGGAAGGTTTCCCCTTTTGTTTCCCCTTCACATGGGGGTGAACGGGGCGTGGAATAGATTTCTTTGCGGTTTCTGCCGTTTTCGGGCGCGGACTGGGACCGCGCTAGCCAAGGCGGATTGAGGGCGTTCATCGGGGAAGATGAACAGTAAGGCGGTTCCTATCGCGCTGTAGGGTCATAGCACATTCTGTCCCTGTCACACTATAGGGTCATAGCTCGATCTGATATTGTCGCGCTATGGACCTATAGCGCGTTCTGTTTGAACGCGCTATGCAAAGATAGCGCGTTCTTGGAGATGAGCAGCCGGGCAGCCCAGGGCGGACAGTCTACGGCTGATCATGCTCCCCTTGGGCCGTGTGTGTCCCGGACACCCCGTGGAGTTTCGTGACCGTGTCTTTGGGTGTCCGGAGGTTCCATTTACCTCGATTAGCATGCCCGTGGGTTTAAGGGTCCGAGTGACTCTCTAGCATTCCGATCGTGTTGCATTGGTCTCCGGTCGACCCGGTTGTGACCCAGTGGTTGACCTTTGGCCTCGTGAGTGTCCCAGACACCCCGTGGGTTTCCTGACCATATTTTTGGGGTGTCTGGAGGTACCGTGTTACCTCGATAAGCGTGCCCGTGGCCTTGGTGGGTCCAGGTGACCCCAGGTGTTCCGGGCTTCCGTGTTCTTGCTAGATCAAGTCACCGTGTATTGGGGTGAGTGCGGTGAGGTTTTCCTGCTCGTCGTTGTTTCTCGGGAAGGTGGCTTCCGAGTGGGCCAAGCGTGTGGCCTTGGACTGTTGAGTCCAGTCTCCCAACCTGGGACTGGAGGTTTCTTAGTTCCCTCGTGAGGGAATGGCCTCGGTAGTTGTGAATTGTCTCGTGAGTCATCGCATCATGGTTTTGGACCTAGGGATTAGGCCAGATTGACGGCTCAGTGCTGTCGTGTGCAACGGTCTTGACCCCGAGTCTTGTGACTCAAAGGCCGTTGGGTTTAGTAAGTCTAGTGGGCTGTCTAGAGTCGGGTGGCTTTAAGCCACCTGTTACTTCACATTACTCGCGATGGGTGCGTGCGTGGTTTTCTGTGTCCACGTTCTGTGAGCCCCCACTAGTCGTAGCCTTCTTACGGCACGTGGTGCTGACCCACCCGAGAGTGGTGGAGTGGCTGACCCGAGAGAAACGGTGAGTGGGCTGGTTACCATAGGGCCCCCATGTACAGCCGAGTCCGGGATTAGGGAAATTACCAGCTAGAGCACAGGCCTAGGGCGTATGGTCTGAGTGTGCACACGAGGCTGAGGGTTTCGGACCCGCGTTGACGAGTGCGACCTCAGCTAGTCCTTACTTTGTGGTACTACTAGTTACTGAGTGTGTCTGAGTCTCCGCCTAGGGCGCTGTAGCTAGACACTTGTGACGTGGTGTAAGACGTCAGGGGACCCACCCGGTCGTTCTTCAGGTGGGCGGTACTCCCGTCACGTGACGTGAGTTTCCTCGTGAGTCGAGTTCCGCTTCACGTCTGCGAGACGTGGTTTTGCGTGCAGTTCTCAGATATTTTCCCGATGCCGAGGTCTAGGGGTTCCAGTGAGTGTCACCGAGGGCTTTCCCCTAGACAGCGTCGAGTTCCCGATGGGTGGTCGTTTTCCTAGTTGTGTGACTAGGGTGGTTCGTTGTTCGGTCGTCCCCGACTGTGGGATCGGGGTGTTGGTTTTCCTGTACAGTAGGAGTAGCTATAACGTCGAGTTTTTATCGGCCACCGGTTTGCTGTTCCTGCTGTTACTGTTATTCTTGCTGTTGCTGCTTTCCATGCTGCCGTTGTTCTCAGTTGGGGTTCCGCGGGATCCCTATTGGGCCAGTGACAGGAGGCTCACCCCTGCGTTTCAGGTGCGGCGGTTCTTCCTCGAGGTTCGAGGGTGCAGTACGGATGTTCTTAGTTGCCAGCTCGCCGGGCCGAGTGTTCACTTGGCATGTGGTACGTTTTACTGCTTTAGATTGTACTTTCTATCAGATTGGACTCTGTTGTAGTTGTTCATTTATTTCTGTTAATTGTTGAATTGTCCTGCTTTATTTCCTATTTCTTTGTACCTCCACACTCCTTTTAGCCCTTCCGAGTCCCGGCTCATGGGCGGTGGGCCAGGATTCGAATAGTATCGGGTTCCTTTCCCGTATCCGGATCTTGGGTCACCACAGGTACCGTGGCGGCCGTGGCCTGCGCTTGGAGAGGGTGTCCTGACTCCTGAGCAGTACAGGCTCGGGTACCTGGACGGCTGACGGGAGGCCTTGGAGAAGGTTAACCGCTTGTTTGCTGGCAGGGGAATCCTGCTTCTTGAGCCAGATAGGTTCCGTCCTTGACGGGATGAGAAGTGTCGGGGTAGCGCTGCTTTTCAAACTTCAGCTATTTTCCCTTGCTTGTCTTTGCGGTCTATAACCGTTGTTTGCTCCTTGCAGGTGCTTGGTGAGATGCTCCTCGTTGTTGGAACATCTTCCTACTTTCTGGTAGGAAGGATCGTAAGGAAGGGTGGAATCTATTTTCCATTCTTCCACTCGGTGGGCCTGGCCGTGCGGCTTGGACGACGGCGGTGGGCTCCTCAGTTTGCAGGCATGGCCAGTACGCTGAGGTGGCCTTCCTAATGAGTTGGCCTCGTAGTACCTCTATCTCCCGTCGGCTTGCGTGGGTCTGCTGGTTCCCTGTAACAGGTGGACCTCGCTGGCCTTCCTTCAGGCGGGGGTGGCTGGAGCCACTGGCCTAGTTTTCCTCGTGCGGGACTGCTACCAGCGAAGCCCTTTGTTGACCTGAGGGCTTTGTCCCTCTTCTCTAGCATAGGAGGCTTCTCCGTAGGTACCCTACCACAGAACAAAAAATGGGTACCTACGCCTGCTTGAAGATTAGCATGATCATCGACAGAGGATGGCATCCGGGAACTGAGTCGTTGGAGTCATATGTCGCCATCGTCGAGCACGTTTTATCTCTCTATGTACTTATATTTGGCCCGTGTGAGGGTACTTTGCCAATTTTTTGGCAGCTTGTACTTTGACTAAAGAGGTATAAATTCTTTGATTTTGAGCCAATACTGATGTGTACCTTTTACTGGAGTTCTTCTGTATGCTTTCCTGGGCGATCCTCCGTGCTCGTCTTCCACAGTGCTCGTGTCCTCCGCGGGGACCCTTGGGTTGCCTTCTTATTTTCAAGGGGAGCGGTGCTAGCCTTTAGGGAACCCTTAGGTTATCACTTCATTTTTAAGGGGAGCGGTGCTCGCCTTTAGGGAACCCTTAGGTTACCACTTTGTTTTCAAGGGGAGCAGTGCTCATCTCTAGGAAACCCTTAGGCTACCTTCTCGTTTTCAAGGGGAGCGGTGCTCGCCTCTAGGGAACCCTTAGGCTACCTTCTCATTTTCGAGGGGAGCGGTGCTCGCCTGTAGGGAACCCTTAGGCTACCTTCTCATTTTCGAGGGGAGCGGTGCTCGCCTCTAGGGAACCCTTAGGCTACCTTCTCGTTTTCAAGGGGAGCGGTGCTCGCCTCTAGGGAACCCTTAGGCTACCTTTTTCTTTGTTCGTGGGCAACTTACCCTAGTGGAGTATGGCTGGTGACGTTTCACTCGAAGAACTTCCTGAGGTTGACGGAGTTCCACGTCCTGGGCACCTCTCTTCCCCCAAGCGTCACCAGCCTGTACGCTCCTTTGCCGAGTGCTTCTGCTACCCGGTATGGGCCTTCCCTGTTAGGTGCAAGTTTCCCTGCGACTCCTCGCGGGTCAGCCACGCTTGCTCGCCGTAGGACCAGATCTCCGGGGGAGAAGTGTCGCTCCTTAACTCGGGCATTGTAATACTGCGCCAACTTCTGCTGATATGCCGCAAGCTTTATCTGGGCGTTGGTTCTTCTTTCTTTGAGCAAGTCCAAGTTTTCGCGCATTGCCTGGTTGTTCCTGGCTTCATCAAAATACCCCACTCGTAACGAGGGGTCGGATATCTCCACCGGGACTACTGCCTCAGCTCCGTAGGCGAGATGAAAGGGCGTCTCCCCGGTGGCGGCTCTAGCGGTGGTCCGGTGAGCCCATAGGATGCTGGGGATTGAATCAATCCATGCGTCGCCTTGATGTGGGACAAGACCACGGACACGACAAGCTCGTGATTGCCCCTTAACGAGGGAAGCGTCGGACGTGCGCGGTTGAGAAACCGGCAGTGAGCTAGGGTGATCGGCTCTCTCGTGTGCCCGGATCGGGTCACGGGACGGTCTTGCACTCTCTCGCAGCAGCGGTAATGAATAGATAAAGCGAGCTAGATATCCCTACACATGCTCTCTAGCAGCGGCATAAACAAATATATATGAAGTAAGTAAAATGCCAAGTAAGAGAGCGAATGCGATACCTCCACGCGCTCGGCGTGGGGATGACGGACCCGGCCGAAACTCGTACTCCCGGAACAATAATACACGGAGATTACAGCAATAAAAATCCCTGCCCACTCCACGCAGGGAGGTAAAGGGCTACACAATGGGGTCCGGGAGGACCGAATTCGGGTTGACGGGCGGCTTCTCGCGCTGTTTTGGCAACACCTGAACACGTGACGGTGGGGCCCACGTGCTGTCCGGAGGGGCCGTGTGGGACCCGGTGGCACCGCTATGGTGGAGGATGCCTGGAAGGGCGCTCCCTAGAGTGGGGGCGCGCTGGTTCACCGGACGGAGGCCGGGCGGCTCCGATCGGCACCGGTCGGAATAACCGGCCACGGGCTGCAACTTCTGGTTTTCAGCGCGCGTCTCGGCGAGAACGGGCGCTGCAATCAGCTCCGATGTCGGATCGACACGAGACTGGCTCCGTTAGAAAGCTAACTTCAAATCCTTCAATCTAGGCTTGGAGATCTAGCCAGGATCTGCACGGATCTGGACTTATGGAATTTCCAAGTTCCTATTGTACAGTTCCTGAAATCTTAGGTCAGCAGAGAACTTTCCTGTGGATTGCCTTTGACCGTGAGGTATACGTCCGAATCTGGGGTTGTGTTCTTCAGAAAAGTTGTGGAAAATCAAGCTACAAAACCAGGACTATTTTTGGATCTGGATTTGGGGAAGGCTACGAATTTCTATGATTTTTACACTAGAAGTGGGTCAGATCTGGAATCTGGCTGACAACACTGTAGCTGAGGAAGAACACTTATTTCTAAAAATAGATAGAAGGCTGATAAAAAAATTAAGGAAATTTGTGGATGTAGGAAGTGATGGAAAGAACTCCCAGCAAAATTGGGAGGGTTTGGACAAATCAAAAAGATTGCCAGAGGTGGGAAACACAGGGCTACTGTCACTGTAGACAGAGATAAAACAGAACTAGGAATGAAAGATGCACGAAAATGGGAAAATACTAAACGGTGGAATTTGGGCATGAAAATTTAGGTGGAGCTTAGAATACAAGGGAAGAACACACCATAAAAATTTCAGCTTGAGATCTTCACGTGGTGGAGAGCAGATATTCGGACAAGAAGCCTCTATCCAGGATGGACAGAACACCGAAGGCGGCTCCGCGGCGGCGTGATAGCGGCACGAACGGCGGCGGCACCGATGATCACCATAGGTGGGGGGAAGGAGATATCACTCTAGAATGGGGGTTGGGGATGAAGAAACTAGGGGGAGAGAGAGGAGAGGTCGAAATTCTCTAAGAGAGGGGTTCTTGCACAATGATTTTTTCACTTTCATTAATATTCAAATGGAAAATACAAGTATTTATATGCCTCCAATCTAATCCAATCTCTACCATTAGATATAGGGATGGGGAATGAATGGCCTAGATTAAATGTGACCAACACACACAAAAAAAATAAAATAACCCAAGTGGGAGACAAGCTTGACATGGTAGGTAGCCTACCTTAGACTTTTTACTCCCTTTGTCTACCCATGTGGCATTTGACATTCAACCCTTCTAGATGGCCACCTAGGATGGTTGACCAGCCCCACATAGGTGACATGGACCAATGGGAAAGGGCTGAGGGCCCCCTTGCTGGTCCTACTGTATAATTGCATAAAAACCCACACAATCCATGGGAATGACGCATTGACTTATAAAGCCGTACAATTGCGCATATACTTTCCCAAGGATATAACACAAACTAAAAGGACATAAATGCAAAAGTAAATGTACATGCTCGGCGTCGATTCCCATCACGCCTACTTTGTCCAGGCGAGTCTTGATGCCGTGGAGTAGAGTTCGGTTGGCATTTTTTACCAACCCGTTGGCTTGGGGGTGTCCCACTAAGGTGTAGTGGTTCCAGATCCCCAACTCCGAGCACTTCTCCTAAAAGGTGGTGCTCGCGAACTATCTACCGTTGTCGGTAGTGAGAACCCTGGGGATCCCAAACTGGCAAATGATGCTCCGTAGCACAAATTTCGAAGCTGCTTCGCTTGTTATTTTTCCCAATGGCTCGGCTTCGATCCATTTGGTGAAGTAGTCGATGGTGACTATGAGGAATTTCTTCCTTCCTTGTGCCTCAGGGAAGGGCCCTAGTATATCGATCCCCCACCGCGCAAACGGGCGAGGCTCCGTCAAGGTGTGGAGCTGCGTCGCCGGCTGGTGGTGCAGGTGGGAGTACTTCTGGCATTGGGGGCACCTTCGAACGTAGTTGAGGCAGTCTTGCTACAAGGTGGGCCACCAATACCCTTGTTGGATCAGCATCCTCGCGAGTGCTCGCCCTCCCACATGACTTCCGCAGAGTCCTTCATGGACTTCCTGGATGGCCTGGTTGGCTTCCGTGGGGAAGAGGCACTTGAGTAGAGGAGCTGAGAGAGACCGGTGATATAGTCGGCTGTCCACCATAGTGAAGTGGGCCGCTCTTGCCCGCGTGCGCCGCGCTTCGGCGCGGTCGCTGGGGAGCTGCTGCCGAAGGAGGAAATCAAGTAGAGGATCCATCCAGGATGGTTCGTAGTCGATGTCATTTACCTGGAGTGCTGGATCGTCTATGCTCGGCGCTGACAGTTCCTCTATCAGTTTTGATCTCGAGCTGGAGACCGTAGTGGCTGACGCTAGGCGGGAGAGGGCGTCTGCTCGGACATTTTCCTCACGTGGGATGTGGACCACTTCAAAGTGGGCGAACTCATTCGCCGCGGCCTTGGCCTTCTCTAAATATTTCATCATGGAGGGGTCTCGGGCCTCGAACTCCCCCTTGACTTGGTTGGCGATGAGCGTGGAGTCACTGTAGGCTCGCACGCTTGACGCCCCCAGGTGTTTTGCCATGCGCAACGCGGAGAGGAGCACCTCGTATTCAGTCACATTGTTCATGGTCAGAAAGTTGAAGCGCATGGCGTACTGTAGCTCTACACCTTCTGGCGAGAGCAAGACCAGCCCCGCGCCGCTGCCTGAAACGCAGGATGATCCGTCGACGTATAACTCCCAAGTGGGCTCCGAGGACTTCTCGGGTACGAGAGCCTGGGCCTTGATCACTATCCTCAGTCGGAACTTGATATCGAACTCTCCCAACTCGATGGCCCACTTGACCAGTCTTCCGGACGCATCAAGGTTCTGAAGGATTTGCCGGAGGGGCTGGTCGGTGAGGATGGTGATCGGGTGAGCCAGGAAGTATGGCCGTAGCTTGCGAGCAGCTGTAATCAACGCGAAGGCGAACTTTTCAGTCCGTGAGTACCGGAATTCCGGTCCTTGTAGTGCTCGGCTGACATAGTAGACATGCTTCATGACTCCTGCTTCCTCCCGTGTGAGCACATCACTAATGGTGCTGTGTGTCACGGGTAGGTACAAGAGCAGCTGTTCCCCCCCTTGGGGTTTGGCGAGGACAGGAGGCGTTATCAGGTAGCGCTTCAATTCTTCGAACGCCTATTCGCACTCCTAGTCCCAGTCGATCCATCCCTTCTTCTCCGGCGCCAGGTTAGCCTACTTGATCAGTCGGAAGAAGGGTAGACATCGTTCGGCGGCTCGAGATAAGAACCGGGCCAGAACGGCGGCGCACCCGGTGAGGCACTGTACGTCCTTCACCCGCTTGGGTCGCTCCATCTCTAATACTGCTTTGATCTGATCGGGGTTGGCTTCGATTCCCCGGTGCGTAACGAGGAAACGTAGGAACTTGTCTGACCGCACCCCGAACGCACACTTAGCAGGGTTGAGTTTCATGTTGTACCTTCTGAGCATGGTAAAGGTTTCCGGCAAGTCGCGCAAGTGCTCGGTTGCTCGGAGACTTTTCACGAGCATGTCATTGATGTAGACCTCCATGTTGCGGCCGATCTGCGAGTCAAACATATGGTTGACTAGGCGTTGATACGTGGCTCAGACATTCTTCAGCCCGAACGGCATGCGAGTGTAGCAGTATAAGCCGTGGTCAGTGATGAACGCGGTCTTGTCTTGGTCGGGATGGTGCATGCTGATCTGATGGTACCCTGAATAGGCGTCAAGGAAGCTCAGCATTTCGTGCCCGTCCATGGCGTCGAACAGCTGGTCGATCCGTGGCATGGGGAAGCTATCTTTGGGCATGACTTTGTTGAGGTCGATGTAGTCCACGCACATCTGTCACTTCCCGTTGCTCTTGAGAACCAAGACTACGTTGGCCACCCAATCTGGATACTGGGTAGGCCGGAGCAGTCCTAATCATAATTTTTTGCTCACTTGCTGCCTGATGATGGCTTGTCGCTCGGGGTTGCACCGTCTTCGGCGTTGCTATACCAGGCGGCAGTTAGGGTCCAACCTTAGTTGGTGCGTGATGACCTCTGGAGAAATTCCGGAGAGCTCGTCCTCGGACCAAGCGAACACATCCTGATTGGCTGCAAGGAAGCTTGCGTACGCTTGTTTGTCGTGCTCGAGCAGGGTAGCGCCGAACTTTAGTGACCTGCTTGGATCGTCCCCGACCTGGATGAGGTACAAGTCCTCGGCTGGCGCACTCGTGCTCGGACCTGGATCTTCGG
This sequence comes from Amorphophallus konjac, assembly GCA_022559845.1. Lineage (NCBI taxonomy): Eukaryota > Viridiplantae > Streptophyta > Magnoliopsida > Alismatales > Araceae > Amorphophallus > Amorphophallus konjac. The sequence goes on along the minus strand of CM040117.1, from coordinate 240,505,314 downwards.
TCCTCACCTTCTTCTCTAGAGGGACTTCTTCGGGACGTCGGTCGCGGGTGGAGATAAGGTAGCACCTCCTGGACTTCCGTTGATCACCCCGGACTTCCCCTACCCCGTGGGGGGTGGGGAACTTGAGCTTCTGGTGGTAGGAGGAAGGGACGCCTCGGAGCGTGCTGAGGATTCCTCGGCCGATGATGGCACTATACTCTGTCATTGCACGGACCACAGTAAAGTCGGCGAGGAAGGTTACCTCTTTCGGTGCCGTCCCGAACGTAATCGAGAGGGAGATACGCCCTTCTGGGAGGACAGTCGTGCCGGAGAATCCATACAGCGGCGTGTGCAATGGCGCAAGTTGTGACACGTCCACACCCATGAGTACAAGACAGTCGTACGCGATAACATCGGGTCCACTTCCATTATCTACCAGGATGCGGCGCACAGTACATTGATTAATGGTGGCGGAAACCACCAAAGCATCAGAATGGGGCATCGTGACGCCGTTAAGGTTATCCTCGAGGAAGACTATGGGGTCTCCCGGGTGACCTGAAGGGGAAAACTCCCTTGGGGTTCCGTCGCCTTGATCCGCCGTGTTGATAGCCGTCACATACCGACGCCTTCTGCTCGCGTTGTCTCCCCCCGCAGTGGGCCCCCCAGAGATCATCATGATCTCCTTTCCATTGGGCCGATTGTTGATCGGGGGAGGCGTCTTCTGTCGTCTCTCGGCATTTTTAGCGAGGAACTTATCGAGGAGCCCTCTGCGTACGAGGTCCTCGATGGCATCCTTCAGATTGATGCAGTCGGCGGTGTCGTGGCCATGGTCCCGGTGGAAGCGGTAGTACTTCTTCTTATCCCGTGAGTTGGGATCCGACTTCATCCGCGAGGGCCACTTGAGGAATGGCTCCTCGCGAATCTCCATCAGGATCTGGTCGGGCGGGGCCGTCAGGGGTGTATAGTGGCGGTAGCCACCCCTTTCCTTCTCGGAACGGTCGCGGTGGTTCCCGTCGCGCCGCTCTCGCTTGCTCCGACCCTCGCGCGGTGGGTCGGCGGCTCTCTTGCAGTCAGGCTGGTCGGTCCTAGCCGCGTGACACAGGGCCGCGGTGTTTTCCTCGTAATGCACATGCTTTTGGGCTAGCGCGAGGAGATCTGGAAGGGTTGTTAAGGCTTCGACTCCGAGTGCGCGCCAGAGGATGCGGTCTCGCGTCCCCTGAGTGAGCGTCGTGGTGACGATGCCGACGTCGAGGTCGTGGTGGCGATGCCGACGTGAGTGAGAGATGAAGTCCCACAGTGCCTCTTCCTTCCCCTACCTGAGGGCGAGCAGGGTTACTGCAGACTTGGCTACCTTTCGACAGCCCACGAAGCTCTCCTTGAACAACTTCTTGAGCTACTGGAAGGAGGAGATCGTCCCGGCCGGCAGGGACTCGAACCATGCTCGGGCGTTCTCCCGAAGGGTCGTGACGAACGCCAGGCACTTCATGGTGTCCGAGGCCTGGTGAAACACCAGGTGGGACTCGAAGCCGTGCAAGTGGCTGGCCGGGTTGGTGGTGCCGTCGTAGGAGGCGAATGACGGCAGTTGGAGCTTTGGCGGGATGGGGGCTTCCATGATTTTTCTGGAAAAGGGAGCGTGGAAGTCCTGGTCGTCGTCGATGAGGCCGCGGTTCTTGGCGGCCAGGAGGACATCGTCTAGGTACCGGACCTTGTCCTCTATTTCGTCGAACCGTTGGAGCCGGCGGTCCATCTCCGGGTTGGAGTGGAGAGGGCTGCGTCCCCTAGATGCGGGCACGCTGCGCGATCGCCGGGTTCTTGCAATGGAGGCATGGGATGCCTCCCGTACCTGCCGAAAGTTCTCTTCGGCCTGGCCTCCCTCGCCCTCCCGTCGCTCGGGTGGGGCGTTTTGGGGCCTCTCGTCCCGGAGCTCTTGGCAGAATTCCGCCAGGGCTCGAATCTCCTGGCGGAGCTCGTCTAGGTCACCTGGGGTGACCTCTTGTCGGTGGTGCGCGGAAGAAGCTTCTTGCGATCCCCGGCGAGAGTTGGGTCCCTGATGGGAACCCCGCCCCCGGTTGCTGGCGTTGCGGAGGCTTCCACGGGGCGCCATAGCTTTTTGCTCGTGATTCCCACATACGGCGCCAAGAAGTGTAGCGGCAGGAAAATGGTTCCTAGGCCACGTACCACCTTCTCTATTTATTTGTTGGGGAAGTCATCTCGCGCCCGTGGATGCCTGCACACACCAAGAAACCAGAAGGGCGTCAGAAGGAGTCCCGGGTGTTACCCCAGGGGACAACCCTCCGATGCTTAAGTCAGCAAGGGATTAATGAGCAATAGAGAGGAGCAAGGTGAGAGAGATGTGGGGCCCGTAGTCATCGATCCAGGAGGTGTGTAGATCCTCTGCATGCGTGCTCGCTGCTCCCAGTGGGCTCTCGGAGAGTGCTCGCTGGGTGGTAAGGCCGCACAGGAGGAAGAAGCTTTCTGGATGTAGCGGACGTCCCTCTCGTCGTGGTTGCTAGTCGAGTTGCTCTCTTCTCAGTAGGAAGCTCTGGGACAGGAGTCTTCTCTTGCGTAGTAGTGTGGGGTTTTAGTAGAAGAATCTACCGTGCTCTTCTCTTCTGTCGATGTCCCTTTTATATGGGTTGTCTTGGAGCGAGGGCCTCATCCCTTGATAGGGAAGGGTCCGTTTAGTAGAGTAACGTTCATCCGCTATGTTGACGGGAGTTTCCCGTTGGAGGGCGATACCTCCGGCGTCGGCCGGTCCCTGGGCGAGTCTTGCGGCACTCATGGCGAGTGTTCGTCCGTTACGGGGTCAAGGCCGACGTCGTGGGGGCAACAGTCGGTCGTCGGAGTGTCCTCCGGCGAGAACTGCGCTTGAGCCGGCCTCATCGGCGTCGCGGAATCCGATGCTATGTTGGGCCGGTCTTCTTCTTATTGGGCTGAGCATGCGCGCTCATCCCTTGCCCGGGCTCAACACGTCCAAACCTCAATGGGCCACGCGTGCGTGAGCCGTTTCTGGGTCAAACCAGATTTACCCTCAAATAGCATTTCCGTTGTCACAAAAGAGAGGTGCATCATCTGAGAGAGAAACACCAAAGTCATAGAGAAGTTTCTTGAGACAAACAACTTAGTTGTTGTATGAGCAAGAGCTTGATATTCAGTTTCTGCATTGGACCGGGAAATAACAACATGTTTCTTACTCTTTCACGAGATAAGTGAGTTACTAAGGAAAATACAGTACCCAAAAGTAGACCGACTGTCTGTGACATCCCCAACACAGTCTGCATCTGAGTAGACGTGAAGAGTCAATGGACTAGAGTTGAAAAAAGGAAGAACCTTCATACATAGTGGCATGCACATATAGTAGAATACGTAGTACAACAAGAAGATGAGTAGAGCACGGAGCAGACATGAATTGACTGACGGTATGAATGATGTGGCTGATGTTCGGTCAGGTGATCGTAAGATAATTGAGACTTCCAACAAGCTGTCGATAAAATGCAGGATCAAAAGGAATAGTACCTTCTATTGGAGAGGGCTTAACATTTGTTTCTAGAGGAGTGCCTTATGCTTTTTTGTCAGAAGTTCTAGCTCTAGCAAGAGTGTCATAAGCATATTTGACTTGAGATAAAAAAAAGACCTTGAGAGTTGTATTTATTTCAATTCTAAGAATGTACCGTAGGACACTCAAGTCGTTCATCTCACAAACCCTATTGAGATGTTGTTTGATTTCACATATGCCATTAAGATCATCTCGCATAATAACCACATCAACAACATAAATCAAGAGAAGCAGCAGCGCCCTCGAGAGGAGGATTTGATAAACAAGGCTAAATCATGATAGCTCTATATATAATCACCTTGTATTATTGTTATCTTAAATTTGTCAAATCAAACACAAGGTACTTGCTTGAGACCATATAAAGCATGTCGAAGACGATCAACTTGATTTTCTCAGTGAGGAAGGTCAAGAGAAGGAGCCATATATACTTCTTTAAGATCTCCATTTAAAAATGTATTTTTAACATCCATTTGATGCAAGGTCTAGTGTCTGATGGATGTAACAACGAGAAAATTGTGAATAGTGGTGGCCATATGAACCTAGTGCAATAGTCTCTTCATAGTCAACATCATATTCTTGAGTAAAGTCTTTTACAACTAATTGAGCTTTATATCTTTTAACAGAGACACCTGAGTGAATCTTGATCTTATAAAGCCACTTGCTCCCCACTATGGACACTCGATTTTGACCATCCCCGCATAGTTCAATTAAGCCCATTAAACTTATTAACCCACCACATACACTTGCATGGCAACGCATGTGGATGGTGGAATCAACTGCCGCCTAAATACTGCTAATGTCAAGATCGATTGCCGTCTGATGTTTCTGACGGCAAGGTCGAATGCCGTTTGACAAAGGTAACAACAAGATAAGTTGACGTCTAGTGTTGCTAACGGTATTATAGACTCCCGTCTGCATGTTCTTGACAGTAATACAAATTGCCGTTAGACTGATCTTGTCTACAGACCCAGCAATCGCCCACGTTTCTTGCTCTTCGATTCCATTCTTCCATTCCTCCGACCCACTCTTCGGTCGTGGCGTGTGCTCAGAGGGGAGGATCTCCACTATGGTCACCCATTTTTTTTTTTGGAATATAAGATAATTCATTCATTTAAAACGGACAAAAGATACAAGCGAAAGACAGTAGCAGCCCAACAAACATACAAAACCACCACCGGGCCACAACAATGATCTCCATATGGGAAGAAGGATAACAAGCTGTGAACAATACAATACAGACATAACTCGCGGGAATGGGGATACTCGGAGACCCCGGAAATGGGACTGTTGCTGGAGTAGGAAGTAGGCATCATCCTCGAGGAGCGCAAAGCTACCGAACCGCACTATCTGATGGTGGTGAGACAAAGGTACTCGGGAGGCCGTCACCGTGAAGGGTGAACGGGGTAGAAGCGCAGAGTCTCCGAGTCCTTTTGAGATCGAGAGAGGAGGTCCGCAACCTGCAACACAGAACAAACCCACACAACCCCGGGTGCTCGGGGGATCGCCCATCAACGAGAGAGACGGACACTGGGGAGTAGGAAGGGGATGGGAAGACGGGATGGGAACAAAGAGAGAGAGGAAACAGCGAGAATGGGGGATGATCACTATGGGGTCGGGGACGGAGGGAGTGGGGAGGGAACGGAGATCGGAGGGGCAGTGGGGTGGTATGTGGGGGCTCAAAAGCGGAGAGGGTGGAAGGACAGTCGGGGAGGGGAGAGAGGGGGGGAACTAGGGAGGGGGGTTTTGGGCGGGGGGGAGGAAGAGGGCACTGGGGAGGGGGGTTCTGGGCAGAGCGGGGGGGGGGGGGGACGGGACAGCGAGTGGAGGACGGGGGTGGCGAGGGAGGGGTCGAGGGGGGGAGTGAGAGGCGGGTGAGGGACTGATGGTGGCGAGGGGGGGGGCACCAGACAGGTGACGGCGGAAAGGGGAGAGGAGGCTTAGGGCGGGGGGGGGGGGGCGAGGGTCGGACACGGAGGGAAGGAATGGAGATTGCAAGGATGGGCTGGGGGAACAGAGGGGAAAAGGAACAGAGAGGGAGGCGGGGGGGCAAACGGCGAGGGTGGGGAACAAGGAGGGGGAAGGGGGGGGGGAGATTTCCAGGGGGGACCCCTGATCAATCCAGGTAGGGTTAGAAAATCCCCCTGACAAAAGCCCAGCCGAGGCCCGGAGGGGACTCACCTGGTAAGGGCCTCCTGAAGGGGAGACGGAGACGGAGAGGGGGGGCAAGTCCCGGAGAGGAGCGCCCCCCCCCGCCGGACGAACATCGAGGGGGAGCCCCTGCAACTGGAGAGGCGGAGAGGTCGCTGCGCGCCGAGCTTCCTCACCCCCCTTCCTCCTTTGTGTTTGATTTCAGTAGACTATGGTCACCCATTGACTCATTTGATTGCACACTTGACAATTTCCCATAGGTTGAAGCCTCTTGTATTGCCACGTCATTTAACTCCCACCTCTTGTGTGCGACTCAAGCACCTATAAATCCTCCTAAGTTTGCTCTTGTCTCGAGAGGTTGGAGAAGGTTGAGAGGGGAGAGAGTTTAGCACGAGGACGAGCCTTGAGAGAGTAAGGAGAGCCTTTAACTTCCTATCTTTCCTTTCTGAGTGACGACAGAGGTTCCATCCCTTCCTTTCCCAGCGAACCCTGAAGATCTAAGGCGTTCCTTGGCTACTGGAGGAGCTGCATTCGTCGTCAACCTACGGCCTAAAGCGGGGGCTTTCTCCTTCCTCCTCTGCTATCTCATTTTCTTTTGTTTTCATGCATTTCACCTTGCACACACCACCCATCACGTAGGTAATTAAGGCATGTAGACTCTCTCAGAACCTAGTATAAGGGTTTTTTTCCATAAAAAGGAGGGAAGACAGACTGCCATATAACACTTGGCCGTCCCTCTTCCCAACCCCAAAACTGGTAAGGGAAATCCCTCTTGCATGCATTCCTTTCGCAACCTTTGAGCATTAAATGCACTGTCATAGACTAATGGGTGTCTCTTTGTCTTGTTTTTGCAGGGATTAGGACTGTCAAGTCACGGAGCTCTTCGTCCTTGGCCAGTTGAGGAAGGAGAAGTGAAGACTCCACTATTCCCCCGCTACTGCAAGACAGCTGTCTTCCGTGCGATCCACAGCACCTTTGGGCAAAGGTAAGAGCCCCGGCGATCACCTCTTGTGCTTCATTCATTCTATATCACCGTCTTAGTGCCTCTCTTGCTCAAAAGAGGTCACTAATGTTCTTGTGAAATTCTCTGGCAAGCAAGGCTACGGCTTGGGGTGGGGACTTGAATTGTCACTTTGAACTTTCCACGACATTGAGTACCGCTTCCAGTTCTCCATATATGAGGGTCTGTTGAAACCTGGATGTACATGGTGACCTCTAACCTGCATCTCCTACACCTCGTGATCATGTGCACTGGGTGGCTGTATTAATTTGGGTGTAAAACCCCGTCGAATAGGTTGCAAAATTAATTATGAGGCTCAAAGCCCACCAACTCTTATCATTGATTCCAGCTCATTTGCCGTACTATTAATGGACATTCACTTGGTCATCTACAACTGGCGTCTTCTCTCAGCTGGAGCATGGTGCTGTCTCTGTAGCTTAATTACTGCTCTCTGCTCTTGTTTGCTTGTCTTCCCACTCTTTTCCAGCAAACTTGAGAAGCAACTTTGAAATGAACCTGAGTCCCTGATGAACTTCCTTGTGAGGGGCTCTCAATGTTGCATCTGGGAGTACCAGCTGAAAACAAGAAATCTCACGCTCTCTTTTATTAATTATGTTGCTATACATGCTCTATCTTATGCAAACCTTCTGATGGTTAAATCTTTGATTAGAAACGTGGTTTTATTAATTTTGTTTAATCTTCTTCCTACATGTCAATGGTGAAGAGAGCTCAATTTTCTGTCGGACACAGTAACTTTCTCACAGTGCAAGCAAACCATAACAGCACAACTGCACAATGGGAGCAAATGAAGAAAATTCATGAAGCATTATCGACTTACAGAGCTTCACTTCGAATTATCATTGTGAAGCATCCAGTATCACCAGCTAGGCGCAAATGTGCATGAATGAAGCAGAGGGTCAGGAACATTAAGGGCCTGTTTGTTTGCGGAGTTGTCGGGGGGATAGTCTAACTGGGGAGAGAGAAAGAGCTGGTGGGCCCCGCCTCCCCCTCACACTCATCCGCGTTTATCGGGGTCGGTTAGCGCAATCGACTCCCGGGGTTCGATTACGTTAACCTTGCCCGGTTAACAAACAGGCCCTGAGAGATGAGAATATCAACTAGGTGCGGACGTTAATGAAGGTTTCTCTGCATCAAAGTTTGATTCGATTTACTAACTGTGAACATCAGCTATAGGACGTACTTTCCTGGTCAGGAATTTCTACCAGCACATCGCAATTTGGCAAGTGGGTCGCTACTGCAGGGTAAGCCCATCAAAGAGTACTCCAGTTCATCCGCGTGCATTTCTGTCGCCCATGCATTGAACCTTTGCTGGTAACATGGGTTGGATAATCTGGCCACCATGTACGCATTCTAGTGGGCATAGACTTGACATCTATTCACATGTAGGAGCAGGTTCATTTGGTATATTGTTGTATCCATCGGTGTTTAATTTCCGTCGTCCAGTTGAGTTGAGTTTGAGAAAATGGTCAAGATCGTATGAGCAATTTCATTTAATAACCAATTGTAGCTAGCCTTGGCAAGTTTCAGTACACCGAGGTTGTGGCACCATTTTTTATATCTGGTTTTGATTTCCAGTTCAAAATTATCGAAAACTGAAAGCCGGGGATTTTAGAAGCAAAAGGTTTTCTTTTCCTTGATTTTTAAGTTGTTGATTTTAAAATACTTTTTGGTGTTCCACATCAAACTAAATGACCCCATAACGAATGAGTAAATTGTTGGGTTTTATCTTTATATTGTGGTCCACTTGTGATTGGGCCACACACAATTATGTACACCGTTAGGTCCAGTTAAAAGAATACGTTATTGGGCTGAACCCATTCAATACCCATTAGGATCCTGTTATGGGTGGGATCCTGTTTAAGCCCAATAGGGACTGGTCCCTCCTCTCTATATAAGTGTACAACTCCCCATTAGGTTACACACACACATACAGTACGTGAGATAGAGAGAGGAAACCAGAAGGAGAACGTGGATTTCGTCGCTCCCTTTCCCGTGTTCGTGAGCATGGATCGTCTTCCTCGACGTCTTCCTTCGTGTGGGATGACTTCCGCTTCAGGTACACATCCCCAACATCTGGTATCAGAACCCGTGTTCGATCCATGGGACTTCAATCTTATGCTCTTCCCACTTCCATATAGTACGGCTAGGAAGATCGTTCTTCGTTTATTTATAGTTTAGTTTCTTATGGCAGTCGGGCGTCGTTTAACGTCGTGAAGGAACCGACGCCGGGCTGCGGGCGAAGTTCCCCGCGCAGGGGAGGGGCACCGCGCGCGAGGACTTTGTGCAGGCGAACTGCCACGTGCGGCGTCCTGCGCTGGGAGCCTCCGAGGCTGCCGGTGTTTAAAAAAAGGGGGGATTTCAAGTCCCGGCGGCCACCTCCCCACCGGACGATGCCTCCTGTGTCTTTAGCCCGTGGGGAGGCCGGCAGTTGCCGGCGGGCCTCCGCCCCGGCTGCCCCCTACGGCAGGAACCCGCCGCGGCGGCCACCTGCGCCCGCTCAGGGGCTCCCCACCGCGACCGCGTGCAGCGCCGGGCGAGGGCTGGGAGGGCGTGCAGACCCTGTAGGACGACGCCACCGGCGTCGTCTCCGGCCGGAGGGGATCCGGCGGTGGCCGGGAGCGCGTGCAGACCCCGTCGGACGACGCCACCGGCGTCGTCTCCGGCCGGCGGGGATCCGGCGGCGGCCGGGCGGGCCCCCTGCCCTTTCCCTTCTGGTGGCAGCGGCCTCCTGCAGTTAGGGTTTTGGGGTGAGGGGTTACGAAAGGAGGAAGATGAAGGGTCTTTGACCCTTTTACCTCCATTAAGTTAATAATTAAGTTTTAAAATTCAAAATAAGATCCAATAAAGTTTGTGGATCTAATTTTGGATCCCCTCTTAAGGCATTTGGTTTTAAGTTTGGGTTTAGATTGTGGATATTTTTGGATCCGGGTTTAAGTTGTTAAACGGTTCTGGGTTCAGATTTTGGGTCTGAGATCCATATGGATCTTATTTGGAACCCGAATCCGGATCCGTTTATGTATCCGAATCCAATTAAAATCCATTCCTTTTAAATATCTGTATCCGTTATTACTTAATTGTATCCTTTTAAGTATAAAATTGTCTATTCAATTTCATTTAATTATAACCTTATTCTTTAAATTCTGTTAATGGGTTTTCTATAGGATCCATTAAGTTCTGGATCTTGGGCCCATTCATTTTGGGTACATTTTGAGGCCATTAACATTTTTTAAAAGGATATAGGGTCCATTCTAAAAAACAATTTGGATACAAAAACAATTTCTGTGAATATGTTTACAATTCAGTGATTATTTCTACAAACAGAAATGGATATTTATGTAACAGCATGCTAAAACTTATGTTTTTAACCCCTTTTAATTTAGTTTTGGCATGATTAAGGCTTGTTAATGAACAAATAATTGTTGCAGTAATCTTAGGAGATATTTTGACCTCTCTACAGTAATTATTCATGCATTAATATCTCCATTTCAGATTGTAATAATTATTGTGTTTATGTCCTTTTGCTCATATTTAGTGTTATTTTGATGCTATTATGCAGTTTTGTGTGAAATTTTTGATTTTTACTTGGTTAGGTAGACCACCAAAGTGGCACTAACTACGAGGAATGATAAAATTTCACACTTTTGAGTTAAAGATAGTGTCATTTATGAGAATTATAATTTGTTTGTTATCATTTTTAATTGGGGGAGGATATTTTAACATTCAAAGTGTGTAAGTTGACAACCAAAGTGGACTTATGCATGGAGAATAATAAAGTATTTTCATTAAAGAATTAAAATGATATCAAACTTTGTGTTCCTGACTTGAATGTAGAATTTAACTCCCAAAGGAGTGTTTTATTTTCATGTTATGAACATGATAGAATAAAATTTATGTGCATGGCGACTCTTGAGAGTTTTGTATCCAAAGGTGCTCTCTCTTGACATCAAAGTGTATATAAGTTTTAGTTCTATCACTTAAGTTATTTTGTGAGGAGTTTGTCTATTAGTATGTTATAATTCTCACCCAAATGAGAGATTATAATGATGCAACCTGACAACTTGCTAAAGTAATTTATTTTAGTTGTTAGAATTACTTAGCATTCATTTTTATGCCTCATAATTTGCTGCCATTATTTCATATTTTTATAAGTGAGCATTTAGTTATCTTCAAGTGCTTCTCCTTTGTTTGCACCCTTCACTGGAACTGTCCCTTATCTGAATGACACTAATTTCAGTGAATGGAAACAAAGGGTACTATTTACTTTAGGGTGCATGAATTTAGATTTATCTTTGCGTGAAGAAAAATCAGCTCCACTTACAGCAGAAATCACACAGGAACAGAAGACTCACTTTGAGAAATGGGAAAGATCCAACCGTTTGTGCCTATTATTCTTTCAAGGACATGTAGGTCAAAACATTAAGAAATCTATCCCTGAGCAGGCCACAGGTAGTGGATTTCTAAAGGCTGTTGAGGAACAGTTCATCAGTTCTGATAAAGTAAAGGCTAACACATTAATGACTAAGCTTTCCTCAATAAAATACATTGGCAGTGGTAGCATTAGGGAACATATTATGATGATGAGAGACATTGCATTTCAGCTTAATGCAATGGAGGTTACCATTTCAGATATATTCCTTGTCCACTTTATTCTCAACTCTCTTCCAAATGAGTATGAGACCTTTAAGATCTCATACAACACACATCAGGCTAAATGGTCACCAAATGAATTGATGACCATGTGTGTTCAGGAGGAGGAGAGGTTGAGAGGGGAGAGGAATCAAGTTGTAAATTTTACCACTCATAAAGGAAGTGGAACTTCAGAAAAGCACAAGAGTGTTCAGAAGAAGGGCAAGAAGAAGCACAGGAAGAAAGGAAAGGGCAAAGAAAAGAAAAAGAAAAAGAAAAAGAAAAAGAAAAGAAATGCTTCTTCTGTCATGAGCTTGGACACATTAAGAAAGAGTGCTTGAAATTCAAGGTATAGTTTGAAAAGAAAGGTAATCTCTCATCTTATGTTTGTTATGAGTCTCATTTAGTAAATGTTCCTAATAATACATGGTGGATTAACTCAGGTTCTACTGTGCATGTTGTCATTTCTATGCAGGGATTCCTATTCCAAAGGCCTATCAATAAGGGTGAGCAGTGCATCTTTTCAGGAAATAGGACGCGCTCACAAGTGAAGGCTATTGGAACTTATAGGATTATTTTAAGTTCAGGATTTGTTCTAGATTTGAAAGACACTTTTTATGTACCTTCTTTTAGTAGAAATTTGGTTTCAGTATCAAAACTTGCTTCAGAAGATTTCATATTAGTTTTGAAAACTCTGTAGTTGAATTAATGAAGATTCTGTTGTTATTGGTACTGGTTCTATATCTGATGATTTATATAAATTGTGTCTTAGTAATGTGAATGAACAATCCTTTAATACCCTGCATACTTCAGTTTCTATTGGCAACAAGTATGGTAGAGTTAATAAAAATTCATCCATATTGTGGCATAGGAGATTATGGCATATCCCCATTAAGAGGCTTAAGAGGTTAGTGGGAGAAGGAGTGTTGCACACTCTAGATTTCACTGACTTTGAGACTTGTGTGAATTGAATAAAGGGAAAGTAAACACACATGCCTAATAAGGATGCCACTAGAAGTTCTGAACTTCTGGAAATAGTACACACTGATATATGTGGTCCCTTTTCACCTTGTCTTACTGGTGAGCGATACTTTGTCACTTTCATTGATGACTACTCTAGATATATGTATCTCTACTACTTCTTGAAAAGGTAGATGTTTTCAATGCCTTTAAAGATTTTAAGAATGAGGTAGAGAAACAATCAGAAAAATCTATTAAGATAGTTAGATCTGATAGGGGTGGTGAGTATTATGGTAGATATACAGAGATGGGACAGAGACCTGGACCATTAGCTAGGTTCTTTAGAGAGTATGGCATTGTACCTCAGTATAATATGCCTGGCAGCCCTTATCAGAATGAGGTTGCAGAAAGAAGGAACCGAACGCTTAAAGAAATGGTCAGGACAATGTTAAGTCATTCTACTCTTCCTTTGTCTTTGTGGGGGGAGGCCTTAAAGACAGCTGTACATATTTTGAATAAGATTCCTACTAAGGCTACTCTTAAGACTCCTTATGAGTTGTGGAGTGGTAAGAAACCTTCAGTGAGCTATATGCGCACTTGGGGATGTCCAGCTGAGGCCAGACCATATAACCCACAAGAAAAGGCTTTTGATCCTAGGACAACTAGTGGATTCTTCATTGGTTATCCGAAAAGATCAAAGGGGTATAGATTCTATTGTCTATCACATGTTCCCATCATTATAGAAACAGATAAGGCAAGATTTCTTGAGGATGGCGGAGTTAGTGGGAGTGGACCTTCTTGAAGATTTCTTTTGAGGAGTTACATGATCAAGTTGAAATACCTGTAACAACTAACAACTTTGTTCCCATATTCATTCCTCAGAATGATATTCAAGGGGAACACGAAGTTGCAGTTGATCCACCTCAAGTGGCTCCGGAACCATATGCTGCTGCAATTGTTGACCAACCACCTCCTCAGGTGGATCAGGGGCTAGCACTACGCAGATCTGAAAGAGTTAGGAGACCTGCCATATCTGATAAATTTTTGGTATATCTACAAGAGGATAATGTAGATAGGGGTGACATTGATGATCCAGTGACATTTTCACAAGCCATGAAGAGTGAAAAGTCCACCTATTAGTTTGAAGTCATGAAGGAAGAGCTTGACTCAATGGCTAAAAATCAAGTCTGAGATCTTGTTGACTTGCCTAAAGGGTCCAAACTTGTTGGATGCAAATGGGTATTCAAAACTAAAGTGGACTCTAAAGGTAAAGTTGAGAGACATAAGGCCAGATTGGTGGCTAAAGATTTCACTCAGAGGGAGGGCATTGACTATGATGAGACCTTCTCTCCAGTCTCTAAGAAGCTCTCATTGTCATGGCCTTGGTGGCTCATTTTGATTTAGAGTTACACCAAATGGATGTAAAAACAGCATTTCTCAATGGGGACCTAGATAAAGAAGTGTATATGGAGCAACCTCAGGGGTTTCATGCTAAGGGAAAAGAACACTTGATATGCAAATTAAAGAAATCTATTTATGGACTTAAGCAAGCCTCTCGCCAATGGTTCATAAAGTTTAGTGAAATCATATTATCATTTGGATTTAAGGAAAACATCATTGATGAATGTTTATACCTAAAGGTTAGTACGTGGGAGTAAATTCATTATCTTGCTTTTGTATGTGGATGACATCTTGCTTACTAGTAGTAATCTTGATTTGTTGCATGAAACTAAGACTTTTCTTTCTAAGAACTTTGAGATGAAAGATATGGGTGATGCCTGTTATGTCTTAGACATTGGGATCATTAGAGATAGACCTTCAGGTACACTTGGTCTTTCTCAGAAAGCTTACATCTCAAAGATCTTGGAAATGGTCAACATGCAATTCTGTGCATCCGATAAAGTACCCGTTATGAAAGGAGATAAATTCAGTGATCTGCAGTGTCCTAAGAATGACTTAGAAAGGAAGCAGATGGAGCTCATTCCCTATGCTTCAGCAGTTGGGAGCCTGATGTACCTTCAGACTTGTACACGTCCAGATATTATTTTTGTTGTGAGTATGCTGAGTAGGTACCAAAGTAACCCAGGTTTAGATCATTGGAAGGCTGCCAAGAAAGTCATGCGTTATTTGAAAGGGACTATGGATTACATGCTCGCATACAGGAGGTCAGATCAGTTGGAGGTCATTGTATATTCTGATGTTGATTTTAGTGGTTGTCTTGATACGAGGAAATCTACTACAAGCTACATCTTCCTCTTGGCAGGGGGAGCCATTACTTAGTGCATTGAAAAGTAGACTATTACAGTGACCTCCACTATGATAGCTGAGTTCATTACTTGTTTTGAGGCTAGTGGACAGGCCATTCAGTTACGGAACTTGCTCACAGGTCTACCATTTATAGATTTTATCTCAATACCTATCAAGATTTATTGTGACAATTCCGTTGCGGTCTTCTTCTCTAAGAATAATAAGGCATCCAAGGGTGGTAGAGCCTTGGATATTAAGTATTTTGCTCTTAAAGATAGAGTGAAGAATCATGAAGTGTTTATGGAACATATTGGGACAAATCTTATTATTGCTGACTCGCTCACTAAGGGACTACCTGCTAGCACCTTTTGTAGTCATGTGATTAAGATGGGTCTTGTTAGTTCTCTTGGTATGTTATGACACTTACAGTTATTTGTGATCACATTTATATCATGATTCTTCTATTATTTTTCTGCCTATTCCATTTGTTGTATATACATATTGGTTATGGATTATGGTTGGCAGAATTTATGCTTAAGTGGTGACCAGCAGATAAACATTAAGTTTGAGTTTATCTATTAATTCAGTTTCAGTGTTCAGTTGTAGTAAGTTGGTGGCATTGTGGTACATGGAAGGTAGTGTGTGATCTGGATACATTTATCGCCATGACCCCTGTCATTTGATTTAATATACTTGAACTTCTTCAGATTCTATTAGCTGGAATGGTGTGTGATTTTGTTTTAATCATGCGCGCATGTACCATGTTTTTCCCTTCAAGTGTAGGCCCAAGATATCATTTCTTAAAGAGTCTTTTTCAAAACTATATATATGTCGATGTTATATGTATGTTTTCGAAAGGAAGATTTGGTATGTTTAAGACAAGATGGACCAAATGGGAGAATGTTGGGTTTTATCCTTACATTGTGGTCCACTTGTGATTGTGCCACACACAATTATACACACCGTTAGGTCCAGTTAAAAGAATACGTTATTGGGCTGAACCCATTCAGTGCCCATTAGGATCCTGTTATGGGTGGGATCCTGTTTAAGCCCAATAGGGACTAGTCCCTCCTCTCTATATAAGTGTGTAACTCCCCATTAGGTTACACACACACATACAGTACGTGAGATAGAGAGAGGAAACCAGAGGGAGAACATGGGTTCCGTCGCTCCCTTTCTCGTGTTCCTGAGCGTAGATCGTCTTCCTCGACGTCTTCCTTCGGGTGGGATGGCTTCCACTTCAGGTACACATCCCCAACATAAATAGCTTATTAGAAAATAATCTGAAATGAAATGTTCTTATGGCTTTGTTTTAAAAGTTCAATATATATAAATGTTATGTATCATAGACCCTGGTCTATCTCCTCCGACTAGAGTGGGTAACCGGATCTGGCCGCGATGGAAGCAGTAGCGGTAGCGGGAGGAGAGGGATTAAATCAGCGGCAAAGTTCGGTGGATAGCAGTGCTCCCTCCACAACCAGCCAGGCTCCCTCCTCGGCTCATCCGATGACTACATCCGCCTTTGGCAGGTGAACGACGGCGGCACTCGCCGTAGCTCTCACCGGTCCCACCATCGAGCACCATGGCGTCTTCAACAACAGCACGTTGACCGAGTTCATGGGTGCGTAGAGAGAGAGAGAGAGAGAGAGAGAGGCTGATCAGAGAGACTGATCAGAGAGAGGGATAAGAGAGAATGATAGTGAGTAGCTTGCCATCGTCGACTCCCACCTCTCTAGTGTGCTTCGACCTCGAGCTGACCGAGGAGGAGATCCTTCACATCGACCATGAAGAGAAATGAGGTAGGGGAGGAATGTTTTTGGGGCTCCAATGACAAGCTCTTTTCTCATGTGTTCAATCTCCTCAAATGAACATTCTATTTGTAGAGGCTCACTGCCAACCACCTCCGTCCCGTGAGAACCACCTCCTTTGGAATCATGGAGATATTCTCTCCGTTAGTTAGGGATAGCCTTTGACGAGTTCAAAACTATTTCCCTCCGAGATATTTGGGGTTTGTTCGGCCATACTCTCACTATTCTTGAGATACATAACATTCTCTTTAATTATTTCGATACACTCCCACTATCCGTGAGATGTATCATCACTTTCATTATTCATGAAATTTTTCTTTGACTTATATGTTTTTAAGTCCCATCAAACCAACATGTTTGATGAAGTTCTCTATCGGAATGCTTTTTGTCAAAGGATAGGCAATCATATCGCTTGTGGGAATATAAGTCACTTTTATTTCCCCTTTTTGTACGATATCACGGATGTAATGATATTGTATTTCTATATGTTTTCCTCTAGAACTATTCGCTCCACTATTGATCAGACTTATTGCTACCTGATTATCACAGTACATTTCAATTGGTTCATCTACCAAATTGAGATCTATATCTTTTAGAAACCGCTTATCCAGACTGCATGAGTAGTAGCCATACTGACAGCAATATACTCAGCTTCTTGTGTGTATCTTACAACACATCCTTATTTCTTGCTACTCCAAGAAATAACAGCACCACAAAAGATGAATAAGTGTCCCAAAGTGGACTTTCCATCATCTTTATCACCTCCGAAATCAGCATCAGAAACATATCAACTTGATAAACTAACTTGTGGTGCAAAGTTCCTTTTACATATTTCATAATCCTTTTAACAACTTCCCAATGTGTTGAACCAGGATTACTTTGATATCTACTGACTAAGCTTACTGCATATGCTATGTCAGGCCTGGTACATAGCATAGCATACATCAAGCTTCGTACTACTTGTGCATAGGTACATCAAGCGCGCTTTATCCTTCTCTAGGACATTGTTCTTTGCACAACAGTTTGCCATGGACTAACGGTGTAGGTGTTGGATTACAATTTTGCATCCCAAATCTTGTGAGTATAGAGTGTAAATACTTTTCCTGATTTATACTCAACATTCTAGATTTTCTATTCCTTAGGATTTGTACACTAAGGACAAATGATGCCTCACCCATGTCCTTCATCTCAAATTTTCCACTGAGCCCAGCTTTGATTTTATTCAACATTTCTATGTCATTTCCGGCGAGCAAAATATCATCCACATACAAGGACAATACTATGTACTTGCTCTCACTCTTCATGACATATACACAGTTGTCCAACTGATTTGGAACAAACCCGAGTTGAATAATCACATCATGAAATTTGAGATACCATTGTCTAGAAGACTGTTTTAAACCATACAATGATTTCCTTAGTTTACAAACTTTATTCCCCGGTCCATCTACCTAAAATCCCTCAGGTTGTAACATATATATCTTCCTCTAACTCTCCGTTGAGAAATGCAGTCTTGACATCCATTTGGAAAAGATCCAAATCAAAATATGCAACAATCACTAAGATCATCCTTATAGATGCAAACTTAGCTACAGGAGAATAAGTTTCTTGAAAGTCTATACTTGCCTTCTGATTATATCCTTTGACAACTAACCAGACCTTATATTTATCAATAGACCCACTTGCATCCTATATCCTTCCTATTTTTAAGTAATTCACATAGTTCCCACACATTGTTCCTTTTAATGGAATCAATTTCATCTTTCATGGCTTCTAGCCATAAATCAGATTCGTGAGATCTCATTGCATCAGTATAACTCATGTGATCTATGTGATTTTTCTCATTTATGTCTACTGTTAGACACGAAGGCTCACATGAGTACAAGTGATAATCATCCATCCATGCTGGTGGAGTTCTAAGTCTCTTGTTGCAGGTTGTACATTTGGTATTTCATTCATGGGTACTAATTTATTTTCCATATTTTGAGATTCTTCCTCAATTTTCGGATCATTTCTAGGGATATCATCATAATAGACATCATCTATTACATGCAGAGGTTCCTTCTCATGTTAATGAGATTTATCTTCCCCTAGATTTTCTAGAAATGTTGCATCCCTATACTCAATGATCCCCTTTTCTTTATGGAAAAATGTATATCCACATGATTTGTTACAATAACCTATGAATCTGCATTTTAATGTCTTATAATCTAATTTATCACTAAGTTGCCTAGGAATGAGAACGTGGGAAATTGATCCCCACTTCTTGAGATGACTCAAATCAGGTTTCCTCCCATTCCATAATTCATATGGTGTACATTCTATAAACTTGGTGGGTATTCTATTCAGAGTATAATTTACCGTGAGCAATGCCTCTCCCCAAAATCTCTTAGGGAGACATGAATGTGATAGCATACATGCATGTAACAGCATTCATCAATATTCTATTCTTTCTTTCTGCCACACCATTCTGTTGTGGCGTATAAGGCATAGTAACATGCCTCTTAGTTCCATGCTCTTGACAATATAACTCAAATTCCTTTGAATTGTATTCTCCACCTCTATCAGTTCCTAACACCTTAATGTTTCTACCCAGTTATCTTTCTACTTCTGCTCTATATTTCTTAAAATAACTAAGTGCTTCTGATTTAGTAGAAATAAGATATACAAAGGCATATCTGGAAAAATCATCTATGAACGTTATAAAATATTCCTTGTTATCATATATTTTCACACTTAAAGGGTCACAAATATCTGAGTGGACCAACTCTAATAATTCTTTTGATCTATGTCCTACTGCAAAAGGTTTCTTAGTCATTTTTCTGACTAAACAATGTTCACAATGTGATATTTCTATCTTTGAAATGGCCAGTAAGTTCAATTTTATCATTTGTTCCATTTTAGATTTACTAGGATGACCTAATCTAAAATGCCATAGATCACATTCAGATATGTAAGACAAGGAATAATCTGAAACAATCTCACTATTATTCATTTCATTATCCATGACAGTAATACAGAAAAGATCATGTTCAGGTACAAATTTTCCCATTGCAAGGACCTTCTTATCCTTTCCAATGGACACACGCTTATTATAAAAGCGAACTTCAAGACCATTCTTCATCAATGCAGGAACATATATCAAATTGCGCCTAATGCTTGGCACATAAAACACATCTTTGAAGACCATAATGTTGTCCCCCACATCCAGCCGATAAGTGCCAACACCTTCCACATCCAGGTAGATGTTATTGCCCATGTAGATCCTTTTTTCTCTGGGTTTCAACTTGCTCAGCGACACGAGCCATTTCTTTGTCTTTGTAATATGACGAGTTACTCCAGAATCAACCCACCATTTATTGGTGTCTGTCAACACAGCATTGCACTTGGTCACGCCGACGAATTCCTTTTTGCTTGTTCCTCCTTGTTGTGGGTATTTATTATTATTTCCATGCTTCCCTTGTGTGCAATTAGCCTCGAAATGACCAAAATTGCCACAAGTGTAACAAGCACCCGGAGGAACCTTTTTGCCTTTATGTTGTGCCTTGTTCTTGAACTGTGCCCTATTCGGTCCAACAGTCTGATTCTAGAATTTGTGGGCTTCATGTTTGGGCTTCTGGTGGATGGCATTAGCTTCCTGCAAGTTCAACTCTAATTCTTTCATTCTAGCTAGAATATCCTGCTCTATCGCTAACCAAGCTGGCAAATCAGTGACACGGAGAATGGTACTACTTAATCAAAGAGTTGTGGCAGCCATATCTAGAGAAGGTGACGAACTATTTAAAATAGTAGCAACTTGCATCCTTTCGGGAATTTCAGATCCACTACTAGCTAGGTCTTTGGCCATGACTATCATTTTGTTCACATGTTCAATCACGCTATCTCCCTCTTGCATGCGACAAGAGTTATATCGGTATAACAGGAGTTTAGTATTCACCTCTGTAGTGGTGTCATACTTCTCCTTGATAGTATTCCATAATTTTTAGGTAGTCTTATAAGTCTCAAAAAACTTGATGAGATTGTCCTCCATGAACATTAACATTAAGCTCTTAGCTTTTCTATCATCGGATAGCTATTGCTCCATTTTTCTTCTATCCCCTTCTGAGGGATTCTCACTAAGTTATGGGACAATGCTATCAATGACATATTCTATATTGTCATGGATCAGGCCAAACCTAATCTTCCTATGTCACATATCATAATTAGTACCGTTCAACTTATCTAACTTAGCTAGCTCAGAAGCGATGAGTTGGCTAGCCATTAAGATTTTAGAGCTAGATATTGAAATTGAACTATGTTTCAGTGAAGTAGTAATTAAATTTCTTTGGAAGTAAATTTAATGTCAATTGTTATAATTTTTTTTAATGTACATGCAGCAAAGAAGGTTATATCTTGCTAAATTTAAACAAAGTTAAACAATATTCAAATAATTAACTAGTCATATGAAATGACTCGTACAACAGTGAACATGAATTTATTTAATCAAACTAACATGACAATTTTATGTGATGACCCTTTTTAAAAAAACCTATCATATAGGTGCAATAAAATAAATGTATTAATTGAACAGGGATATAACAGACCTATTAAAAAAGATGTCGATGAGCATGAACAAAAAATCTCTAGTCATCATAGAAATATTATTAGCGTAGAAATCAACATATCAATTTTCAGATACGATATAAATGTGGTTCGTATGCTAGATTGTCAGGTTCGTATGCAAATTAGACTTTAAGTTTGTCAGATTCACATGCTATAAAGGCCTTCTATCTTCCTCTTGTACACAGGAAACAAGAAAATCCTGTAAGATTACAAGGTTACTTACGGTGCAAGCAAAGGAAAACTTTCTCTTATACACAGGAAACAAAAAACTCTGTAAAATTTCTTTAAATTTCTTTTATGTGAATCTTTGGCTTATTTACATATAAAGTACATATCAGTCAACCATTCAATGAATGCATGTTGAATAAACCCTCACAATCCAATTATTTATTTATTTATTTATTAACTCTCGGCAATGGTGCACAGGGATAACCCATGGTTATTTTGTATGCATAGCCTTCTTTCCCAGATGCCCAAGAGTTCGACCACCTACCTGCAGGGTGAAGACCAACGAGAGCGATTCTACATCACGTTGCGGCTGAAGCTCCTTTCTGTGCCGAGGCGCAATGGCTTCCGCGGGTGGAGGCTGTGGCCAAGAGAAGCCGGTAGCAACGGCAGCGGAGAGACACTGTGGCATAGGGAGGACCCGCGGCAGTAGCGGTGAGGCGAACTGGCAACGACCGATGACAACAAGCTTGCAGGGACAGTCGCAACCAGTAGGGAGGTGCAGCAGCGGCAGCGGCAGGCTCGCAGCGATAGGCTGGTAGCAAGGTAGAGATGGTCACCGGCAAAGAGAAGGTGCAGCAGCGGCAGTGGCTAGCTCGCAACGATAGGATTGCAGCGAGGTAGAGATGGTCACCGGCAAAGAGAAGGTGCAGCAGCGGCGGCGGGCGAGCGGGCGCGACAAGCAAGACGGGGTTGTGATGTGCGATGACGCAATGGGAGCTCGCCAGGTAGTAGAACAGCGAGCAGCTCGGTGGCGCACAGAGCGCGATAAGTGACGACAGATCGAACGATGCTCTGATACCAGTGAAGAGTAGAGAAGGGGGAGAAAGTTTTTGGGGCTCCGATGGCAAGTTCTTTTCTCATGTGTTCAATCTCCTCAAATGAACATTCTATTTATAGATGCTCACCTCCAGCCACCTCCGTCCCGTGGGAACCGCCTCCTTTGGAATCATGGAGATATTCTCTCCGTTAGTTAGGGATAGCCTTTGACGCGTTCAAAACTATTTGAACTCCTTTTCCTCCGAGATATTTGGGGTTTGTTAGGCCATATCCCAGCAGACTAGGCCATGGAACGGGTCCTCATGGTGCTCAATCGACCTGGAGCTTGTCACCCTCCTATCTGAGCTTCTCAATGGCGGCTTCGACACCACCGCCACCGCCGTCGAGTGGGCCATTGCCCGGCTGATTGAGAACCCCACCGTCCAGGCCAAGCTGTACGATAAGATGGGCATTGGGTTGCATTGGCGGGCGGCCTTCCGGCAGAGGTAGTGCAGCACCAGCTCCTCATCGGTGGGGTGGAACCGAAAACCCGACGGCAGGTTCAGCTCGGCCTCGGCGTCTCTGCTCCTCCTCACCATCCTCATCGCTACACAGACCCTGCTATGCTTGCAGCGCATCCTGGAGCACCCGCAGCTTTCAGCGGCTGGGACAACCGCACCAACCCCAGCTTCGTCCGACCGTCGCCCTCCCTCTCCGTTTCCTACGCCGAAAATCGCGTCAGCTGTCTCTTATTCCCCGGCGTCGGCGGACGCCTCTCCGCAAGCTTCTCCATCTGAGACGGATGGCTCTCTCCCCCGTCTCTCTCTTTCTCTGCGCAGGTGCCCCCTCCGACGCTTGCAGCGCATCCTGAAGCAGCCGCCAGCTTTCAGCGGCTGGGACAACCGCACCAACCCCAGCTTCGTCCCGCCGTCGCCCTCCCACTCCGTCTCCTACGCCAGAAATCGCATCAGCCGACTCTCCATCCATGGTGCCGGCGGCCACCTCTCCGCGAGCTTCTTCATCTGAGATGGATGGCGCTAGTTAGATCCACTTTGATAGCTTTATCATTTAAGTTAACACTTTTTCACCTTTACAGGTGAAATAAGATAACTAAGCAATGCTATTAAAATCGGACCGAACCGGCCGGTTTGACCGTCGACCGATTCGAACACCGGTTCGATAAAAGCTGGTTCGGTCTGAAGCTAAAAAATCGCTCGAACTGGACAAACCGCGGTCGAACTGGTAACCAGGTCAGACTCGATTTGCTAATTAAAAAAAATTATGAAAAATATTAAATAAAAAATCCCTCTCGAAATCTGTAAGACATGTTCTTTAACGGATCTTTACCGGTTCTAATATAGAATTTATTCCATGAAGTTAGGCGATTTTTAGGGAATTAATGGGCTTTTTCTAGTATTTAATCCAATTAGTTAAAGAATTTTAGAAATTAAATGGGCATAATTATAATTTTGCTTCTTTGAGAGTTTAAAGTACAAAAAAAGGATAAAATAAAAAAATATTATAACAAAAAAAATTTTAACCCACCGTCGACCCTCTCTCTCTCGCCATTTCTCTTTTTTCTCTCTCCCTCACCCTCTCTCTCTCTCTCTCTCTCGCGATCGTCTCCCCTCTCTCTCTCGGGGCGCGGTCCAACCGGACTGTAGACGGAGGCGTGGCGGACGTCATCGGATTGCTCGCGACGTGAGGATCGCATTGATGCCAGCCTTGCCTCGATCCGCGGAGCGTGGAGGCGTGTGCGGGCAAGAGGACGACGTGGCTTCCTTCGGCCGTTCGACGCCGGAACGTCGGTTTCGTCGCGATCAAGGTAGGGGATGGATTCCTTGCCTCGTTAGGATTGTGCCGGTATCCCATGTGAGCGATGTCACGCGGATTGCCGGAGGCGAGCGGAGCGCGCGGGCTCGTTTTGCTGCGACACATAAAAAAGGAGAGAGAAGCAGAGAGAAACCACCACGGGAGATTACTCCGGCGGGGTGTGCAGAATACATACATCGAAACAAGATATGGGGATTAAATGGCCATAGCGGGAAATGCCTCTCCGCGACCTCGGGGGATGGGAAAAGTGTAGAATTTAAATGACAGTAATTTAAACAGCTATTGTGGGAAGTAACTCGCCGTGGCCTCGAGAATATTAGAAGATATGAAAACAACACAGGATATAAATGACAGAGATTTAAACGGCCATTGCGGGAAGTGACTCGTCACGGCCTCGAGAATATGAGAGGATATAAATGACAGAAATTTAAACGGTCATTGAGGGAAGTGACTCGCCGCGGCCTCGAGAATATGAGAAGGCATGAAAATAACACAGGATATAAATGACAGAAATTGAAACGGCCATTGCGGGAAGTGACTCGCCGCGGCCTCAAGAATATAGAAGATATGAGGATAACACAGGATATAAATGACAGAAATTTAAACGGCCATTGCGGGAAGTGACTCGCCGCGGCCTCGAGAATATGATGTGATCGTCAGGGGCCGGAGACCCCAAAATAAGAAGAGTGATCGCGCTTACCTCAAAAGCGGGAAATGGCGAGTTGCTTCTTCCTCTCCCTTCGGCCGACCGATGGAGAGGACTTTCCTTAGTTACCCTTGCAAAAGAGTAAACAGACAGATAACAAATGAATTAAAAAAATGGCAGTGTAGTATTAGCCCCTTGTAATGAAAAATGATGAAATCATGGCGAGACACACACCTGGTTGGTGTTATTTTTAAACCCCTCTCGGACACGAGTAGGAGGAAAATGCTATGATGGATGGAAGATCATGCAAACGTGCATAAACGAATCTCTCTTATGAAGGGAGATGACAAAAGACGGGATAATGTATGTGACAAAATGACAAAAGAGAAGGGGAGAGAATGACTTATTGAAAATGCCGATGGCGGGATCCGGCGGAGCTTCGGCAGCGGAGGGACGACGTGGAAGAAGAATGGATGGAGCTGGCTTTCCTCTCGCGAGCCTGGGCACCCGGGAAGCCAACAGAGCCTCTCCCTGCAAAAACTCACGTGTTAGAAATGAGATCCGGTAGAGTCTCTCCTTCCTCTGTCGAAATCTGAAGCTCTCTCCCTTCGAGGGAGGAGGTCCTCTATTTATAGAGGGGAAGATGATTGAGGCGTCTAGGAGCCTGGACGCCTCAATACATATTTTTTATTTTTTTATTTTTATTGAGGCATCCAGGCTCTTGGACGCCTCAATGTTGAGGCGTCCGGGACCCTGGACATGCCCATATTCGCCCACCGAATCGCCGCCGTCGAAAGCCATCGATAGTGGAGAAAGCGCGTGGTTTTGGCGGGTAACCGTGACTCTCGAAGGACGCATCTAGTCGACAAGATGTGTTTATGATTGGATTTATTCGAAACGTCAAACTAAACGGCCAGAGCGGTGCCACGTGCGCGTTGCACGAGACTCTGAAGAAGGCGTCCATGCTCCTAGACGTCTCAAAGTGAGGCGTCTAAGCAGCTTGACACGTCAAAGACTTTCACGAAAAAAATTCAGAAAAATGTAAAAAAAATTCCAGAAAAATAGAAAATCACCAAAGTAATTAAAAATGTGAAGGCAACCTTGGGATATCATGGTGTAATATGAGATTTACTCATGGTAATGTCAAGAATGGCGTGTCTACAGCTGTCCCGCCTTGGCGTCTGCTTTGTAAGGGAGTGACACGTAGTGGAGTGGCATGGAAATGGAATGAAATGGAGTGGGAGTGGACTGAAAAGTAGATGCCAAGGTGTGATGAGACACGTTCTGAACATTATGGTTTGGAATGTTTTCAGTGAGGCGATCTTGAAGAAGGTCTTTTGAATTCAACAATTGCTTGGACGGAAATCAAATAAGGAAGGGGAAGATGTGCTCTCAAGCACAAGTAGAAAAAAGGACCAACTTCTCTGTGTGGAAGTACCTGGGTCGTAAACCTGCAGGTTTCACCTTTGGGGAGCGGTTACCAGCGAATGTGGAAGTGCTGCGGATAAGGTGGGTCAAATGGAGTAAAAGTAAAGGAATATTTGAGGATCAGTCCAAACAAGGGTCTCTTTTGGAAGAACAGCCCAGGACCGTCTCAAGAAAACTCAGTACTTTATTCGGAATGTAATATCTCATATTATAAGACTTAAGCACAGTTGTCTTCATAATCGAATTACTTTGAATGATCTTCCGCAATGGAATCAAAGTCCTACATGAATGCATGCTGGGTTTAAAGGAAAACTTAAAACAAACTAAAATAGAAAATAGCCAAGGATAATATTGTCAAGTTGTTAAGAATGGGTCAGGATACCGATCCGGTGAGCTGATACTGAGCCGAGGCCCGTTTATCCACGCACCAACTCATTGAATGGAACCATCGTCCCCACGCTTTCACAACTTAACGGCCTATCCGTACAACTCAAATTCCTCTGAAATTATCACTGTTTTTGTGAAGGGGAACTCAAATTCCAGATTCGTTCAGGTCGCAAGGTCCTTGACATGTTCTAATAGCGTAAATATCATATAATACAATGCATGACATGGTGGGACTAGTTACCGAATGGTGGCACACTATGGGACGGTGGTGTCCATTAGTGAAACCTGCACTGATCAACATTATTAAAAGTAGCAGAGTTGCACCACAGTATAAGGGAGATCAAGATAAAATACCTTGCTAAGGTCAACAACGACGACTCATCATTGATGTGACGCATTTTAGCTTTTACACCCTTCCCTTTCTATAAGTACCCCCCCTTGCCTAGTTCAGCCAAATGCACCAAGGAGTGAATTGAGAGCCTTGAAACTTAAGAGGAGGAGGAGAAGAATCTTGGGTTCTTTCAGGATTGAAGGCGAGTCTTCCCGCCCGATGAAGAGGAGCAGGCCTAGCAGCGACCTCAGGCGGCTCTCCGACCTCGAAGGACATCTGAGTGAGATGATCCAGTCGCGTATGGTGAGTTGATTCATTTCAAATTTCCTGTACGACCTTTCTTTCACCTCCTTCCTCCCTTGTTTTCCTTCTTCCTTTCCAGCCGTACCCTCTCTTCCCTGGCC
Source organism: Amorphophallus konjac (assembly GCA_022559845.1). NCBI lineage: Eukaryota > Viridiplantae > Streptophyta > Magnoliopsida > Alismatales > Araceae > Amorphophallus > Amorphophallus konjac. The sequence continues at coordinate 240,478,354 of CM040117.1, read as the reverse complement.
CAAGGAAATTCTCCAAACTGCCGTGGCTTTCGAAGCTAACATCCAACATCTCCATCGGCATGAGGGCCATAATTTCGAGGTGACATCTTCAGGGGCTCCTGATTCACACCAAGCATTACGAAAAGATTCGCATGGACTGGGCGGCTATGGGTGCGCTGGTGGAGATCTGGCATCCTCAAACCCACACTTTCATTTTCCCCACTTTCGAGGTGACCATCCTTCTTGAGGAGGCAGAACTCCTGCTTGGGTTGAAAAGATTCAAAAGGGATGGCAAGATAAAGATCATGCCGATGCTGAAAAGGGTGACTTCCGAGGACGTCCTCGGAAGCTTCATGTCATATGGTGCCGTTAGAGACGTCCAGACTCGGAAGGGAATTAATATGCAAAAGCTCGCGGAATGGGTCATGGATGCCCTGAGAGGATTGCCAGATGATGATCGTTTGGAAGAAATCATGAAGGGATTCACAATCTGTTTGGCAGATGCTCTCTTATTCCCTTATACCGACAACATAGTGGAGGAAGATCAGCTGAGTGCCGTTAGCGGGAGTTGGAATGACAAAAAGGTGGGACATGCCGTTCTTGCTTACCTCTATAGTGGCCTTCCTGCTTCCAGCATGGGTAAGCCTCCTTTTGGTTGTGCACTTCTTCTGAATTGCTGGGTTGATTTACATTTCAAATTTGATCACCGTGAGGGGATGCCAACTGCCTCGAAGAGCTTTCAACAAAGCCCCCTTTACCACATAGCCGATGTGTTAGGCTTTGGTGGTAATATAGTGAATCGTGGTCCATGGCTGAAGAAATGTGAAAACTGGAGGTCCCACTTCAGAACTATGACGCAAAGCTTCTTCACTTGCGCACCGGCATGTCTACTCTCGCGCGAACTCCTCACGAGGTCTTCCCCCGAAGCTGAACTCCAACTTATTGGCGCGACTGAGTTTGTTCTTTACAACTCACATCGGTGCTGCATTCAAATTGGCCTTCCCCGCCACTCGTTCCCACTGTTATCTGGCACTGCTCCTTTGAGGAAGAGAGAGTTAGGCGCGGAAGAAGATGCAAAGGGAGTGAAGGCCATCAAAGTGTCGTGGAAGACGAGTATTCCGGGAAAGGCATTAGTGCATGTGGAGGAAGAATGCGAGCTGTGGAGGGCTTATGTAATCGAACTGGAGAAGTTAAGGCCCGAAGTGCCTAAGCCCCTAATGTAACTCACTCTGCTGTTTTAATGGAATAAATGAGAAGTTATTGTGTGCAAAAGTTCTCTTTGAATTTTTAGCCCCATTTTCTTTTATTATTATTTTATTATTCTTTCTCCTCTTTCTTTTTGAACGCGTCTAAGATACTGGACACGTAAATATTTTTATTAATCTTATTTTATTTTTTTTATTTTATAAGTGTTTTAAGTTTTCGTCCCCCTTTTATTATTATTATATTATTTTTTTATATTCTTTTTCTGACGCGTCCAGGAGACTGGACGTGCAAAATATTTAATATTTATTATATACTATTATTTTGTTGTTGTTGTTGACGCGTCCAGACATCTGGACGCGTCACATTTTATTTTATTTTTTTGGTGGACACGTCCAGATGCGTGGACGCCCCAAATATATATGTATTTTTTTTGAACGCGTCCAGGCGCCTGGATGCTCCAAATTTTTTTTTTGAACGGGACATCTAGGCGCGAAGACGCGTTCTAAGCTTGAATTCAAATTTAAATCACCGAGAACCGCGGGACGGCCTCTCTCCTTCCTCACTTCGCCCACAAAAACTCCTCCTCCTCTCGTCGAGATTTGTCTAGCTTCATCTTCTTCCACTCTTGATCGATGGAGTACAGTTGGCCAAACCGTGGTGAAGGGAGAGGGGGGCGAGGAACCCCTCGCCCGAGGAGGGTCGTGCAAGAGCACGGAGAGGAGGCCACAGAAAGGGAAGGGCCTCTTCTGGCACTCGAGGGACCCGAGAGGACGGAAGACATGGAAGGAGGCGAGCATGGCCTGGTAAGCTCCTTGATCTTCATTCCTTTTAGTTTGGTAGCGAATAAGTAGTGAGGGAGAAGAGGGCTCGGTGAGCATTGCACTTGAATGATGAACGCGTCTTCGACAAGAGACGCGTTTTTTTTATGTGGCCCTTCCTTTTTTTGATGCGGCCCTTCCTTTTTTTGATGCGCAGGGAATGACAAGAATCTCGGGCTTGGCCGATGAATGGGCGAGCGCGGATGAGCCGAACCGCGTCGGGGGAGAGAGACGCAGCAAGGCGAAACTTGAAGATTGGCACATATGTCTCCCCGTTCGGTTCCAGGACGGGCAGCAAGGTGGTGCGCCTGTGCAGGAGAGTGCCGACTACTTGCGGCAGTGCAGAGAGAGCCAAGTGGGGTCTCTTTATCTCGGGAGATGGACAGAGGTGAAAGAAGGGCCCCAATTTATTATTATTATTATTATTATTTTTTTGAAGTTTCGGGGCTTATCCGATGGTTCTTGTTTGTCTATTCTAGCATACCCAATAGGCAGCGATGACAGGGATGGCCGGCGGATCATCTTCCAGCTCTCAGGCTCTTTTTCTGGAGATCGCCTCCCTCTGGGAGCAACGCGCGATCCGGGTTGAAACGGAGCGTGATGGCTGGGCAGCAGCCATGGCAGAGCTGCGGCGTCATGATGAGGAGAGGCCGCCTCCAAATGTCCTGGAGTTAAGGGTCTTCCACCGAGTGGCAAGGAGAGAGGCAGAGAGGGAGAGAGCGGAGAGGGAGAAGGAGAGGGAGGAAAGAAGGGCCAAGCGACAGCAGGATCAGGATGGGAGGAAGGCCTTGGAGGCTCTGGTGAGGGAGCTCCAGTTGGGCCTCCGAGTTATGGGGCAGAGGCTAGGAGTCATGGAGACGCGTTACGAGAGAGCATGAGAGTTCGGGGAGTGACTCCGCCAGCCTAGCCATTTTCTATCGGTGGCTTCTTCGCCACGCCAGGGGAGCAGCAGCACGTCACCATTGCTGAGCAGGCATTGCGGGGTGAGGGGACTGCTGCTTCACGGAGCCCCAGAAGGCCCCTGAGGGACCCTCACCTTAGGGGAGAGGAGAGGGATGTCCGGAGGGATGAGCATGAAGGTGATGGCGAGAGTTAGCGAGCTAGCATACCCGCCTCCTCTCTTGCGATGTTCATGATTGTGGTGTTTATGACAGTTCATGTAGGCCTATGAATGGAGTGATTTGGTTTTCTATTGCTTATTTATTCTCTTGCGCGTTCCTTCTTCCTTACGCTTCTTCTCCTTTATAATGTTCCCATGTGATGCGCTCGACAAGACCCGGCCGTGAAATGGAGAATCGCGTCTCGTTGCGACCATTTTTCCACGAGAATCTGCCATCAAGGTCAACAATGACAGCTTCTAGGTCCTTCTCCCGGACGACCTCTACAACATGACAGGGCATCCCTAGACTGCGTAGGGAGCGAGTCATCATATCGCACCATCCAATCAATCACCCTGCGCGAGTGGTGAAGTGACACATGCGACCGCAAAGAAGGTGCCCTATCACGAGGGTTATCATTAACAATGATGGAGGCAGTCTTGGTTCACACTTCTCCCATTTCTATTTATACATCCCCCGTTCGTTCTCCCAGGGGCATCGAGAACCAACTCGAAGAGTACAAGTTTCCACGGAAACGGAAGAACTAAGAGTCCTAAGGTTCAAAATGGAGGGTGAATCTTCCTGATAAGTGTCCATTTCTTATGACAATTCATTGCATGTACACCATTTTATGTGCACATAATTAGGCAATTATGCATATTTCATAGTTAACCTCAACTCCGCATTTAAATTGGAGCTTTCACGTAAATTGATTAATTTGATTGTCTTATTTAATAATAAATTAAAGTTGAGGGCCATGAGCATTAATTCTCTATTGCATAATCATGAGCATTTGATATTTATATGCACATTGTGGTAATTTTTATGGACTAAAGTGTAATTATGTGTGTGTAGGACACCGAAGACAATTACAAAAGAAGCCGGGGGTAAAATTGTCACCACTACTTTGACCAAGTCAAAAAGCACATATTTTGGTTGGAGGGAAAAGAAAGTTCAAAATTTTGAATTCAAAGTTTGAAAAGAAGGAATTCAAAGTTCAAAGTTTGAAAAGGAGGAAAAGGACATTCAAAGTTTGAAATAAAGGAGAGACATGATGAGCTTTGGGAAATGGGGTGCCTAAAGTCCAAGAAAGGGGGTGCCCACCTACTTTTACTCTTCCCCATACATCATATTCCACTTGAATCTCAGCCATCCATCTCCTTTTGATATAATCTCCACCCTCTATCTACCCAACTTTCCCTATAAATAGCCCATGGTAAGGAGGAGAAGGGGAGTCTTTTCTTTTGCATTTCACTCTCCCTCTCTCTCTCACATCTTTGGTCACCGATTTCTCCCACTTAAGTTCATTTTCTCCTCTTATTTTCTTCATGAAAGTTCTTTGTTTTTAAGTTCTCTACAACTTCTTATTCTTGCTCATCTTTTAATTCCTTCTGGTTTTTAAGATATTTTGTATTTTACACTGTGCTATCCTGTTCATCTACGACCCAGTATTTTTCTCTGTTCTTCCCCTTATTTCTCCTTCTTTTAGTCATTTTCTGCTCTTGCTGTCTTCATGAAAGTTCTTGGTTTTTACGTGTTCTACAACTTCTTCTTCTACACCATCTTCTAAGTCTTTTTGGTTTTGAATATATTTCTTATTTTTCAATTTACTATCCTGTGATTTCACTGTTCATCCGAGGTGCTAGTTTCTGTTATTTCTCTATTTTTGAAGCTCTTCTGATCTTCTTTTCTATCTGAATTCTTCATCAAAGTTCTTTATCTCTCCCTCCTCTTCAACTTCTTCTTCATGGGCATCTCCTAATTCCTCTTGGGTTCAAAGTTATTCACCCTACAAAGGTAGCTTCAACGATAAAGGTGACTTCCTCCCAGTGTACACGGCGATCTCTTTCAAGGCGGAGCAATCCTCTCCAAGGCTCGGCGAGGAGGAGACGACGGCGTCATCACCATTGCTACTACTATATTCACATCTCAGGCCCCTCTTTTTGTCATTACTTTTGTGTTATGTTACTTCATTGTAATCTTGTCACCTCTTTATTGTAAGCTTGTCTTGTACTTCATGTACATTTTCTTTTAAGTTAATGAAGAGAGTTGTTCTTTTGATCTAGTTCTTGATCTTCTTCCATCTCTACCCCCTTCTTCTATCTCTTCTTTTCACTTCATGCAATTAATTTCTATAGCATAGGCGCATAATCATAGGTGTTTTTAATTAAGTGTTTGATTTGTTCTTCATTTTACTATTTTCTTCAATCAATCAAATCATAAATATTTTCCAAAGGAGTCCAAAGTTTTTAACTTTAAAAATCTCTTCTTCCTTGTGGATTCAACCCGTGCTTGACATAGTACTACATTCTCTTTTGATCATTTTGTGTGAGTGCGGTTTTAAGATTGTTATACGTGTGGTTTAAACGACGAACTTTCGCGTTATCACTTCCCACTCCTCGAAGAGAAGCAGGTCCAACGGTAATAGTTCCTGGAGACTCTCAGACCTCGAAGGGCACTTCAGTGAAAGGACCAAATCGCAACTCGTAAGATGAGCTTTCTTGCCCCTTCTCTCGTTCTTTCTTCATTTCTCTCTTTTGACAAAACCCCTCTCCATTCCTTGTGCATGCGCAGAGTGTGATGAAATCACATATTTCATGGGAGTTAGTAGTGGCAGCATACAGAGGTCTCCCGAATTTTCAAAAGGCCATGCTAGATGTAATGGGGCTTGGAGCCTTTCTCCGGATCAAGCCCGTCAAGCTCGACCTCGCCCCCGTCCAAGCATTGCGTGAAAGGTGGGATCCAATGAGTCGTGCCTTCTTGATGCCTTGGGGGCACATGGTGCCCAGCCTGAAAGATGTGATCCGAATTATGGGCCTCAAAGTGGATGGCGAGGTGCTGACTAGTATCACATACTCCGATTATAGAGAGGCTGCTCAGAGGTTATTAGGAGTGGATCTGGATGATCGTAAGAACATGTCTGTAGCCAAGACGCCTATCATGGAGATGTTGGGGCTTTCTGACATTTGTTCTCGTGATGATGAGTCCTTGGAAGAGTTCATGGAGAGGACTGAAAGAGGATGTCGCGCCGTCTACTGCGTAGATACGAGTAATTGGGAGAGAGCCAATATGGATTTGAGGAGATTCCTCTTCTTCCTGTTGGGAAAATTATTGCTGGGCTCGAGAGGAGACAGCATTCATTGCCGCTTCTTATAATTCCTGGTAGACCCTGAGAAAGTGGGGCGATATGCCTGGGGAGCAGCCATGCTGGCGCATCTATTTGCGGGTCTGTCTGAAAGAGCAGATCGAGAGATAACAGTGAGTGGTTTCACGCCGTTCATCCAGGTGCCCCCCCTATCCTTTTTCTTTTTTCTTTTTTTTTGTTGATATGTTAATGACGCATGATGGTGCAGTTGTTGAGCTATTATTACCTCCCAATGGGAAAAGCCCGTCATTGGCATCCAATGGCGGTGCCGCTGGCGAGGCGGCAGCAACCCATCACGAGCCCAGCCCCTCTATCCTACCAGCTGATGGTGTTAAGACGCGAGTTGCAAGAGTTCCCCGCAGCGATGGTGGTTATTATTCTATCATCTTTTTTCCTTTCTTTCTTTCCCCTTCTTCTTTTTTTTTATTAAGAGGATGTGTGTGACCTGACCTAGGTGGTCTGGAGGTCTTATGCGGGCATAACCGATGCCGATCAGCCATGGGTCATAACTAGCCGTGCCCGATTCGGACGCAACCTCTGGATGCACTGTTTGTACGAAATCGAGCCACTTTGGCTACGATTGTCCATGAGGACTCTAGGACTCGCCCAAGAATGGGTGGACATGACTACAACACCACGTGTCGGGAGGAAGACGTGTGGGCCGGCAACTTCCGTTGATTGGAGAGTGCGATTTCTTGAACAATATGAGGACTGGCAACGGGGTGGCACTCCCGTGGAGTCACATGCTCAAGACAGCGAGGATTTTCTACACCTCTATAAGGCGATGTATGTAGAGTGACTCCATCCCAAAGGGACTGTGGAGGTGAGCATATTTTTCTTTTCTTTTTTCTTTTTTCTTTTTTGTTGTTTTTGTATGTTAACCTATGCCCTGGCCACATGATGTTCGCGACGCTATGATAGCAAACCGGCAAACTCGCCTGATAGGTACGGAGCAGCAGTTACATGATACTCGCACCGCCTTGAGTTCTTCGGTAAGCCTACATACACACGATCATAGACCAAGATTCCTAGTGCTAGGTCCTCAGTGTCACTTTATGTGTGTTGCAGCGCGCCCAGCTTGATGCGGCTTCCTTAGCAATGGGGGCGGATGGTGTCTCTTCCAGTTTATGGATCCCCACTTTCGAACTCGATTTGCTTCATGAGCAGCTTGCTCATACTACGTAGCGAGCCGTGGAGGCAGAAGGAATACTTTCCGCACAGGTGAGAGTCTCACCCTTGAATTTCACTTATCCGTGCCTCCACATATCTGAGATGATGGTTATGGCAGACGAAAGAGGTGCAAGATGCACTCGCCCGTACTACGCAGTGGGAAGCCAGAATAGCAGAACTGGAGGAAGAGTTGCAGCATCGTTCAGATGATGGCCCTTCTCGAGACACCGTGGAGCTTAGGATTACCCTTCAGCTGGAAAGGGAGGACAAAGAGAGAGAACGTGCAGAAAGGGAAAGAGACACCGAAAGAGAGAGAGCCGACAAATTGACTGAGAGGGAGGAGTGGAGGGCAATGGAGGCCCAACTGTTTGAACTCCGAACCAGTCTCGATCTTGCTGAACAATGGCTGAGAGATGGTGAAGAGCGCTACCGTAGAGCACGAGAGCGTGTCTTTCGTGTTAGTAGCTTCTTTGTCGCCCTTGTCGATCGACGGGGAGTAGAGACGGGAAGAGGGGTATAGAGCAGTAGAGGCACCGCCTTGCATGATTTGACAACACCCTCCAGGGTTCCTTGTCTGGAGAGAGGAGAGAGGGGTAACGTTGAGAGAGAGGATGAAACTTAATGTACAATTTCTAGAAGGAAATAAAGGAAGGAATGTTCAGTTTCCTATCTTTTGCCTTCATTCCTGCTTTTCAATTCTATACACATTGCTTAATGAAACAAGTCAATTTTTCCGTTCTGACTTGGCCCCTTGCCTAGAGAGCAGGTGTTTGCTTTGAGACAAACCTTGATAACGAGTCAAGGGGTCAAGCCTTTATCAATTAAGATAAGAGTAAAGATAATGAATGCAACACACGGGCACGCAAATAGGAATAGAATGTAAAAATGTAGCACACAAACGAGATCACACATATGCAAAAAAAAATTATACGTTTTTTTTGTTAATGATATTTTTTTTGTTTTTTTGTTTTTTTGAAAAATACTTGTTATTACAACCGGCATGATTTTTAGAACAGGGGTGTTTAAATAGTTCTTAAGTAGCGTAATGCGGGGTTAACGTGCTCCAAGAGAATTTCCACTTGGGGACTCACCTAACGGCGTCTTCCGAGGGCCACTTCAAGTTTTTTTTTATGAGACAACTAATGCCTAGTGACCATCCTTATGGCATCTGATTCTTATGAAGACAGGGTTCCTTACTAACCTCCCAGGTATCCTATGTGCACATCTAGATTGATTTGGGCCCCTAGACTTCTCAAGTGATAATCCTGCCGGTTAAGACTTAACCTGATGATAAAACCGTCATGCCATGCTTAGGCTCCCAGTTGCTTCCGACCGCAAGGATACACCGAAAGAGCGTTCAAGGTAAAAGATTTGCCCGACCCGGGTGTATTACCTTACAACTCTAGATGGTATAGGATGGAACACCCTGGAACCCTAACGGCCAACCACGCGACGCTGACCCGAAATCAGACGCCGTCGTACCTATTGGTGATGCGCTTGCATTGACCTAAGCTTGAGGTTGAAGTAAGAATCCACCGAGGTGGTAGATAGAGGTCTTGACTGGCCAGAAACACCGAAACTCCTTCGCAGTGATGGCTTTTGCTTTTCGAAGTAGATAGTTATATGTGTGTTTTGCTAAAACGAGGTCGCTTGCCTTAGTGGGGCACGCCTTTCAGGATTTCCATTGGGTTTTCATCTTCGAGGGGAGAAAGAAGAGTACGGTGGGGGAAACCTTCCGAGACGACCGGCAAAACCGTTAACCCGACGAGCTAATCGAGACCTACTTGACCTTTCCCTTTTGGGCGACTTCGGACCAAACCTCGAACAGAATTACGTTGCCCCTATGTGGAATTCAGCCTTTGTTTTGAGGGGTTTTCATTTGTCGAAATCAGGCACGGCCACGACTAGGCTTATTTGACATTTTTTTTTGAGGGGGACATGATAATTTGATATGTGAGAATCCCTCTTGTATGCCTGCGGGGACACTGCCCTCTTCTCGTGCTCTGATTCGGGTTCGAGTAGATGAATCCTACTCTCACCTTCAGGGTATGGTATTTTGGATCCCTCATGCTCAGCGTTTTAAGGGCGCCAGCTGTCTCATTGGGTCGAGAAAGAAGAGAACAAAGATTACGACTTTCCTGGAGACCTTCGAGTACAGCCCCAAATAAGCAATATCACCAATTTTTGGCTAAAACAGATGCGTGTGTACGTGTTGCCTTCTTTTAGTGGGCGTAAGCCGACATGACCGGACAGGAATCTCCGCGGTTCTGGCGGGCCAAGATCCGAGACCTATCGAGCCTTAATGGGTCCTATCCTATATGAAGGACAGATGCAAAGACTTGACTGCATGATGAACACTAGGCACTCTCTTTTTTTCTCTTTTTTTTTCTCTCTTTTTCTCTTCTTCTTCTTCTTCTTTTTTGAAGCTTCCCTTGAGTTCTGCTTCGTTTGATCCCAAAAGCGGGGTGTGGGAGTATGCGCAGGTTAACCCTGAGTTAGACTACAAAGATCGAAGAGTGAATTCCCAACTCCGATGGTCCTCATACCATGCCAGTTGTTACACTTATCTAAGGGTAGTATTTCTTAAGATAAAGCCCGTTCTAGGGGTGGGATCACTCGGTTCCTTCAGTATTGACTAACTTGTAGGCATTACCGGGGTACGCAGCCTGAACCACAAATGGTCCTTCCCAATTGGGTTGAAGTTTAGAACGCGACCCTCCAAGTTTGACAAAAATTCTTTTTACAACCATCTCGCCGACTTTGAATTTTCTCTCAATGACTTTCTTTTGATAAAAATGAGCGAGTCTATTTTGATAAACAAGTGCATGCTCGGCAGCGGCCAGCCGCTTCTTGTCTAAGAGTTCCAACTGGGCAAGGATTGAATTACGATGTTCGTCGAGGGGAAATTTTTTATCCAATTGTACCCTGAGAGAAGGAATCAAGGTCTCGTACGGGACTACCGCTTCCATCCCATAAGTAAGGGCAAACGGAGTCTGCCCAGTGGGGATATGAATTGAAGTGCGATAGGCCCATAGAGCTTCGATAAGCTTTTCTGGCCCGTCTGAGAACTTAGTAGACTCGCAAGTTTTCTTTATGATTTTGATCAATATTTTGTTGGTGGCCTCCGCCTGGCCATTACCTTGTGGATAATAAGGTGATGAATGATGCAATACGATTGCGTACCTTTTGCAGAGGTCTTGAAGGTCTTGAGAAATGAACTATGGCCCATTGTCGGTGACAATTGTGCTAGGGATGCCGAACCTGGTGAGGATATTCTTCATGATGAACTTGCAGACTGTTGACGCCTTGATTTTCGCGTAAGCTTCGACTTCGGCCCATTTGGTGAAGTACTCCGTCGCAGTAAGGATGAAGTATTTCTACTTGGTGAGGGAGTTGGGATCACCTAGGGGACCAATGATGTCGAACGCCCACATGGAGAAAGGTCATGGGGAGGATATTGGATGAAGTGAGGAAGATGGGGAATGATTTTGTCGGCGTGAAGCTGACACTTGACACACTTACGACATAAGCAGCACAATCCTCTTCCATAGTGGGCCAGTAAAAACCTTGCCGAATGATCTTCTTAGCAAGCATTTGGCTATTTACATGGCCACCGCACACACCTGAGTGTGCTTCTTCTACATATTTCCAGACCTCATCGTCATCAAGACATCTTAATAGAACACCAGTAAGGCTTCTCCTGTACAGTAGACCTCCAACCAATGTGTATTTCTGGGCCACCCTTCTTATGACTTTCTTATCTTCCATGGTGGCTCCTTTAGGGTAAGACTGATCTTTGCAATATTTGTCGATTTCATAGAATCAAGGTTTCTCCTCATCGGCCAGTTCTTCTTCAAATTCTGCCAACATGATTTCCCTCTTCTCAAGAATTTTCCCTTCTTGAATCTTCCGCGGGACTCTTTCTTTGATTCTTAAAAGGTAAGGGTCCTGAACAATAGGGACAAGGCACTTGTAGATGCTGATCCATTCAGACCATACGCCTAAAGGGAATTTAAAAGATGACGCCAAGGAGGCGAGGGCATCTGCCAGAATGTTTTGTTCGCGAGGAACATGGACAAAGATCAACTCAGTGAACAATTTGGCATAAGCGAAGACCAGCTCCTGATAGGGCTTGAGCTTGGGATCAATGGTGCAATATTTGGTAAGCACCTGGCAGAGAACAAGTTGACTATCACCCACGACTCGTAATTCGGTGATATAGAAAGAATGGGCTAGTTCCAGACCAGCTAGAAGAGCCTCGTATTCAGCAATGTTGTTGGTGACTGAAAATGCGAGATGAAATGCCTCTGGGATGGTAACACCTTTGGGCGTCTGAAGGACAATGTCAATACCTCTCCCTTGAGAATTCAGAGTTCCATCAAAATATAATGTCCACATGGGCTCGTCGGATTGGGTGATGGACATTAGTTCCTCATCTGGAAACTCTGATTTGACAGGATCGAACTTGGGGAGAGGATGGTGAGCGAGATGCTCGGCTATAGCATAGCCTTTAATCACCTTTTGCTGGATATATGTGATGTCAAACTGAGATAGGAAACTCTGCCAGCGTGCTAGCCTATCAGTAAGGACAGATTTCTCCAGGAGGAACTTGATAGGGTTCATGCGAGCAATCAAATGGGCCTCATGAGCCAAGAAGTAGTGCTTCAATTTCTGCACTACTCAAACGAGGGCAGCACAGGTTTTCTCCATGGCCGTGTACTTCTGCTCACAGGGATTGAGGAGTTTGGACAAGTAATAGGTTGCCCGTTCTTTGCCTTCTTCATCGGCTTGTGCGAGGACGGCCCCCACGGAGTCATCCAAGACTGAGATATAAAGGATCAGAGGTTTTCCTGGCTTGGGTGGAATGAGAACGGGTGGATTAGCCAGGTATTCCTTTAACCCTTCAAAAGCTTTCTGGCATTTAGAATCCCATTGGAATTCTACTCCTGGCTTGGTCAACTCATAGAAAGGTCTACACCTTTGTGAGTGTTGAGACACAAACCGACGAATGAATTGCAACCTCCCAATTAAACCTCAGACTTCCCTCAAACTTTTGGGAGGCGGCATATCCCTGATGGCCTTAGCTTTGTTGGGATCTATCTCAATCCTCCTTTTGCTCACAATGAAACCCAGTAATTTACCCGATGATACGCCAAACACACACTTCTTCGGATTCATTTTCAATTGGAACTCCCCTGATCTCTGCAAGACCTTAGCCAAAACCCTTGGATGTTCCACCTTGATTCTTGATTTCACCAATAAATCATCCACATACACCTCTAGATATATATGCTTCATGTCATGAAATATGGCTATCATGGCTCTTTGGTAAATAGCTCCAGCATTCTTTAACCCAAACGGCATGACCACGTAACAATATGTTCCCCATGGTGTAGTGAATGACGTCTTCTCCTGATCCTCTTCTGCCAAACGAATTTGATTATATCCCAAAAATCCATCCATAAACGAGAGGGTCTCATAGTCTGCCGTGTTATCGATTAACACATCAATGTGAGGCAAGGGAAAATCATCCTTTGGACATGCGCGGTTAAGGTCCCGAAAGTCGATGTAAATCCTGACTTTCCCATCCTTCTTCATGACCGGGACAATGTTCGCCACCCATTGAGGATAAAGGACGACTCTAATAAACCTGACTTTGTGGAGCTTGTCGACCTCTTCTTTCATTTTCAAAGCCATCTGAGGGTGGAAATGCCTTAACCTTTATTTTATCGAGACGGACCTTGATTTTAGAGTTAAGCGATGTTCGACCAAGGTGGAATCCAGACTCGGCATGTCCTCGTAGCTCCATGCAAACGTGTCCTTATACTCTTTGAGAACTTCAATTAATACCTCTTCTTCAGAGGGTGGTAAATTATCACTTATAAGGACGATCCTAGGGTCTTCCTCAGTTCCCAAGTTGACTTTTTTGGTGGACTCTTCTACGGCGGCTGACGGCTCATCGAATCTCCTCATTACACTAGCATATGCGCCGGCCATGTCCTCATATTCTTAATCCCTTTTTTCAATAGGGCATTCTTCATATGTGATCTCGTAGACTCCTTGCCCATCATCAATTGTGCAATTCTCCTCACAATCTATCTCTGGCAGTTGGATGAGATTTTCTAGCAATTGAGGAATGGATAGGCACGCTCGACACCTACTAACTAGATCTAGAAGGAATCGACGAGGGATCTGCTTTCCCTTGGATTTACTTTTGGGTGCTACCCTTGACCTATTATTCCTAGGTTGACTGAGCTGTCCTACGGATGAAGGAGAAGCTAAAGAGATGTCGAAGAATGTACAGGGAAGGAACCCTCAGAGGAGGGGTAGAAAAGGTCGCTCATAGGACCTTGGATGAGTGGCCCGTAGGTCGGGACGCACTCGTGTGAGAGATAGGAGGTTTCCTCAATGAAGATGTGTTGTTGAGGGGTTTGAAAATTGACATTTTTTTTCATTTTCATTTTTTATGACAAAGCAATGAAAAGAAACGAGAGGAGGGGAAACGTGACTATGGCTAAAGGATTGGGAGGCTCATAGAGCAGATCATGATTGAAAACCTGGTGCGGGTTGAGAAACCCGCGCAGGTATGTAAGTAGAGAAGGGGACCTGGGAAGATCATCGGACAACCGTCTGGCCCAAGAAGAAGACAACAACGAGGGCTGAGGTGAGTGAATGGAGAAGACGACGGCTAAAGAGCTGTCGATGGCAATGTTGATGACGGATGAAGATCCGCCGGTGACAGAGTCCTCTTGGCGAGGATGGTTTGGAATTCTGGCAATAGTAGTGATATCCCCTGGCATTTCAGAGATCAATGGAGGCCCTTCCAGCTGCGACGGTGAGAACATTCTTTCTAGTGCAGTGAAAATATCTTGTATGTCGAACCATTTGCTCCATTCGCATTCCGGATCCTTGATCTTGCCTCTCTTAGCGGCCCTTGAACATTTTTCAGCCAAGTATACAACATGCGACCCCCCATGTGTTTCTTGCGGGTGATCCCCCATCTGAACAACGAGTCCCTTCCTGAAGTGAGAGGATATGGTCCACGTGAGGAGTTTCTCATCCACCTCGAGCGGTCCTTTAAAGCCGAGGCCAAACTTGTGGCTCAATCTTATTTTCTTTGGCGGTTTCAGCCTTCCTTGCAATTGCGCGCCTAAGCCTTTACCTTGTTGATAGCCGATATTCCTCATAATCTCCCATCCTTTAGAATGAGAAGGGAGACGTGACATTGGTACTGAAGGTGGCTTCTTTGGTGTCAACGGAATGCGGGTTGGGTCCCACATATCCAGTAGTGAAAATATGGGTCGATGAGACAGTCAAATAGATGGCAGAGAGGTATTAATAGCATCCACTGTATGAAGGACAGGTGTACTGACTACTTTAATAATCCTCCATTGTACAGAAACTTTAGGCATTGGTGGTTGCTGGAGGGTACAACATCCATGCCTTTAATATAGGGGCGACCCAGTATAGCCTTGAATGTGGGATCCATGTCAAGGACATGGAATTCCGTAGAGACTGATGCAGGGCCTAATTCTGCCTTCAGGACAATCATTCCTTGTGGTGGCCTTTTGCTATTGTCATATGCTGTGACTGTGATTGAGGACGGTCTTATCTGTTCCTCACCGACCTCACATAATTGAAGGGTGCTCATGGAGATCACATTTATGGATGCGCCCGTGTCCACCAAACACGGGTGTATGGACACTCCATTGATTTTTATTGAAACACACAACGCATACTTTCGAGCTTCCTTGGGGGCGAGCTCGTGGTTGTGGAACACAATGGCTGGCTGTGTGTCTGTCGGCGTCAGAACGGCCGAAATCTTCTCCATAGGGAGGTCCTCATTCACCATGACCTTTTGAAGATATTCCATTAAGGCTGCCTGATGGGATGTGGATCTCTGAAGCAGCTCAAGGATGGAGATCCGAGCAGGCGTCTTGTCCAGATGTTTTAACAAATCATACTGTGTCCCAGGGACGGATTTTTCTGGCTATTCTCCATTGTCCTTCTCTGGCTGAGCCTGATCGGGGTTCTTACTGTTCTGGGGGAAAACCCTATGGAAGATCCTTCCACTCCGGAGCACCATTGCCTGCGGCTTTTGTACCTCTATGGGGGTAGTTGTGGGTTTTAACAGAGGTTTAAGGGGTAGCGGTGGAGGAATAGTTGATGAGGCCGGGGTAACGATGGGAGCAGGGATTCTGATGAGGTGTTTGTTAAGTGGAGGCATGGTGGAGGTAGAGGGGATATCATATGGGTTATGGAGGGTAAGGGGTTTGGAAGGTAGAGGCGGAGGCGAAGTGGAAGTAGAGGGGATCTCATGTGGGATATGGAGGGAAAGGGGTCCGAAAGGTGGAGGTGGAGGCAAATTGGAGGTAGAGGCTTAAGATGGATAATAGTTCTGAGATGGATGGTGGGTGATGAGTGACTTTGAGGGCGATAGTGGAGGCATGGTGGAGGTAGGCGGGGTCACGTACGGTTGGCGGATGATGAGAGGTTTGGAAGGCATAGGTGTAGGTGTAGTAGGGGTGGATGGCAAAATGGAGGGGTGAGAGAAGATGAGAGGGTGCGAGGGCATAGTAGAAGGCGTTAGTTGATAGGTCATTGGTGAGTTGGTGGGAGGGGTGCGAATGAGAGGACGTAATGGCTGTGGAAATGGTGAAGGCCGTACTATAGGTTGTGATGCAGGCTGATGAGAGAGAGGCGCTACCCGGGCAAGGCGAGGGGGTTGCCTGACGATAGGGTTGGCGGTAGCAAGAACGGAGGTACTTTCTGGGTGCCACACCTGCTCTCTCCCAACTTTCGGGAAGGAGGAGATGGGGTTGACTTGGTGACTGGGTTGTTGGTGCTCCGGTAATGGATTCTGGATTATGCCCATGTTGGGTTGCTGTAGTTGGGCCTGCTGAGGCTGTTGTGGTTGTAGCTGCCACTGCTGTTATAGTTGCTATTGTTGTTGGAACTGTGGCCTAGGAGAAGGTCTCCTAGCTTTGAGGGTGGCGATGTATCGCCTCATTTCATCCCAGTCAATTCCACCTTCATCATTCATATCATAGATGTAATCTTTAAACTGGAAGCAGTTCTCTACTGTGTGTCCTGACTGCCTGTGGTAGACACAGTCTCTAGAGGTATCAACATTTGGGGGCCATGCGAGCCTTTCCCTGGGTAGGATGAGGGTGTTTGAGGCCATGAGGGCACTTAAAATATCTGCCAAAGTTTTTGGCAATGGTGGGTAATAGGCTCTCTTGGGGCCAATCGGTCTCCTTTGTTGTTGTGGGGGGCCATAATTCCCTGGGGGTAGAACTTGGTGGTACTGAGGTGGTGGTTACTGTTGCTGGGGTTGGGATTGTTGCTGGGGTTGAAATGGTTGAGGCATATTATTCTGGAGTGGATTATTTTGGGGTGGACGACGATAGGGGAAAGGACCTTGCTGGAGGGGAAGTCGAGATATTTGTGGAGGTCTTGGGTTGGCTGCATAGTTGGCGTTGTTGACTGCACTTACCTGCTCATTTGTTACGACCCCTTCTGTGGCTCCACTTGGGACACCAGTGCCTGTCTTTCTGACCACCTTGGGCTTTGGCGGCTCAAACATGTGCATAATGGGGGAGTCTTTTAACTGGGTCTGGATATACCGGGCCCTCTCATAGAGCTCCTCCATTGTGGTAAGTTTGTTCATGGCTAGGACATGTCTGAACTATGGGGTGACATTGGACACAATCATTTTCACTTGTTCAAGCTCTGAGAGGGTATCTCTTATCCTTTCTGCCAGAGACCTCCATCTGTCGGCATAGCGGACAAAATCTTCGTCCGGCCTCATTTTCTCGGCCACTAGGTCGGTAATGGAAAGAGAGGGACCAACCCTATCCCGATACTTTTGCAAGAATCTTCTTTGCACTGTATCAAAGTTCTCGGCCTCGCCGGGCTCCAAAGAATAGAACCACTCTAGCGCAGGACCGTCCAATGATCTACGAAAGAGGTATGCCATGGATCTCTGATCATTTTGCCAATAGGAGGATTCATACATGAAGTCCTTGAGGTGAATAAAGGGGTTGCCAGTGCTATTGTACTTGCGGTACGTAGGCATTTCGGAGGGAGGAAGATGGATCACCGGAAGGATGGGCAAAGCAACCTCCAGGGTGGATTTCACGTCCACCATTTTCTTCAAATTCTGAAACTGTTCGTCCATTCTATTGAACATGTTGAGGAGCGATTGGGCGAGCTCCTCGGGAGGTGAAGGTGGCACCTGCCACTGGGGAGGGAGATGTCTCCCGGAGACCTGAGGAGGAAACCCCGAATGGGAGGGAGCTGTCGGGCCGCCGACAGCTAGCCCTGGCTGGAGTGGCGTGTGAGGAACAGAAGAGGTTTGAGATTGTGAAGGGAATTGGAACGAGGGAGGCTGTTGGCTCGCCTGCCCTTGAAGTGAGGGAGAAGAGATGGCTTGCACCGGTGAAGGAGATGGGATGGCCTGCACCGACTCTTGGAGGAGTGCAATGGCTGGAATTGACTCTTGGGGGGTGGGAGAAATGGATTTCCCTTTCAGAATGGCCTGGAAGGCCCGGAGTTGCTCAGAAGTGAGCTCTGTGTTGGCGAGGACACCGAGCAAAGAGGAGATGTCCTGTGGTGGGGATGTGTCCCCTGCGGTAACCTGCACCTCACATGAGGGCTCATGGGAAGGGCCCGAGTCCATAGCATAGCCTCGTGGCTCGACTGACTGACCACGACCAGGGTGGTTCTCCTTAAAAGAGTCATGGGCGATGCTCAAAGTTTTTCTGGAACGTAAAAACATACACCAACAAGCAGATAGCAGAGATTAACAAACAAGTGGATACCTTTACGCCCATTTTTTAATTTTTGTTTTGATAATTTTTTATGTTTTTAACCAGATCTGAAGTTCACACAAAAGGAAGGACCCTGATTAACTTTGTTTCACCGCCGTGTCAACTAGGGTCACTCGTCTCACCATGAATGGGTCGACTAACTCCGGGGAACTTCAATGGTACAACCAGCCCAGTGAACGAAGAGGGAATCCTTCGTTGTCGGGGACTTACGGAGGTCCCGGTGGAGGAGATCCTAGTCCGTCGAGAGGAATTCCTGAACGGAGAGTCCTTCCTTCGCCGAGAAAGGGTGATCCTTAGAAACAAAATAAAAAAAATAGAAAAGGGGTGGATGTATGCAATGAAGTGCTGAACAGATATACAAAATATAACAAAAATAACAGAGATAGCAAAGGTATAATCAACACCCGAGAGAGATGATAACGTAAACCTCAAGAAATCACAAGGGATTAGGGGTAAAGTGCACGAGGTGCACGAGGGATAAGAACTAAAAGTGCTATTGTGAGCACAACTGGAGCGCGCGAGGGTGCAAATGTGGAGAGGCACAGGTGAGTGCCGGGTGGGGAGCATACGGCGATGCCGATATTTCAAGAGTAACCAAGAGAAAGCGAAAGTCATCCCACCATGATCGCCAAGATGTGAGCGGCGTCACGCGGATTGCAGGAGGCGAGTGAAGCGCGCGGGCTCATTTTACTGCGACACAGAAAAAAGGAGAGAGAAGCAGAGAGAAACCACCACGGGAGATTGCTCTGGCGGGGTGTGTAGAACAGATACAGCAAAACAAGATATGCGGATTAAACGGCCATAGCGGGAAATGACTCTCCGCGACCTCGGGGGATGGGAAAAGTTCAGAATTTAAATAACAGTAATTTAAACAGCCATTGCGGGAAGTGACTCGCCGCGGCCTCAAGAATATGAGAAGATATGAAAATAACACATGATATAAATGACAGAGATTTAAACGGCCATTGCGGGAAGTGACTCGCCGCGGCCTCGAGAATATGAGAAGGTATGAAAACAACGCAGGATATAAATGACAGAAATTTAAACGGCCATTGCGGGATGTGACTCGCCGCGGCCTCGAGAATATGAGAAGGTATGAAAACAACACAGGATATAAATGACAGAAATTTAAACGGCCATTGTGGGAAGTGACTCGCCGCGGCCTCGAGAATATAGAAGATATGAGGATAACACAGGATATAAATGACAGAAAATTAAAATGACAGAAATTTAAACGGCCATTGCGGGAAGTGACTCGCTGCGGCCTCGAGAATATGATGTGATCGCCAAGGGTCGGAGACCCCAAAATAAGAAGATTGATCGCGCTTATCTCAAAAGCGAAAAATGGCGGGTTGCTTCTTCCTCTCCCTTCGGCTGGCCGATGGAGAGGGTTTTCCTTGGTTATCCTTGCAAAAGAGGAAACAGACAGATAACAAATGAATCAGAAAAATAGCAGTGTAGTATTAGCCTCTTGTGATGAAAAATGATGAAATCATGGCGAGACACACACCTGGTTGGTGTTATTTTTAAACCCCTCTCCGACACGAGTAGGAGGAAAATACTATGATGGATGGAAGATCATGCAAACGTGCATAAACGGATCTCTCTTATGAAGGGAGATGACAAATGACGGGATGATGCATGTGACAAAATGACAAAAGAGAAGGGGAGAGAATGGCTTATTGAAAATGCCGATGGCGGGATCTGGCGGAGCTTCGGCAACGTAGGGACGACGTGGAAGAAGGATGGATGGAGATAGCCTTCCTCTCACGAGCGTGAGCACCCGGAAAACCGGTAAAACCTCCCCCTGTAAAAACCCACAGGTTAGAAATGGGATCCGGCAGAGTCTCTCCTTCCTCTGTCGGATCTGAAGCTCTCTCCCTTCGAGGGAGGGGGTCCTCTATTTATAGAGGGGAAGATGATTGAGGCATCTTGGAGCCTGGACGCCTCAATACATAATTTTTATTTTTTATTTTTATTGAGGCGTCCAGGCACTTGGACGCCTCAATGCTGAGGCGTCCGGGACCCCGGACGCGCCCATATTCGCCCACCGAATCACCGCCGTCGAAAGCCGTCGATAGTGGAGAAAGCGCGTGGTTCGGCGGGTAACCGTGACTCTCGAAGGGCGCGTCTCGTCGACAAGACATATTTATGATTAGATTTATTCGAAACGTCAAACTAAACGGCCGGAGCGGCGCCGCGTGCGCGCTGCACGAGACACTGAAGAAGGCGTCCAAGCTCCTAGACGCCTCAAAGTGAGGCGTCTAAGCAGTTTGACATGTTAAAGATTTTCACGAAAAAATTCAAAAAAATGTAAAAAAAATTCAAAAAAATATGAAATCACCAAAGTAATTAAAAATGTCAAGGCAATCTTGGGGTATCATGGTGTAATATGAGATTTACTCACAATAATGTCAAGAACGGCGTGTCTACACCCCATGCATTGCCATTATCCGTCCTTTTCCTCGATTTTTATACAATATTCCATGGGCATTGTATTTTTGTTTTAATTCCTGAAAATTATACCATGGCCATTGTCTTTAAGTTTTGATGGTTTGGAATGTGGTGGATGGGTTGTAGGCTTGGCAGGTTAGCTTAGTTTTCGTAAACCCGTCGATTTGGATCGACTGAGAGGGGTTTCCTTGGAGGAATCCTCGTTCTCGCCACTGCGGTAATGGCACGGTCCACTCTATGACCGTTCAGTCAATCACGGTTCTCTCATGACCGTGTAGACCCTTTGAACGGACCATTATGGGACCGTGTAGCCACTAGGGCGGTTCACTTCTAGACCGTTTAGACCCATTGGAAGGTCCATCTCGGACCGTGTAAGATGAAGAACGGTAGAGTCCCGACCGCTTATTCCCTTTAAATAGTAAGGCGGTGTAGGAAGCGCGGCCGAACGTGGTCTGTCCAATTGGATGGCACGGCCCAGGCCGGTACGTTCAATCCATTGAATGGCCAGTCGTGGGACCGTTTAAGTGACCACCCATTCCTTCAAGCGACCAATCGGTGGACCGTTCAGATCATTGAACGGCCTAGTATTAAACCGCGTACGTCCTAAAACCCCGAGAGGGGTAATGATTGAACGGCTTCATCGCGACCGTTTAGTTCATTGAGCGGTCAGTCGTACGACCACGTACGACTGGAGCGGCTGGTACTTGACCGTTTAATTCCTGCAGATTTCAACTATTAGCATATTCATTTAATTATGCTTTTATTATTGCATATTCGCGATGTTTAATTTATTTTGCAAGAACTGTGGCATGTTTTTAGATCCCGATAGAATTAGTTCTCTTTCCTTGTGATGGAACCACTAGTCGTACCCCGATGACCTCTAGAGTCGGCCCACCTGAGAGAGGTGGCAGGATAGTCCCGTTGTACGATTTTTAAGTTAATTTCTGTGGGACCCTGCTTAACAGTTGCGTCCTACTGGGGGGAAAACTAGCTAGAGGCCTGGCTCTAGGCACGAGCCGGTGTGTGCACACGTGGTCAGAGGCTTGGACTGACACTGACGAGTGTTACTCTGACTAGTTACTTATTTCTGGTTCTGTTACGCGTCTCACTTGTCGCGATCCAAACTTGCGTAGATGCTTGAGACGCAGTGTAAGTCGTTAGTGGACGCATCTGGTTTCTCTTACTGGTGGTCCTTTCTTTCTCCTGTCACTTGGAAACGCAGAAGTTTATTCTATTGGTAGATTTCGAGTACTCATGTTTAAATTCAATTGGCATTATAGTTAGCAGTTGTTAAACTGCATAGATAGTTTTACAGCTTTACTAAATTGTTGTTGTAACGACCCGAGAATCCGATTACCGGGAAGGCCCGATAACCCGAGACTCGCACCGCCGCCCACGAGCAGGGAGGGCTCGGAAGGGCTAAAAGGAGTGTGGAGGCACAAAGAAATAGGAAATAAAGCAGGACAACCAACAACAACAAGCTGAAAAGAAAGAACAACTACAGCTACAATAGAGTCCAGTCCAACAGAAAGTACAGTCTAAAGTAGTAAAACGTACCACATGCCAAGTGAACACTCGGCCCGGCAAGCTGGCAACTGAGAACCTCCGCTCCGCACCCTCGAACCTCGAGGAAGAACCGCCACACCTGAAAAGCAGGGGATGAGTCTCCAAAATAGAGAGTCAGTAGGGATCCCACGGAACCCCAACTGGAAACAACGGCGGTACCGAAAAGGAAGGCTACGAGAGCAACCACAACAGCAGGAATAGTAAACCCGGTGGCCGGTCAAAGCCCGGTGCTACAACTACTCCTACTGTACCAGAAACACACCCCGATCTCGCAGTCGAGGCTACCGAACTGCACTAGTACCGCTTACCGAAGTAAAAACCCACGGCAACCACGCCGTAGAGGCCTGTCCCCCGGACACAGCCTACCTGGACACGCTGTCCAAGGTGCAACCCCGACCACCTGATCGCGGGCACCGCACAACAACACGCAACCTCGATAGAGCCACTAGCACTAGTCCCACGGCGCGAAAACCAACACAAGCGCCATAGTGAAACAACCGAACTCAACGGTCAACACGACCGAAAACCCGAAGGTCAAAGTCACGGAAACTGACAATCTGTCACTCCCAACTCGACAGGAGCACCTCCCACAAGAAGCACAGCCGGTAGCGTCCCCTGACGTCTTACACCGCACCGCAGGTGAACTGCCTGACGTGGTAGCGCCTACCAAAGGCACGAACACCGTAAAAGTACCACAAACAAGTGACTAGCTGGGGTCACGCCTGTCGACGTGGGTCCAACCGCCCCCAACCACGTGTGCACACACAAACCACGCGTCCCTGGTCTGGCCCTCTGACTGGTTTTCCCCTCAGCCGGACTCTGGCTGCAAGACGTGGGGCCCGACGGTAACCGGTCCACAAACCGCCTCTAAGGGTAAGCCCGTACACCACTCCTTGGTGCGACCGGTACCGCGTACTGGTAGGCTACGACTAGTGGAGGGTCACTGAAGGAGTAGACTCTCAAGTCAACGGAAAACAACGTCCGCATCCGACGACGTACGGGGACCACCCCACGTCCCGGCCCCGTCGCACGGTGACCACAGTCGAAGAAGAGACAGGACTCGTAGTCCACAGCCACGCATGCACCCTGCGCGAGAGTCGAGAAAACTCAACTGGCGCTAAGCCACTCGACTCTGGACAGTCCTCTAGACGCATTACACCCAACGGTCCTTGAGTCACAAAACTCGGGGTCAAGACCGTTGCACGTGACAGCACAAGGCCGTCAATCTAGTCCAATCTCTAGGTCTAAAATCATGGTAGCATGAATACCGAGATAGCTCATGAGCCGCCGAGACCATTCCCTGGGGAAGGGAACTAAGAAGCTTTCCAGTCCCAGGCAGGGCAACTGGACTCACAGTCCAAGGCCACACATGGCCCACGCGGAAAGCACAGAAGCACGATTCCCAAGGCAGCGCACAAGCCGTCACGCCGATAACTGGACTCGCAGTCCAAGGCCAAACACATGGCCCACTCGGGAATCATCTTCCTGGAAAACTCATAGTCATGCGGGGGAAACTCCACCGCTCACACACCGATACGCGGTGACTCAGTCTAGCGTAACACGAAAGCCCGACGCACGAGAAGTCACCCGGACTCTCAACCCCATGGGCACGCTAAACGAGGTAACACGGTCCTCCATACACCCTCAAAACACGGACACAGAATCCCATGGGTGTCTGGCACTCACGAGACCGCAAGTCGACCACTGGGTCCTAATCGGGTCGACCGGGGACCCACACATCGCGGAACAAGGCGGAGAACACAAAAACTCGCCTCGGTGCAACACAACGCCTGACGGTCTAGCCCTAGACCGTCACAGGGCTGTAACGGTCTAGGCGGGACCGTTACATCCACCTGGCGGCCTAACGCAGGCCGTTACACGGCCCAAAGGAACGCAGAATGTAACGCGCCTGGCCCAG
Organism: Amorphophallus konjac; assembly: GCA_022559845.1. Taxonomy (NCBI): domain Eukaryota; kingdom Viridiplantae; phylum Streptophyta; class Magnoliopsida; order Alismatales; family Araceae; genus Amorphophallus; species Amorphophallus konjac. The sequence goes on along the minus strand of CM040117.1, from coordinate 240,454,169 downwards.
CGCGTTACACAAATGTAACGCACCCGCCCCAGCGCGTTACACGGATGTAACGAGCCCGCCCTGGTGCGTTATACGTGCTGACCCCCAACGGTCAGGAAGACAACGGTTGAAACGCCCCTGACGGCCCACCCCGGGCGCGTTACACGCATGTAACGGTCCGTCGGGGGCCGTTACACCCCCAGCCCTCAGCTGGGCAACAGGGGATGTGACGCACCCACCCAGGCGCATCACACGGCTGTGGCGGTCTATCGTGGGACCGCCACACCCACGAACGCCAAAGCCCAAAGCAACGGGAATGTAACGCCCCTGCCCAGGCGCGTTACACGCATGTAACGGTCACTGGAGTGACCGTCACACCCTCCCGAGAACGTTACGGCGGGAAACCATCCAAAACACCGATCCACGCCCCGATCACCCCCGGGTGATGGGGAAACAAAGGGGAATCCATCCCCAAACCCCTAGGCATGCATCTAAACCCCTGGATCGGCCAAAAATGCCGTAAAACGAGAGATCGGCCCATAAGCCCTAAAACATGGGTTTTGCCCAAAAAATCCCGATTCCACCCGCTTGGCTCACCACGGCCTACGAAACTCAAGGGAAAGGAAGTGCATGAGCTGGGGGTCCATCTCCCTACCTCCACCGAAGATTTCGCGCACCGTGGACGCCGATCCACGAAGAAACGCCTCCAAAACCCCGCCGGTGCCTACACGCCCGCGAACCGGCTTCACCTCGCCCTCGATCCTCGACCCATCCTCGCCGTCCTCCTCGCCCGCATCGCCCCGCCTCACCCCCGCCTCGGTCCGTCGGCCGCCGGAGAGGAGAGAGTAAGAGGAGAGAGTGGGAGAAGAGAGAGAGGGTGAGAGTGAGAAATGAGAGGAAGAGAGAGGGTGGGGGGTTTATATAGGAAAATTCGAAAAATCGGGAAAATTTCAAAAAATAGAAAAATACACCTCCTTGAACCTCGCGACGCGTTGATAACAACGTTACCACTCGCGCCCAGGTGAACGGCCCGGTTCACCCGCAACGAGGTTCCGAAGGAATTTTCGAAACACACACCGGGAATCGGAAAACACACGCGGAAAAGCCGCGGAGCTCTTCCGGCCTCCGAAACGACTCCGGATCGCGCCGATCCGAACACGAAAGATGTCCGAAATGAAATTCCAGACACAACGGAGTCAAATACTCTAAGAAATCAGATCCGGGACCCGAGAAGAAGGATCCGAAAAACCTGGGACATTACAGCCCTCCCCCCTTAAAGGAATTTCGTCCTCGAAATTCAGGACCAAGCACAAAGTCACCGGGGAAGAACACTAAACGAACTGACACGCTGTCAGAGCCCTAGCACAGAAAATATTGGTTCTTACTAAAACACCGATCCTGAGGGACACAGCCAGACTTACAATCACAAACAACACCTCGCTCCTCGCGCTGAGCACACTGGCCAACAGAGCAGACATAAACAAGAGGACACAGTCCGGCATCACCTCAGACACCACGGAAACCAATCAAGGCACTGCTGCCACCATCTCGCCCACCGAGGAAACACACCCTCGACACGAGAAACAGCTACCGATCCACCCTATGGTCGGCAGACAAACACACATTAGCTTCAGAACCAGCTGACAAGTCGCACACCCTCCTCAAGGGAGCAACCAAAACAGGGCCTCCATCGGCTCAAGCAGTCATCTCAGCAGACCGCAACCAGAGCATCGGCTCAGCACCAAGAAACACCCCACACATGGCAAGCTGAAAGCCAAACATAACACTGTGCCAACTCTGTCAGAGGAAAAACTTCGACAAAGTCCAGATCCCGTCCGGAAAGGCACACCACAGAAGCGACCACCAAAAGGTCTCACTAGCACACGGCTCTCGCTACGCTCGAGCCCCGACAACCAGCATCTTGTCTGTGAAAAGACCACACGCCGACGGTCACCAACCGCTCGCTCAGGTTCTTCCTTCTTTCCTGGTCCTCCACCGGGTCCGAAGGAAACATTCCAAACCTTGGCAAGCCATCCGTCGACTCCCACACAGACCGATGCCACACCTCGAGCCACGCTCCTCTCGGACTCCACATCCGAACGCCAACTCGACCCTCTCGGGGAGCACGATGAAACCAATGACGAGATCTTGGCGTCTTCAGTGATTACATCACTCGACTCAGACTCACTGGGGAACCACCCCATGCTGGTCTCCAAACCAGGGATAACCCATGCGACACCGACGTCTTATCAAGGACCACCCATGCGACGCCAACCTCACAAAAAGGCCTCCGCCCACAGGCGTCACTCTTCCCTCTGGTCTCATCAAATCCTTCGACCTCCGTCAGGCGACATCCTCAACAACCCCATCCGGGTCTAACACCGACGCTTGACACGGCTTCCATCACAGGAATAGGGTACTCATGCGGCACACTAGCCAGCACATTCCCCAACACTCCATCCTACCAATGCCAAGAATCATAATACCTCGAGCAACGGCATGGCAACAACACGTTTCACACCAAGGAACCAATCCTCCAATGCTCAACGCAAACTCAGGAATCCGCCCGTAGCAACCAACGCTATGATCCTGAACCAATGGGTCACAAGCCCACCACGCTTCCGCTGCGCACTCTGATCCACGCGCACAGCCGAGAAAGTGAACACTGCCCAACCGGCACTCGTCCTTCCGGAACAGCGCCAGCACCCTCACACGACAAGGGAATGGGCACGACTTCTCACAGGCAACGGCCTTGCAAAGACAAGGAGCACATCTTGCACGAACTTCATGGCACACAAGGCCAACCAATCCGGGCACCCAATGCAAGACGACGAACCTTAGCCCAACACAATCTCTCCAACCAAAGGGGAGACCAAACGCACTTCCGACCAACGGAAGAACTCCACGCTCGACTTGACCTCGAACCTCGCGCATGCTGGAAACAGCACCATCCAGCACCAAGGAAAGCAATCGCTTCCATCAGGTCAGCGCCTCCGACACACTCAACGAGTGTCACATCGGACCATAATCACAGCATCTCTCGATGCACCACTGCTGCAATTCCTCGAACTGCAACACACCACGCCAAGAGCCGCAACACGAGCTATAACGACAACCGCCCGCGCTCATTCTCGAGTCCCAGAACTCACCGCGGAACCTTCACAACCCAAACCAAAACAAAGGCGAACACAACTCATTCGCACACAAGAGAGCAGGAGCAAGACTTACTGGGACACCACAGCCCAATCCTGCCTTGAAATCCGCAAGAATAACCGGGACCGACACGTCATTTCTCACGCCACAGAGCACGTCAAGATCATCAGGCTCGACGAAATAGCAGCTCACCGAGAAGATCCTCCGCTCACCCGAGCACACTTCTAGATCAGAACACCCGCTCTGCCACCTTAAACCATGACCTGAACACCTCAGGGGCTGGATAAACCTCAAGCTGGAGTGGCCAAAACCGACAGCAGCTCCCTCAGAGCACACTCACGGCCACTTAACCACGAAAAATCCTCTCCAGCCACCTGACCACGATGCAGGTTCCTCGAACGCAGCACCGCAGCAACGCACCTGCCGGCAACCTCTGCCCATCGCAGCACAACCAGGGCCACCACCAATGAGGGAGAAGGCTCTCAACCTCAATCCTTAGACCCCATGCTGGCACGAAAGCCACGGACATCAAGCACCTTCACAGTGCCGCATAGTGCACTCAAGCTCTCAAGCGAGAAACTAGGTAGAAAGCGAACACAAAACCCTAAGCCAGCTGCCGACTGTACTGGACCTTATGGACTCTGATCACTGCAATATCTCGAATTCCTACGTACGCCCACAACCACCGCTCTGATACCAACTGTAACGACCCGAGAATCCGATTACCGAGAAGGCCCGATAACCCGAGACTCGCACGGCCGCCCACGAGCCGGGAGGGCTCGGAAGGGCTAAAAGGAGTGTGGAGGTACAAAGAAATAGGAAATAAAGCAGGACAACTAACAACAACAAGCTGAAAAGAAAGAACAACTACAGCTACAACAGAGTCCAGTCCAACAGAAAGTACAGTCTAAAGCAGTAAAACGTACCCCATGCCAAGAGAACACTCTGCCCGACAAGCTGGCAACTGAGAACCTCCGCTCCGCACCCTCGAACCTCGAGGAAGAACCGCCACACCTGAAAAGTAGGGGATGAGTCTCCAAAACAGAGACTCAGTAGGGATCCCGCGGAACCCCAATCGGAAACAACGGCGGTACCGAAAAGGAAGGGTACGAGAGCAACCGCAACAGTAGGAACAGTAAACCCGGTGGCCGGTCGAAGCCCGGTGCTACAACTACTCCTACTGTACCAGAAACACACCCCGATCTCGCAGTCGAGGCTACCGAACTGCACTAGTACCGATTACCGAAGTAAAAACCCACGGCAACCACGCCGTAGAGGCCTGTCCCCCGGACACAGCCTACCTGGACACGCTGTCCAAGGTGCAACCCCGACCACCCGATCGCGGGCACCGCACAACAAGACGCAACCTCGGTAGGGCCACTAGCACTAGTCCCACGGCGCGAAAACCAACACACGCGCCACGGCGAAACAACCGAACTCAACGGTCAACACGACCGAAACCCCGAAGGTCGAAGTCACGGAAACTGACAGTCTGTCACTCCCAACTCGACAGGAGTACCTCCCACTAGAAGCACAGCCGGTAGCGTCCCCTGACGTCTTACACCGCACCGCAGGTGAACTGCCTGACGTGGTAGCGCCTACCAAAGGCACGAACACCGTAAAAGTATCACAAACAAGTGACTAGCTGGGGTCACGCCTGTCGACGTGGGTCCAACCGCCCCCAACCACGTGTGCACACACAGACCGCGTGTCCCTGGTCTGACCCTCTGACCAGTTTTCCCCTCAGCCGGACTCTGGCTGCAAGAGGTGGGGCCCGACGATAACCGGTCCACAAACCGCCTCTAAGGGTAAGCCCGTACATCACTCCCTAGTACGACCGGTACCGCGTACTAGTAGGCTACGACTAGTGGAGGGTCACTGAAGGAGTAGACTCTCAAGTCAACGGAAAACAACGTCCGCATCCAATGACGTACGGGGACCACCCTACGTACCGGACCCGTCGCACGGTGACCACAGTCGGAGAAGAGACAGGACTCGCAGTCCACGGCCACGCATGCACCCTGTGCGAGAGTCGAGAAAACTCAAGTGGCGCTAAGCCACTCGACTCTGGACAGTCCTCTAGACGCATTACACCCAACGGTCCTTGAGTCACAAGACTCGGGGTCAAGACCGTTACACGTGACAGCACAAGGCCGTCAATCTAGTCCAATCTCTAGGTCTAAAATCACGGTATCACGAATACCGAGATAGCTCATGAGCCGCCGAGACCATTCCCTCGGGAAGGGAACTAAGAAGCCTTCTAGTCCCAGGCAGGACAACTGGACTCACAGTTCAAGGCCACACACGGCCCACGCGGAAAGCACAGAAGCACGATTCCCAAGGTAGCGTACAAGCCGTCACGCCGATAACTGGACTCGCAGTCCAAGGCCAAACACATGGCCCACTCGGGAATCATCTTCCAGAAAAACTCACGGTCATGCGGGGGAAACCCCACCGCTCACATTCCGATACACGATGACTCAGTCTAGCGTAACACGAAAGCCCGACGCACGAGAAGTCACCCGGACTCTCAACCCAACGGGCATGCTAAACGAGGTAACACGGTCCTCCAGACACCCTCAAAACACGGACACAGAATCCCATGGGTGTCTGGCACTCACGAGACCGCAAGTCGACCACTGGGTCCCAATCGGGTCGATCGGGGACCCACACATCGCGGAACAAGGCGGAGAACACAAAAACTCGCCTCGGTGAACCACAACGCCTGACGGTCTAGCCCTAGACCATCACAGGGCTGTAACGGTCTAGGCGGGACCGTTACATCCACCTGGCAGCCTAACGCAGGCCGTTACACGGCCCAAAGGAACGCAGAATGTAACGCGCCTGGCCTAGCGCGTTACACAAATGTAACGCGCCCGCCCCAGCGCGTTACACAGATGTAACGCGCCCGCCCTGGCTCGTTACACGCGCTGACCCCCAATGGTCAGGAAGACAACGGTTGAAACGCCCCTCACGGCCCACCCCGGGCGCGTTACACGCATGTAACGGTCCGTCAGGGGCCGTTACACCCCCAGCCCTCAGCTGGGCAACAGGGGATGTGACGCACCCACCCAGGCGTGTCACACGGCTGTGGCAGTCTATCGTGGGACCGCCACACCCACGAACGCCAAAGCCCAAAGCAACGAGAATATAACGCCCCTGCCCAGGCGCGTTACACGCATGTAACGGTCACTAGAGTGACCGTCACACCCTCCCGAGAACGTTACGGCAGGAAACCATCCAAAACACCGATCCACGCCCCGATCACCCCCGGGTGATGGGGAAACAAAGGGTATTCCATCCCCAAACCGCTAGGCATGCATCTAAACCCATGGATCGGCCAAAAACGCTGTAAAACGAGAGATCGGCCCACAAGCCCTAAAACATGGGTTTTGCCCAAAAAACCCCGATTCCACCCGCTCGGCTCACCACGGCCTACGAAACTCGCGGGAAAGGGAGTGCACGTGCTGAGGGTCCATCTCCCTACCTCCACCGAAGATTTCGTGCACCGTGGACGCTGATCCACGAAGAAACGCCTCCAAAACACCGCCGGTGCCTACACGCCCGCGAACCGGCTTCACCGCGCCCTTGAGCCTCGATCCTCGACCCATCCTTGCCGTCCTCCTCACCCGCATCACCCCGCCTCGCCCCCGCCTCGGTCCGTCGGCCGCAGGAGAGGAGAGAGTGAGAGGAGAGAGTGGGAGAAGAGAGAGAGGGTGAGAGTGAGAAATGAGAGGAAGAGAGAGGGTGGGGGGTTTATATAGGAAAATCTGAAAAATCGGGAAAATTCCAAAAAATAGAAAAATACACCTCCTCGAACCTCGCGACGCGCTGATCACAAATGTACCACTCGCGCCCAGGTGAACGGCCCGGTTCACCCGCAACGAGGTTCCGAATGAGTTTTCGAAACACACATCGGGAATCAGAAAACACACGCGGAAAAGTCGCGGAGCTCTTCCGGCCTCCGAAATGACTCCGGATCGCGCCGATCCGAACACGAAAGATGTCTGAAACAAAATTCCGGACACAACGGAGTTGAATACTCCAAGAAACCAGATCCGGGACCCGAGAAGAAGGATCCGAAAAACCCGGGGCATTACAGTTGTTTATTGTGCCATTGCGTGTTTAATTATGTCAATGCATGCTTTAACTGCTTTTACATCTTTAGTTACGAGGTAGGGATCCGCCTGACCCCTATTGAGTCTGGCTGAGACTCACCCTTACTCTTTCAGGTGAGCAGCAGCAGCCGTCTCCCAGAGCTTCCTGTGCTTTTGACGGTAGGTCTTAGCAGCCAACAGTGGTTTGTCTGTCTATGTTAGTCCTTTTCTTGTACTTTTGGCTGGGGTATGCCCCCGTGTAGTTATACATTTAGACTTTTGTTCAGTTGTCGGACTTGTGGATTTTGTGGATCTGGACTATTATGTATATTTATCACTCTGATATTTTAATTGCTTCCGTTTATAGTTCAAATTGTTGCTATAATTAACATTGCGCGCGTGTAATTCCAATTCGTTATGCATCCCCTCGACAAAACCATCCAACCCTTACGGGGCCTCATCAGCCTCTTGGGTGGCTTCCCCGAGTTCTTGGTATCGGTTTACATGTATCCGGATCTCCGGATCGTTACAGTTGGTATCAGAGCGGTGTTGAGGATGTTTTCCGTGAGTCTACTACTGTTGGCTTAGGATGTTTTCCGTGATTACTGATGGGTTTTCTATTATTGCGTGTTTTCTTCTAGATCAAAATGCCACCTCGTAGAAGGGCACGTGTACCTAAGGAGGAAAGTGGCACTTCTCCTCCTCCGGCTAATGTGCCAGCGCCAGCTAAAGCTGATCATGCTCCTCAAGCTGATTTACCTCCAATTGGCCGTGGCAGGGCATTGAAAGAGTTTTTTCTGTTTCACCCACCGACTTATGAAGGACAGGCAGACCCTGATGTAGCCAAAGTGTGGCTTGATGCAATTGAGCGTGTATTGTGGCGACCCAGGATCCAGATACCGAGAAAGGAACCTGATGCCATTTGAACCCTGGCCCACCGCCCACGAGCCAAAGCTCGGAAGGGCTAAAAAGGAGTGTGGAGGTACAAGGAAATAGGAAATAAAGTAGGATAACTCAACAATTAATAGAAATAAATGAACAACTACAACAGAGTCCAGTCCAACAGAAAGTACAATCTAAAGTAGTAAAATGTACCACATGCCAAGTGAACACTCGGCCCGGCGAACTGGCAACTAAGAACCTTCGTACTGCACCCTCGAACCTCGAGGAAGAACCGCCGCACCTGAAACGCAGGGGTGAGCCTCCTGTCACTGGCCCAATAGGGTTCCCGCGGAACGCCAACTGAGAACAATGGCGGCACGGAAAGCAGCAACAACAAGAAAAATAGCAACAGCAGGAACAGCAAACCGGTGGCCAGTAAAAACTCGGTGCTACATCTACTCCTGCTGTACACAAAAACACGCACCCCGATCTCACTGTCGGGGGACCACCAGACAACGAACCACCCGAGTCACGCAACTAGGAAAATGACCACCCGTCGGGAACTCGATGTTGTCTAGGGGAAAGCCCTCGGTGACGCTCACCGGAGCCCCTAGACCTCGGCATCGAAAAAACATCCGAGAACTGCACGTAAAATCACGTCTCACAGACGTGAAGTGAAACTCGACTCACGAGGAAACTCACGTCACGTGACGGGAGCACTACCCACTAGAAGAACGACCGGATGCGTCCCCTAACGTCTTACACCGCGCCACAAGTGCCTAGCTACCACGCCCCAGGCGCGAGACTCAGACACACACACAGTAACCAGTACCACAAACAATGACTAGCTGAGGTCGCGCTCGTCAGCGCAGGTCCGAAGCCCTCAGCCCCGTGTGCACACTCAGACCATACGCCCTAGGCCTGTCCTCTAGCTGGTAATTCCCCCTAAGCCCGGACTTGGATGTACGTGGGGGCCCTACGGTAACCAGTCTACTCACCGTTTCTCTTGGGTAAGCCGCTCCACCACTCCCGGGTGGGTCAGCACCGCGTGTCGTAAGAAGGCAACGACTAGTGGGAGGTCACTAAATGTGAACACGGAAAGCCACTCACACACCCATCGCGAGTAACACGGAGTAACAAGCGGCACGACGCCACCAGACTCTGGATGGTCCACTAGACCTAATGAACCCAATGGTCCTTGAGTCACGAGACTCGGGGTCAAGACCGTTGTACAGGGACAGCTCCACGCCGTCAATCTGCCCTATGCCTAGGTCAGAAACTACGATAGCACGAATATCGAGGCAGCCCACAAGCCGCCAAGACCCCTCCCTTACGAAGGGAACTAAGGAACCTCCAACTTCTGGCCGAATAACTGGACTCGCGGTCCAAGGCCAAATACATGGCCCACTCGGGAATCATCTTCCAAGGAAACTCACGACGTGTGGGGGAACCCCACTGCACACACTTCGGTTGACGGTGACTCGATCAAGCGTAAGACGAAAGCCCGGAACACATGGGGTCACCCGGATCCACCTCACCTACGGGCACACTGATCAAGGTTACACGGTACCTCCAGACATCCCCGAAACGTAGTCGCGGAACCCACGGGATGTCCGGAACACTCACGAGACTGAAGGTCGACCGCCGGGTCACAACCGGGTCGACCGGAGGTCTACATAACACAATCGGGGCACAAGAGGGTTGCCAAGACCCTTAAGCCCATGGGGACACTATTCGAGGTAAAGCGACACCTCCAGACACCCAAAAACACGGTCACGGTACTCATGGGGTGCCCGAGATACTCACGGCCAAGGGAGGCATGATCAGCCATAGACCACCCGCCCTGGGCCACCCAACTGGTCACCTCCAAGAACGCGCTATCTTTGCATAGTGTGTTCAAACAGAACGCGCTATAGGTCCATAGCACGATAAGATCAGATCGTGCTATTACCCTATAGTGCGACAGGGACAGAACGCGCCATGACCCTATAGCATGACAGGAACCGCCTTACTGTTCATCTTCCCTGATGAACGCGCTCTATCGGGGCGGCGCGATCTTCAATAACGCGCCCGCCTTGGCTAGCGCATTCTCAGTCTGCGCCCAAAAACGGTGAAAACCGCGAAGAAATCCATTCCACGCCCTGTTCACCCCTAGGTGAAGGGGAAACAAAAGGGGAAACCTTCCCCAAGCCCCTAGGCATGCATCTAAACCCTTGGGTCGGCCAAAAATGCCGTAAAACGGGAGATCTGGCTCACACCCCAAAAACATGCATTTTGCCTAAAATGCGAAAATAAACCCGCTCGGCTCGCCACGGCCTGTAAAACTCACGAGAAATAAAGTATACGAGTTGGGGGTCCATCTCCCTACCTCCACCAAAGATTCGACGTGCCATGGACGCCGATCCACGAAGAAAATACCGTTTAAAGCTCCGTCGGCTCGCGATCCCACGAACCGCCTTCACCATCGCGATCCTCGCTCCATCCTCCCCGCTCCACGCCCCACGATCCTTGCCGCCTCGCCCCTGTCCACCTCCGTCGGCAGCCGGAGAAGAGAGGGAGAGAGGAGAGAGCGTGAGAAGAGAGAGGGAGGGAAGAGAGAAATGAGAGATGGGGAGAGAGGAAAATGAGGTAAATATATATAGAAAAAACCTAAAAAATTTAGAAATTCAAAAAAATATGAAAAATTACCTCCACAATCCTCGAGGTACGCAAAACGAGCTGGTACTGTCCCAGAGTCAGAGAACGCCACGGTTCGCCCTGTATAGAGTTCTGAAGGCGCATCAGGGAAAAACACATGTAAAGCACAAAACACACTCAGGGACCCACGAAAAATATCCAAAAAATCTGGGGCATTACATGTATTCCGTTCTATGGAGTGCACGGAGGACGAAAATGTCATGCTGGCTATCTTTCAACTTCAGGGAGCAGCACTCGCGTGGTGGACCACGGAGTGGGAAGTTGCTTTCAGATCCCGTCCGCTTCGTCAGATCACATGGACGGAGTTTGTCACAGCCTTTGAGCGCACTTATAGTCCAGCTTATCTCAGAATGGACAAGATGCACCAATTCATGGATCTGGCTCAAGGTGACCTGACTGTGCTACAATATCGGAACAAGTTCATGAAATTGGGTCGATATGCGCCCCATATTCTTGCTGATGAAGGCTTAAAGACCGAGCAATTTCTGTGAGGTTTGAAAGCGGAATTGAGGCAGCCCTTGATTGCAACCAGAGTCGTAGTGTAATACCCTGATTTTTCAAGAAATTAATTAGAAATTCCTTAATGAATAGAATAAGCTAGATTTTGACCATTTTATAAAAATCCAGAAAAATTATATTCTTATAGAGAATAACACGTTTAACAAACTTGTCTTCTGTGACTAACCCAAATAAAATCTGTAAATAGGTCGAATTAGCGAATTAAGCCCAAATTAAACACTTAGTTAACCATACCTTGAAACGTAAAATTCGAGCCCAATACTCCATCAAATGAGCCCAAACCAGTGGCAAATGAAAGGCCAGGATGAGAGGATCATTTTCCCTCTCTTAATCTCCCGAAACCCAAACCCTAGGAGATGCAATCGGCGGAGGTTGGATCACGTCAACAATTACGCGGCGTTCGCATTAACCCAACTTGCGTGGACGAATACTCCGAGCATAAAACCCTCTAGAAGGCGTGTGACCTATAAAAATGAAGCTCTCTAACCCTAGAATTGTCTAGAACCAATGGCGGCTGTAGAGGAGCTGGATCGAGGGTGATCTCCAGCGATTAGAGGCTGCGTGTACCAGCACCTCGGATTTTCTTTCTCCTTCCTTCTTCATCCGATTCAGGTAGGTGATAGCAAGCCAAACCCTACAAATAATATATGGTTGGAAGCATCATCGTGTCAGCTTTTCATTGATGTAGAAAGCCCTAAATTTTATCAAGTGTTCTGCGAGAATTTTTGGTTTTAGTGGAAGCATGTCAAAACTAGGGTTATAATTGTTCCCTTTCGATTAAGTAGTAATTTCATGCTGTAAACATAAAATTGATTCATGCATCTTGAAGAATTTTTTGTGCTCTTTCTATTGGTAGTAAAATCCCCAAATTTAATGCTTTATATCATGCGAATTCCATGTTTTAGTCTAACCCTAGAAACCTCGCCGAAGTCGGGCAAGGCGAAAGGGGCAGCGATCTGTCTGGACTTGTGCGGCCACACGATAGACCGCACGTCCAAGACAGACGGCCTGTTGTTGACCGTTTAAAAGTTTATATCTCTGGTCATTTCCCTGGAACGTGCGGCCGAATACTAACCACATGTCTGTCCTGCAGCCAGTTCCAGACCGCACATCCTTCCCAGCGGCACCCTACCGACCGTCCATCTCCAGCAGGCCTTCGGACCTGAGGGGGCATGCGCGGCCTGTCTGTGACCGTCTATGAGATGTAAGGTCCAGAACCGACCGCACATCTATAACAGAACATATTAATTGTCATTACAACATGTTATGTTAGTAGATTAGTGGTAAATGGCATGTTAGCAACACACCTAATAAACTGTAATTCATGACAGTAAATAATTCTTGCTGATTTATTTAATTAGAGCTTGATCTTGATTCATCTTTCTAATGAATGTCAATCTAAATTGTGAAATCATTTATAATTGAAATGGCTATTAGATTTACACTTATTATAACCTTAGACCTGAACCGTTAATCATGAACCATTATTATCCCCTAGAATTGAACTTGGACTCAATCGAACTGCTATGATATGAGTCTTAGTCCGATTGGACTAACCGAGACATGCGCGGCCGTTAGTGGACCGCATATCTCCCTGAACGGCCCTGTGGTGACCGTTCATCCCTAGATAATGCCAATGAGTTTTGGCCGATTATCCTTGATCCATCTTCGGCCAATTCTTGATTTGATCAGTCCAGTAGACCCTAGGCCGACCAGCAGACAGTGGGCTAGACTCTGGTTCAGTTCCACCCTGCCTATGGCAGCCCGAGAGCCTACTTGGGTGAATTTCTAGATTATTGTTAGGCCCTGCGTTGTGCGGACAGTAATGGACCGTACATCTTACATGTGGCCCTTAATGGACCGTTCAATTAATGAGCGGCTCTGTCAGAACCGCATATCCTATCTTCGATTTTAAAAACTTCTGGCCTTGTGCGGCCCAATACTTACCGTTCATGTTGAAGAGCGGCCCTTAATCAGCCGTTCAACCCAGCCCAGTTCCTGTTAGTGCGGCCCAGAGTCGACTGCACAAGTGCTTGAGCGGTCCAGTATTGACCGCATATCATCCAGATACGAGTTTTCTCCGTGTTTTATGGTTTTGAATCCAAGAACATGATGGTTCTTGATAACTTGAACTCCTGGACAGAAATTCTTGACAGTATCTCTTCAACTTAGTCTTGGGATGTTCCGAGGTAAGTTTATACTTGATTATAATTGGCCATTTAACTTGATTAAAGTCCAGACGGAACTTGGGATCTTGGATCTAATAAATCAATGCCAACGCATCATAGGGGCCCGATCTGATCCTAGGGAGAGCGCCCGAAATGTACTTGTGCCCATGGGAGTTTGTAATGACATGGTGAGACATTGCATGGAGTGCATGACTAGCGTGATGTCTATGACAACGATCTCTTGATCTCTTACTTGAATCGTGCTCGACTTGGTTATATTCTTGCTTATTGGCCAATTTCCTATAATTTTCTGTTATTTATATTGTTCATAAATTTGAAATTCTTGTAGTTGTATCATTCTGCCATATTGTTATTCCGTTTCATTCTTTAGCACTTTCTTTTTATGTTGTTTCATCCGATCATCATTTCTTTTCTTTCCGCTTCATATAAATATATAATTAATTGGTTAATTACTTACACTTGTCTGTTGTTACCTACTGAGCGTTCGCTCATATAGTTTTTTCCCCCCTTTCCAGGCAGCTCAGGTGAAGATTCACAGATGGATGGGAATGGGCCAGAGTGATGACTTGGAGTGTATCAGTTGATAGATATGTTGAGATTGTTATAGTTGTTTTACATCTAGCTATGCCTTAGAGCTTGTGTTAGTTATTGTAACGGAGTCAAGTAGAGGTTATGCTTGATTATGTTTAAGTCGGTTTGATGGTTATTGTAATAGATTTGGAGTTATTTCTGTTCATGATGTTATGTAAATTCTTAGCTTAGCATGTTATCATTACTAGCGTTTTCTACTGCCAGTCCCGATATTCCGCATCGGGGCGTGACACGCAGAGATGGATGCACCATATCAGGCAACTGCAGCTTTAGAAGTTGACATGGTAAGATCCCGAGGGCGTACTCAAGTGACGTCCATTCATCCTAGTGTGCAGCATCAACAGGTCAGTCAGCCATCTGTGGCAGGAGTTCCATCTGCTGTACCTGCTGCCAGTGGCACTTATTTTTACAAGCCCAAGTTTAAGAAGTAGTTCAAGAAGTTTAAGAAGCGGTTTGGCAGTCAAGCTTCTTCGGGCCCCGAGTAGCAGCAATCAGCACCTTCTTCCCAGCGACAAGGATCAGTGACTAGTCAGCCGAGACCGTGTCTGAGGTGTGGTGGTTATCATCCGGGCAAGCCTTGTTTGATGCTGGTGGTTTGTTTTCGCTGCGATCAATCGGGACATGTGGTTTGAGACTGTCCTCTGAGGCTGAAATCGGTGCAGTTCTCTCAACCACAGCCATCTCAGTTCAGACCTCCTCCACCACCTCAGTCACAACAATATTATCCTCAAGCCTCAGTATCTTCTTCCCAGCAATCTACTGCAGCAGGCAGGAAGCAAAAAGGGAAGGTCTCTCATGTAACTCGTGCTGAAGCGGTGGCATCTCATCTCGTGGAAGGTACTATTATGATGTATGGTCATGCAGCTCGTGTTCTATTTGATTCAGGCGCTTCTCATTCATTTATTTCTGAAGATTTTATTGCATGTATTGAGGAGCCGACACCAGAGATATATTGTGAGTTGCTTGTGGAATTACCTTCTGGGGATTTCATGTTCACACCTCTTTGTCTGGAAGAGACTCCTATTGTTATTGGCAATCAACAGTTGCCGGCTAGATTATATGCCTTACAGCATGTTGATTATGATATTATTCTGGGCATGGACTGGTTGGAAGAGTATGGAGCCGTGGTTGATTGCAGATCAAAGAAAGTCTATTTTCAGCCACATGGGAAACCGACATTCTATTTCCAAGGTATTCGATCTCGTTCCTCTCGCTTACTTATTTCTGCTATTCGAGCCTGTAGATTACTTAATACAAGTTGTCAGAGATTCTTGGCTTCCGTGGTTGCTGTTGAGGCACCACAGCAGGACATCAATGATATTCCTGTGGTTTGTGAATTTTCCGATGTGTTCCCTGATGAGTTACCAGGCTTACCTCCACAGCGAGAAATAGAAATGGTGATTGAATTGATTCTAGGTACGGCGCCTTTAGCAAAGGCACCTTACCGTATGGCTCCAACTGAATTAAAAGAATTGCGAGCATAGTTGTTAAATTTGTTGGAAAAATGCTACATTCATCCTAGCTTTTCTCCATGGGGTGCTCCAGTTTTATTTGTGAAGAAGAAAGATCGAAGCCTACGACTATGTATTGATTACATGCAGTTGAATCAGGTGACTATCAAGAACAAGTATCCTCTGCCCAGGATTGATGATTTGTTTGATCAATTGCAGTCTGCTACTGTCTTTTAACGGATTGATCTTCGATCTGGCTATTTCCAATTGAGGATTCGAGAATCTGATGTGGAAAAGATTACTTTTAGCACGTGATATGGTCATTATGAATTTTTGGTTATGCCGTTTGGGCTAACCAATGCTCCAGCAGCTTTTATGGACCTGATGCAGCGTGTGTTACGTCTATACCTGGATCAGTTTGTTGTGATCTTTGTCGATGATATTCTTGTTTATTCTACTTCTGACGAAGAACATGTGCAGCATCTCAGGATCATGTTGCAGACTCTGCGAGATCACGAGCTCTATGAAAAATTCAGCAAATGTGAGTTTTGGCTTCGAGAAGTGCATTTTCTCGGCCATGTGATTTCTGGTGACGGAGTTGCAGTTGACCCGGCAAAGATTGAAGCTGTTCTTCAATGGCAGAGACCGAGGACTGTGACAGAGATCAGGAGTTTTCTGGGTCTTTCTAGTTATTATCGAAGATTCATTCAAGACTTTGCACGGATTACCGCGCCAATGACTCGCCTGACACATAAAGATGTACCTTTGTCTGGTCAGATCCGTGTGAGCAGAGCTTTAATGAATTGAAAAGGCTACTCACTACTTCTCCATGTAGACACGCCAAAATTGACATTACTGTGAGTACATCTCGTATTAACTTGTAATGCCCCAATTTGACCCTCAAATTAACTTTGTTTGAGTGATTTTCCCCACTTTTCTTAATTTTCTCCCTTTTTCCTCTATTTTCTTATTTTTTTTTCTTATTTTTTGGATTTTCTTGACATTTTCTCTATTTTTATGAATTTTTCAGAATTAACGATGTGAGGGGGGGTGTCATTTGTTTTTAAGAAAATTAAAGAAAATAAAAAGGGAAATGATGACTATCAATAGAGGCGTCAATTCTTTCATTTTTCCCATTTTTTTAGATTTTTCTAAGAATTTTTTAGATTTTTTTAGAATTAACGACTTAGCATGGGGCGTTGTTTGATTTTTAAATAGAATAAAAAATAAAAAAATTGAATTCAGGACATTTGGTAGGGCGTCAATTTCAAATTTGATTATTTTAATATTATATTTGGCTCTCTTTCAGAGGTGATTTGACGGCCTTCCGGCTGTCAGAAAAATACGAAAAAATAGTAATTGGAATCAGCATAGTTAGATGCACCTCCACCTAAAAAATCAGAAAATAATATTAAGAAATAAAAAATGACCATGTTTTGCATATTTTGAAATAACGACCCTAAATCGGACGTCAATTTAATTGACGCCCGAATTCCCGGTCGTCCATTCCTTTTGGCTTTTTATTATTTTGATTGACGATACTGTGTAAGTCGTCATTTTCAATTGACGCCCCTAGACAGGTCGTCATTTCCATTGCTATATTTTGAGAGTTTAAATCCGCCCAAAATTCGTATTAAATTCTAAATAATGCCCCTCTGCAAGTCGTCAATTCTTAAAATGACGTTTCCTCCGCGGGCGTCATTTTAAGAAGCGACCGTCTCCAGGTCGTCAATTCGTGTTGAAATCTGAATTTTTCCAGAAACCTATTCTTTCCTCATTTTGAGCCCCTTTTCACTTCGGAAAGGAGCCCAATGACTTTCTATGATTGGGAGGACCCCTTCCAATATTTGTCTCATGCTAAAATTAATTTTCCTAATCTTTATCGGATTAAAACCCATCTAATATCTCCTATAAATATAGCTTCCTGTGGCTCTGTCGAGGGGGCCAATTTTTACACACGAAGGGGAGGTGTTGCCCTTTTCTTGGCTGGAGGAGGGAGCTTCTTTGCATCAGAGGCTTCATTCACCAAGAACTCTCTCCCACACCTTGATCCAAGGCCAAAGGGGAAAAATTGCCCAGGCTCCTCTTACCTCCTTTTTCTGTTTCTCTGTTCTCTATTTTCTTTTTCTTTTATCTGCATTAATTGCATGCATTCATCTTAGTCATTGTTCTGTTATTAAGCTTCTTTCTCAATCAGGTTGAGACTCCCACAGTGCAACACTTGCACACTTATTATTCTTAGCATTCATCATATGTTTTTATCCCACCCTTTCCATAGTGGTTTAAGGGCAACACCCAACAAGGTGTGTTCTTATATATGATTTTCATGCTCATCTTTATTATGAATTTGATGCTACACTCACCTTGGTTCTAATCCATATTCTTTTATTGGTTGTTGTCTTTGATCTTTGCAAGAGTAATCAAGCTATAAGAAGAACTCTCTTCATCGGCCGGCCGATCGGAAGAGAAAGGTGCACTCACACTCCCGCATCCTTTTGAGGTATTTATATTCGTGATCCCTCCATTGATTATTTATCGTTATATCCTTTGAGACCCTCGCGTCTCTGGCGATCACATTCCCCTTAGCATCCACGCATGCTCCCCCTTTTCTCCCTATTTTCCCATTCTTCTTTCCTTCTTTTTTCTTTTTTAATTGTTCTAAGTGGATTTTTCATAATCTACAAATTGGCGATCACGGTGGGACTCCTTTTATTTTTCTTTTGATTACCCTTCCCCTTGGGCACCCACGTGTGCCATCTCCCCTTTTGCACCCACGGTGCACCTCCTTTTGTGCTCCACGTAGCACTCTCCCTATGTGATTGGTTAGTTTGATAGATTTTTAGAAATTCTATTTATCCATCTCTTAAAAAAATGATGAGCATGCTATATCCTATTTCATGTTATTATTGATTGCCATGATTCTTATCTTGTGATTGTGAGTGTTTTCATTCCTTCCTGTTGATATTATTCTCACTGTTTAAACTTTTTGGCCGTTTAAGTGTTTCTATGACACAGGGAATTAACGTCCTTCACAGGGGCGCTGTTTCACAATATAGCGACAGGGTGCATGGCGCTATTTCATTTTTCACAGGAATTGACGCCCATCTACAGAGGCGTCCGTTCAAGAATTGACGGCATATTGCGGGGCACCATTTAGTTTTTCTGAAAAAAATAAGAAAAGAAAAAGGAAAGCACAGGAATTGACGCCTCGCAAAGGGGCGCTCTTTTAACATATAGCGGCAGGGATCAGGGCGTCATTTCCCTGAGTGTCTGCACTGAACTCTTTTCCTGTGTGTTCCATCTCATTTTTATCATATATTGTTCATGCATATATATTATCTTTATTTTGCATTCATCTTTGCATTTGGTTTGGGAGACCTCCTCTCCCCACACTTTTAGGAGTCACACCCCTTCTTGGTGAAGGAAGGACCCTCCATTGAGCATTCCGTCTCATTGGACCGAAAATTCCTAAACCAAGCCTCCGTAAATCCCCGCACCCGTGGATTCCCTCACGGACACTGGGCAGGTTGTACCTTTGAAATCCCGGGTTTAGTTGGCCTATGCGTGGTAAGAGAGTGTTCCTAGTTGGCATCGAAGTAAACTTACATTGAAACTAGGTCCCTCCCTTGTGTGAATCACTCCAAAGTTTGTTAAAAATAATTAATTCACCAAGGTTCAAATAAATAAAAAAGGTCAACGGTAACCATTCCAACTTGTGTGCTTCTTTGCAAATTATTTTGCTTGAACTTTGATTGCATAACTGCTTACCTTGATAGACAAGATAACATGTTTAATCTTAATTATGTTCATGAGGATGCACAACCTAGCACATCCTATACTCCTCAATATCAACATGTTCATCATAATTCTCACCATATTTTCAAGGGACCACGCCCTCATTCTTATGGTGTTGCCCGACTCATAGGCAATATCCAATCTCATGGTCCCTCGCCTCAATCGCAAGTCACTATTCCTTCGGGACCGCCTCCTCCCAACAACGACAAGGTCTCTCAAATCATCCGTGGACTAGATCATTTCACCCCTCAACAAATCCGAGCCCTTAAGGCCGTTGTTGAGGGTACACCTCCTTCATCCACACCTACCCCTATTCGGGTGGCCCATCACCCGCCTTCTTCATCCACACATATTCCTCCTCGGGTGGCCCATCACCCGTCTTCTTCATCCACACATATTCTTCCTCGGGTGTCCCATCACCCGCCTCCTTCTATTCCTCCTTGGATGGCCCATCACCCGCCTTCTTCATCTACACATACTCCTATTCGGGTGGTCCATCACCCGCCTCCTTCTATTCCTCCTCGGGTGGCCCATCACCCGCCTTCTTCATCCACACATATTCCTCCTCGGGTGACCCATCACCCGCCTTCTTCGTCCACACATACTCCAATTCGGGTGGCCCATCACCCGTCTCCTTCATCCACACATACTCCTCGGGTAGCCCATCTCCCGCCTCCTTCCATTTCTCGTCCTTCACGGTCCCAAGGCCCATTTATTCCTTGCAACCTGGCCCATCCGGGTCCTTCTATGGGTCGATCCATTAATCCTCCTCCACGGCCGTCATATCAAGCCACCCCACCAAGGCAATCTTG
This sequence comes from Amorphophallus konjac, assembly GCA_022559845.1. Lineage (NCBI taxonomy): Eukaryota > Viridiplantae > Streptophyta > Magnoliopsida > Alismatales > Araceae > Amorphophallus > Amorphophallus konjac. The sequence continues at coordinate 240,434,004 of CM040117.1, read as the reverse complement.
CCAACCTTCTGTTGCTCATGTTACACCCTTCCAGCAAAGCCTCTTTGATAGACTTGCTTCCATGGAGGAACAACTTAAGAGGCTCACCAGCCCACAGCCCGCTCCTCCTCCATCTCAAGTCAATCCTCTTCATGATCTCATGAATAACATCGCTAAGATAGATAAAAGTTGCAAGGAGATAAGGGAGAATGGCATCAACGATATATGTGAGCGAGAAGATGTTACAAGTTCTGTGGACGCCGTCCGCCCTCCACTCATCCGCACTGCGCATTTACATGGCTCCCCGCCTCCATACACATATTCTCCTCCTCAAAATTCCCCACAACACCATACTCCACCACTTATCATTTCGCCTTCACCATGGCATCCGCTGAATTTCTTTAATGATGAAGAGTTGGAGATGGTACAAGAATTTGAAGCTCCTCGGGATGCACCCCTTCCGAGTTTCCTTCGCCGTCCTCTTCCTCCACTGCCAGAAGACCCCTATGCTCAGGACTATGCCACAGTCCCCGATCCAACCCCCATTTATGAGACCCCTTGGTGTTACGATGATGGGTCCATATTCCAATCACCCATACCGCCGCATCATGAGTCTCATCCTATCCCTAACACCTCTCGCCCCATCCGGCATTTTCAACGCACTAAACCTTCACCTCCCATAACCACACCAGTAGCCTCCATTCCATCGGCCTCCGCCAAGCCTTCTACTATTCCCCCTCTTTGTCCGCCACCTCAGCCGTCCACTATGCCTATAACCCCTATTCCACTACTTAACCCTTCACCCTTACCCATGGCTGGTCCTGAGCAGAATCCACCCCTTTTTGCACTCGAGCCAACCCCGACTGCTTCCGAGTAAAGGGGGAAGCTCGACGTGCTTGAACCTCCACTTCCACTCATCCTTTCTTCAACGCTTTCCATTACACCATCACCATCTATGGAGCCTTCCGCCCCCGCTTCACCCCCTTTTACTACTCGGAACGGGCATCCTTCTGTAAGTACTCGTGCCAAAGATAATCAAGAGCCGGGAAAGAAAGATTTGGCCACGGCCATACTGTTCAAAATGCAAGAGTTTATTTGTCGAATGCCAATTCAGGTTGTTGTGGCGAGCATGGTTGAAGAGGCCAAGTCCCCGCAACTGCTCACTAAGAGAGAATGTCAAACGTTGATGCCGTGTAAGTTTGTGCCCAAGGGCCGGGCAGGGCACCCCTTGTTCCAACTTTCAAATCTTGAACTCATTCTTCCATACAAGGGGCAAATGACCATTTTGTTCAACACTCCCTATACGCCACAACCCCTGGGCAACACAATGCTTCCTATCCTAACTTTCCAACTCTCTCACACTATTACTTCTCACTCTCCAAGGGAGTTGTCATTTACTATTGAAGCTTCATCATGGGCTCTTGCTTTATCCATTGGGACAATTGGCTATACACTTTCACTGCCATGGAGGGGCGGCTATCTTGGTGCTAAGGGGCCTTTCACTATTCTATCCACCTTCTATTCAACGCCATCCATATTTCCGTCTATCACCGATTCTTCATGGGCCACTCCAGGGGTAAGGAGGAGGATCTCATCCCCTCGCCCTTCATGTTCTTCATATTCTTTGCATCTCACGCATTCTGTTGCATCCATGCATTCATCGCATCCATTCTATTGCATCCACATGCACTTCTTTCTTCCCGGGTTTCCAAACCCGTATCTTACCCGCCTTCTAGAATCTTCAGATCCCCTATGTTTCCTATATCTTCCGCCTCTATCTCCAGGTCCCCTTACACTTCCCGGGCATTGAGCCCCCTCCGTTCTTCCCTCAGGGCATCGCGTCCCTTTCCAACTATTGCATCCGCACTCCCCAGATTTCTCTCTTGTCCTCTTGGGGCATCACACCCCATGGTGTTTTCTTCCTCCGGAACCTCCGGACCCTCCTGACCCTTTTTATCCACTCTTCCCGGGGCATCGCGTCCCTTGGCATTTTCCTCCTCCGGAACCTCCGGATCCGGATACTTCTTCCCCTCATGATTCTCCTCCTCTGCCTCCAGACCCTCCGGATCCGCCTCTTTCCATCTATCAATTTCTTCTTCTAATTCCTCCTAATCACGGGTCTGACCCAACTTCTTCCACATCCACTGCCCATCTGCCCTTTCTCCCACTGCTTCCGGGGCTTTAGTCCTCACTCCTCCTTCTAATTCTCCGCTTCTTCTGTAAACTGTTCCATGTAATCAGGATCTCCACGCCTTAGCAAGGGAGTTCTAGCCCTCGCCTCTCTTCTTTTTCTCCTTATTCGTCTGAGTCTGGTCTGAGCAACCACTCTTTCTTGTTAAGTCACTTCCAAATCCTTTACTGCCAATCCTTTTATCTGCCACTTGAGGACAAATCCCAAGATGATCAAAATCACCTCTCGCGGCAGCTGCTTTAACAAAGATCGCAAGGTAACATGTTGGTGTAAGTACGTATTTTTATGATATCATTATCTCACTGCTTCACGCATAATTTTCAAAATAAAGTGCTTCTTAACAAGATTAAAAGTGGTGTTTAAGCCCTTTATCCTAAGAATTTATCTTTATTGATTTTCATCTTTAAAAAAAATTGAAAAGAGTCTTTAGGCTTGCGATGCAGCACTTTGGTTATAAGAACCCCGCGCTGGGAATTCAACATTCTCTCCCCGCTTGTTAAGAGCAACCCTTAGCTGGGCACCGCACACACTTCACGGCGTCCTTAGCCGACTCCTTTGATTAAACACCGTTGTTACTTTGGCCATGTCATGAGTATATCTGAAAGTCTTTTCTCTTCTTTACACAGCCGAATGCAGGGGCAAGAGGTTGACAGATGAAATGACCAACCTAGGTAATCTCCAATACGAGAGAAGTCTCAAATAGGGGCAGTCTTGACCCAAACTAAAATCAAATTTCATGATACATCTCGCCAAAAGGGCTATTATGAAAATCAAGTCAAGATTTCGATAAATGTAAAATTATGAATTATGGCATGTCAAGAGAGGTAAAGTCCCCGCAGGAAAAACCCTGGTCGTATGTATGTCAATGGTCTAAAAATTAAAGGCACAAAGCCCCAGCGCAACACACTACCTCTTTGAGGGGTAATTCCCCAGAAGAAATTTAAGTCTCAATATCTCCCATCCTGCATAAAGCGTATCTCCAATTGTTCTTCTCTTCTCCCTCTAAGACTGAATGTTTCTCAGGTATGGCCTTGGTAGGGGCACCGTTAACCATGGACAGTCGGCTGTAGGGCGCCACCTTTAAATGCACGCCCGACTTTGGGTATTTTTTAGCGAAAGGGGAAGGAACGAGGACCCCTAGTCAGTGGTTCAAAAACACCCGTTGATGCTGCATTAACAAAGTCTAAATCAAAATCTAAAAAAAATTGAATATTTCCTGATCAAAATCCAAAAAAAAAATTTAATATTTCTTGATCAAAATCTAATTTTTTTTGAATATTTCCTGATCAAAATCGAAAAAATGAATGTTTTTAAAAATTCCCAAAAAAATTAAAATATTTTCTAAAAATTCACATAAAAATTTGAATATCTTTTTAAACCCATAAAAATTTGCATATTCCAAAATCTAAAAATTTGTATTGTATTTTCTGATGGTGTTTTTGCAGGAACAACAATTTTGTAAAGGATCAAGAGCACGAGATGAGTCCTCTCCCTTCAACACTATCAATCTTTTGATTCTTCCCAATATCATCATGATTCGTCACTATGGACACTCCTGATTGTCATCTCTCTATATTGGGCATTAATTGATCGTTCATCTCCCAAAATCCTTTAATAAACCCATGCTGATTTCACTTGATCACTCTGTCACTGAGCATTACATGATTCTAATCATCTAATCTCAATCTCACATGCCAAGATTGTCATCCTCATGACAAACAACAAACAATGATGCTTTGCAATGTTATTATTTAACTCATGCTATTAATGCTAAACATGTTTTGCCTTACTAATACATGCTTGAATGCTATCCACACCGAACTTTGATGGCTCTGATGTCTATATTGTGATTACTTTCATGCTATTGATTCCATGCTATACTTAAATGCCTTATTCATTGCTTGTTATCTTTCATATCTTGGCTAATGAACTTTTGAGCGCAGGAAGAAGCCCTTGGTCCCACCGTCTGGGCATCAACATTCAAGTTCCACGGTGACTGCATTATGTGCTGCATTTTCTCAGTTCTCCATATGCTCATTGCTATCACCATCTTCCTGTATGCATTTGTACTATATGTTACATACGCTACTAGATTATATCAAGGACCTTGTGGCTTTGGCAAATATGGAATTTGAGTTCCCCTTCATCAAAAATAATGATGATTCCAGAGGAGTCTTAGTCATACGGATAGGCTGTTGAGTCGTCTAAGACTGTGGACGACGGTTCCCTTTTACGAGTTGGTACGCGGATAAACGACCTTCGGCTTAGTATCAGCTCGCGAAATTGGTTTCTTGACTCAATCTTGGCAGCTTAACAATATTATCCTTGATTATCTTATATTTTAATTTGTTTTAATTTTTCCTTTAAACCCAGCATGCATTGATATAGGAATTTGAATCAATGTTGAAAAATCATTCGGATAAGCTGATTTGGAGAGTCAAATTGATCTTAATCTTTCCAGATATGAGATATTCATTGCTGAATGGAATCCTCAATTCTTTTTGTCGCTGTTTTGGGTCATTTTCTCGAAAGCTCTTTGTTTGGATTTCTATCCTCTTATTTCAATCCTTTTCTCTTGATCCACCTTGGCTGCAGCACGTCCACATTGGCTGAAAACCGCTCCCCAATAGTGAAACCTACAGGTTTGTGACCTGGGGTACTTCCACCGCGCTGGAAGTTGATCATTCTCCTTCGTGCCCGCGTGCACACTCCCTCTTTTTTCCAAACATCGTTGATTTCATTGAATTTTTAGAGATTACTTCATCTCGAGCTTTTGATTCAATTCTCATCAAGTGATGTTGATTGCGAGCCTCATCACACCTTAGCATCTACTTTTCAATTTACTTTACTCCCTTGTAAAGCAGACGCCAAGGCGGAGCAGCTGTAGACACGTCAAAATTGGCTTTACTGTGAGTACATCTCGTATTACCTTGTAATGCCCCAATTTGACCCTCAAATTAACTTTGTTTGAGTGATTTTCCCCACTTTTCTTGGATTTCTCCCTTTTTCCTCTATTTTCTTATTTTTTTTCTTCTTTTTTTTTAGATTTTTTGGGCATTTTTCTCTATTTTTATGAATTTTTCAGAATTAACGAGGTAAGGGGGGACGTCATTTATTTTTAAGAAAATTAAAGAAAATAAAAAGGAAAATAACGACTATCAATAGAGGCGTCCATTCTTTCATTTTTCTCATTTTTCTGGATTTTTCTGAGAATTTTTTAGATTTTTTTAGAATTAACGACTTAGCATGGGGCGTTGTTTGATTTTTAAATAGAATAAAAAATGAAAAAAATTGAATTCACGACATTTGGCAAGGCGTCAATTTCAAATTTGATTATTTTAATATTATATTTGGCTCTATTTCAGAGGTGATTTGGCGGCCTTCCGGGTGTCAGAAAAATACGAAAAAATAGTAATTGGAATCAACACAGTTAGATGCACATCCACCTAAAAAATCAGAAAATAATATTAAGAAATGAAAAATGACACTGTTTTACATATTTTGAAATAACGATCTTAAATCGGACGTCAATTTAATTGACGCCCGAATTCTCGGTCGTCCATTCCTTTTGGCTTTTATTATTTTGATTGACGACGCTGTGTAAGTCGTCATTTTCAATTGACGCCCCTAGACAGGTCGTCATTTCCATTGCTATATTTTGAGAGATTAAATCCGCTCAAAATTCGTATTAAATTCTAAATAACGCTCCTCTGCAAGTCGTCAATTCTTAAAATGACGTTTCCTCCGCGGGCGTCATTTTAAGAAGCGACCGTCTCCAGGTCGTCAGTTCGTGTTGAATTCTGAATTTTTCCAGAAACCTATTCTTTCCTCATTTTGAGCCCCTTTTCACTTCGGAAAGGACCCCAATGGCTTTCTATGATTGGGAGGACCCCTTCCAATATTTGTCTCATGCTAAAATTAATTTTCCTAATCTTTATCGGATTAAAACCCATCTAATCTCCCCTATAAATAGAGCTTCTTGTGGCTCTGTCGAGGGGGCCAATTTTTACACACGAAGGGGAGGTGTTGCCCTTTTCTTGGCTGGAGGAGGGAGCATCTTTGCATCAAAGGCTTCATTCACCAAGAACTCTCTCCCACACGTCGATCCAAGGCCAAAGGGGAAAAACTGCCCAGGCTCCTCTTACCTCCTTTTTCTATTTCTTTGTTCTCTATTTTCTTTTTCTTTTATCTGCATTAATTGCATGCATTCATCTTAGTCATTGTTCTGTTATTAAACTTCTTTCTCAATCACGTTGAGACTCCCACAGTGCAACACTTGCACACTTATTATTCTTAACATTCATCATATGTTTTTATCCCACCCTTTGCATAGGGGTTTAAGGGCAACACCCAACAAGGTGTGTTCTTATACATGATTTTCATGCTCATCTTTATTATGAATTTGATGCTACACTCACCTTGGTTCTAATCCATATTCTTTTATTGGTTGTTGTCTTTGATCTTTGCAAGGGTAATCAAGCTATAAGAAGAACTCTCTTCATCGGTCGACTGATCAGAAGAGAAAGGTGCACTCACAATCTCCCCCGCATCCTTTTGAGGTATTTATATTCGCGATCACTCCATTGATTATTTATCGTTATATCCTTTGAGGCCCTCGCGTCTCTGGCGATCACATTCCCCTTAGCATCCACGCATGCTCCCATTTTTCTCCCTATTTTCCCATTCTTCTTTCCTTCTTTTTCCTTTTTTAATTATTCTAAGTGGATTTTTCATAATCTATAAATTTTCCTGTGGAATAGTTAGAAAGGGCATTACAAGGTAATACGAGATGTACTCACAGTAACGTAAATCCAGGCAGTCCAGATGCAATAGTTGGAAAGGGGCGCGATGCCCTGAGGGAAGATCGGAGGGGGCACAATGCCTGGCATCGCGCCCCTACACACCCTCAAGTCCGGATCTTCTGGGCTTCTTACTGATTCTCCCTGGGCATCGCGTCCCTCGATATCTTATCCCTCCGGAACCTCCGGACCTCCCTTTTAGGGCATCGCGCCCCTCTACACCTCCATATCCGGATCCTCCAGATTCCTCTCCCGTCCTCCCTGGGCATCACGCCCCATGGTGTCTTCCTCCCCCGGATCCTCTGGATTTCTTATTCCCTCTCCTGGAGCATCACATCCCTTCTTTTGCCATCCCTCCGGAACCTCCGGACCCTCCTGACCCTTTTCATCCACTCTTCCCGGGGCATCGCATCCCTTGGCATTTTCCTCCTCCGGAACCTCCGGACCCTCTATTTTTCTTCCGATTCATCTTTCTGCTCCTCCGGGACATCACATCCTTCATTTTCTTCCTCCACTTCCAGCATATTTTTCCCTATTTCTTCCCAGGGCACCGCGTCCCTCGAGATTCTCATCTTCCGGAGCCTCCGGATACTTCTTCCCCTTATGATTCTCCTCCTCTGCCTCCAGACCCTCCGGATCCGCATCTTTCCATCTATCAATTTCTTCTTCTAATTCCTCCTAATCACAGGTCCGACCCAACTTCTTCCACATCCACTGCCTTGGGCATCTGCCCTTTCTCCCACTGCTTCCGGGGCTTTAGTCCTCACTCCTCCTTCTAATTCTCCGCTTCTTCTGTAGACTGTTCCATGTAATCAGGGTCTCCGCGCCTTAGCAAGGGAGTTCTAGCCCTCGCCTCTCTTCTTTTTCTCCTTATTCGTCTGAGTCTGGTCTGAGCAACCACTCCTTCTTGTTAAGTCACTTCCAAATCCTTTGCTTCCAATCCTTTTATTTGTCACTTGAGAACAAATCCCATGATGATCAAAATCACCTCTCGTGGCAACTGCTTCAACAAAGATCGCAAGGTAATATGTTGGTGTAAGTACATATTTTTATGATATCGTTATCTCACTACTTCACGCATGATTTTCAAAATAAAGTGCTTCTTAACAAGATTAAAAGTGGTGTTTTAGCCCTTTATCCTAAGAATTTATCTTTATTGAATTTCATCTTTAAAAAAAAAACTAAAAAGAGTCTTTAGACTTGCTATGCAACACTTTGGTTATAAGAACCCCGCGCTGGGAATTCAACATTCTCTCCTCGCCTGTTAAGAGCAACCCTTAGTTGGGCACCGCACACACTTCACGGCGTCCTTAGCCGGCTCCTTTGGTTAAACACCGTTGCTACTTTGGCCATGCCATGAGTATATCTGAAAGTCTTTTCTCTTCTTTACTCAGCCGAATGCAGGGACAAGAGGTTGACGGATGAAATGACCAACCTAGGTAATCCCCAATACGAGAGAAGTCTCAAATAGGGGCAGTCATGACCCAAACTAAAATCAAATTTCATGATACGTCTTGCCAAAAGGGCTATTATGAAAATCAAGTCAAGATTTCAATAAATGTAAAATTATGAATTATGGCATGTCAAGAGAGGTAAAGTCCCCGCAGGAAAAATCCTGGTCGTATGCATGTCAAAGGTCTAAAAATCAAAGGCACAAAGCCCCGGCACAACAGACTACCTCTTTGAGGGATAATACCCCGGAATGAATTTAAGTCTCGATATCTCCCATCCTGCATAAAGTTTATCTCCAATTGTTCTTCTCTTCTCCCTCTAAGACCGAATGTTTCTCAGGTATGGCCTTGGTAGGGGCACCGTTAACCATGGACAGTCGACTGTAGGGCGTCACCTTTAAATGCACGCCCGGCTTTGGGTATTTTTTAGCGAAAGGGGAAGGAACGAGGACCCCTAGCCAGTGGTTCAAAAACACCCTTTGATGTTGCATTAACAAAGTCTAAATCAAAATCTAAAAAAAATTGAATATTTCCTGATCAAAATCCAAAAAAAAATGAATATTTCCTGATCAAAATCCAATTTTTTTTTTGAATATTTCCTGATCAAAATCCAAAAAAAATGAATGTTTTTAAAAATTCACAAAAAATTCAAATATTTTCTAAAAATCCTCATTAAATTTTGAATATCTTTTTAAACCCATAAAAATTTGCATATTCCAAAATCTGAAAATTTGCATTGTATTTTCTGACGGTGTTTTTGCTGGAACAACAATTTTGCAAAGGATCAAGAGCACGAGATGAGTCCTCTCCCTTCACCGCTATCAATCTTTTGATTCTTCCCAATATCATCATGATTCGTCACTATGGACACTCCTGATTATCATCTCTCTATGCTGGGCATTAATTGATCGTTCATCTCCCAAAATCTTTTAATAAACTCATGCTGATTTCACTTGATCACTCTGCCACTGAGCATTACTTGATTCTAATCATCTAATCTCAATCTCACATGCCAAGATTGTCATCCTCATGACAAACAACAAACAATGATGCTTTGTAATGCTATGATTTAACTCATGCTATTCATGTTAAACATGCTTTGCCTTGCTAATACAGGCTTGAATGCTATCCACACCGAACTTTGATCGCTCTGATGTCTATATTGTGATTGCTTTCATGCTACTGATTCTATGCTATGCTTAAATGCCTTATTCATTACTTGTTATCTTTCATGTCTTGGCTAATGAACTTTTGAGCACAGGAAGAAGCCCTTGGTCCCACCGTCTGGGCATCAACATTCAAGTCCCACGGTGACTGCATTATGTGCTGCATTTTCTCAGTTCCCCATATGCTCATTGCTATCACCTTCTTCCTGTATGCATTTGTACTATATGTTACATACGCTACTAGATTATATCAAGGACCTTGTGGCTTTGGTAAATCTAGAATTTGAGTTCCCCTTCATCAAAAATAATGATGATTCCAGAGGAGTCTTAATCACACGCATAGGCCGTTGAGCCGTCTAAGACTGGGGATGCTGGTTCCCTTTTACGAGTTGGTGCGCGGATAAACGAGCTTCGGCTTAGTATCAGCTCGCGAAATTGGTTTCTTGACTCAGTCTTGGCAGCTTAACAATATTATCTTTGATTATCTTATATTTTAATTTATTTTAATTTTTCCTTTAAACCCAGCATGCATTCATATAGGAATTTGAATCAACGTTGAAAAATCATTCTGATAAGCTGATTTGGAGAGTCAAATTGATCTTAATCTTTCTAGATATGAGATATTCATTGCTGAATGGAATCCTCAGTTCGTTTTATCCCTGTTTTGGGTCATTTTCTCGAAAGCTCCTTGTTTAAATTTCTATCATCTTATTTCAATCCTTTCCCTTGATCCACCTCGGCTGCAGCACGTCCACATTAGCTGGTAACCGCTCCCCAATGGTGAAACCTATAGGTTTGTGACCTGCGGTACTTCCACCGCGCTGGAAGTTGATCATTCTCCTTCGTGCCCGCGTGCACACTCCCTCTTTTATCCAAACATCGTTGATTTCATTGAATTTCTCGAGATTGCTTCATCTCGAGCTTTTGATTCAATTCTCATCAAATGATGTTGATTACGTGTCTTATCACTCCTTGTCATCTACTTTTCAGGTTGCTATACTCCCTTGCAAAGCAGACGCCAAGGCGGGACAGCTGTAGACACGCCAAAATTGACGTTACTTTGAGCACATCTCCTATTACATTGTAATGCCCCAATTTGACCCACAAATTAACTTTGTTTGAGTGATTTTCTCACTTTTCTTAGATTTCTCCCTTTTTCCTCCATTTTCTTATTTTTTTTCTTATTTTTATAGATTTTATGGATATTTTTCTCTATTTTTATGAATTTTTCAGAATTAACGGCGTGAGAGGGGATGTCATTTATTTTTAAAAAAATTAAAGAAATAAAAAGGAAAATGACGACTATCAATAGAGGCGTCTATTCTTTCATTTTTCTCATTTTTCTGGATTTTTCTGAGAATTTTTTGGATTTTTTTGGAATTAACGACTTAACATAGAGCGTTGTTTGATTTTTAAATAGAATAAAAAATGAAAAAAATTGAATTCACGACATTTGACGTGGTGTCAATTTCAAATTCGATTATTTTAATATTATATTTAGCTCTCTTTCAGAGGTGATTTGGCGACCTTCCGGGTGTCAGAAAAATACGAAAAAATAGTAATTAGAATTAGCACAGTTAGATGCACCTCTACCTAAAAAATCAGAAAATAATATTAAGAAATGAAAAATGACCCTATTTTACATATTTTGAAATAACGACCCTAAATCGGACGTCAATTTAATTGACGCCCGAATTCCCGGTCGTCCATTCCTTTTGACTTTTTATTATTTTGATTGACGACGCTGTGCAAGTCGTCATTTTCAATTGACGCCCCTAGACAGGTCGTCATTTCCATTGCTATATTTTGAGAGTTTAAATCCGCCCAAAATTCGTATTAAATTCTAAATAACGTCCCTTTGCAAGTCGTCAATTCTTAAAATGACGTTTCCTCCGCGGGCGTTATTTTAAGAAGCGACCGTCTCCAGGTCATCAATTCGTGTTGAATTCCGAATTTTTCCAGAAACCTATTCTTTCCTCATTTTGAGCCCCTTTTCACTTTGGAAATGACCCCAATGGCTTTCTATGATTGGGAGGACCCCTTCCAATATTTATCTCATGCTAAAATTAATTTTCTTAATCTGTATCAGATTAAAACCCATCTAATCTCCCCTATAAATAGAGCTTCCTGTGGCTCTGTCGAGGGGGCCAATTTGTACACACGAAGGGGAGGTGTTGCCCTTTTCTTGGCTGGAGGAGGGAGCTTCTTTGCATCAGAGGCTTCATTCACCAAGAACTCTCTCCCACACGTGGATCCAAGGTCAAAGGGGAAAAACTGCCCAGGCTCCTCTTACCTCCTTTTTCTGTTTCTCTGTTCTCTATTTTCTTTTTCTTTTATCTGCATTAATTGCATGCATTCATCTTAGTCATTGTTCTGTTATTAAGCTTCTTTCTCAGTCACGTCGAGACTCCCACAGTGCAACACTTGCACACTTATTATTCTTAGAATTCATCATATGTTTTTATCTCACCCTTTGCATAGGGGTTTAAGGGCAACACCCAACAAAGTGTGTTCTTATACATGATTTTCATGCTCATCTTTATTATGAATTTGATGCTACACTCACCTTGGTTCTAATCCATATTCTTTTATTGGTTGTTGTCTTTGATCTTTGCAAGGGTAATCAAGCTATAAGAAGAACTCTCTTCATCGGCCGGTCGATCGGAAGAGAAAGGTGTACTCACAATCTCCCCCGCATCCTTTTGAGGTATTTATATTCGCGATCCCTCCATTGATTATTTATCGTTATATCCTTTGAGGCCCTCGCATCTCTGGCGATCACATTCCCATTAACATCCACGCATGCTCCCCTTTTTCTCCATATTTTCCCATTCTTCTTTCCTTCTTTTTCCTTTTTAATTGTTCTAAGTGGATTTTTCATAATCTACACTCCAGTGCTGGTATTGCGTTCTGACTCGGGTGGATTCATGGTATGCACGGATGCTTCTCGAGTAGGTCTGGGTGCAATGCTTATGCAACATGGTAAAGTTATAGCTTATGCATCCCGGCAATTGAAACAGCATGAAGAGAATTATCCCACACATGATTTAGAGCTTGTAGCGGTGATCTTTGCATTAAAAATCTGGAGACACTATCTGTATGGTGAGAAGTTTGAGATCTTTACAGATCATCAAAGTTTATAATATGTGTTTTCTCAAAAAGACTTAAATCTTCGGCAGCACAGATGGATGGAATATATGAAAGACTATGATTTCACTCTCTCCTATCAGCCAAGTAAAATGAACGTTGTGGCTGATGCTCTGAGCAAGAAAGTGCAAGTCAGTCATTTGCTGGTTTGTGAATGGAAATTATGAGAACAGTTTCCTTGCAAGACATTCAGCGTGGACATTCCTTCTGATCCGATGGTAGCTGTGTGTGCTAGTCTTGTGATGACTTCAGCTATTTATTAGCAGATTAAGGAAGCTCAGCAGGCAGATTCTGATTTATCTCGCATTATAATGATGCACGATATTGAGTTCGATGATGAGTTAGTACTCAGCTTCAGAGGAAGGCTGTATGTTCCAACTGTTGATGAATTGAGGAATGCCATCTTGCATGAAGCCCATGGATCCCGTTATGCTATTCACCCCGGCACTACCAAGATGTATCAAAATCTGAAAAGGCAGTTCTGGTGGCTAGGAATGAAAAAGGATGTAGCTGAGTTTGTGTCGAAATGTTTGACATGCCAACATGTTAAGGCCGAACATCAAAAACCTGGAGGAATGCTTCAACCTTTAAAAATTCCGATGTGGAAATGGGATCATGTCACGACTGATTTTGTTGTGGGTTTACCTCGGACTTCGTAGTGCTTCGATGGAATCTGGTTGTTGGTTGATCGTCTAACAAAGACAACAAGGTTATTGCCGATTAAAGTTGCCTGGAGTGTTCAGAAATTGGCCGAGCTTTATGTTGAAAAGATTGTGCCATTGCATGGAATTCCAATATCAATTGTGTCAGATCACGACCCACGGTTTACTTTTGGCTTCTGGTGCAATTTTCAAAAAGCATTGGGCACAGAGTTGGCCTTTAGTTCAGCGTATCATCCGCAGTCAGATGGTCAGTCAGAAAGGACTATTCAGACTTTAGATGATATGCTGAGATCGTGTTACCTAGATTGGCAGGGTTCGTGGAGTTAGCATTTGCCACTTGTGGAATTTACTTATAATAACAGTTATCACTCCAGCATTGGCATAGCACCGTGTAAGGCTTTATATGGGCGTACTTGTCGTACACCTTTGAACTGGTTTCAGGCCAGTGACAGATTGTTGACAGGACCTGATATGGTTCAGCAGTGTGCTGATGTCGTTCGCTTGATCAGGCAGAAAATGTTGACAGCTCAGAGTCGACAGAAAAGTTATGTAGATCAACGCAGGCAACCATTGCAGTTTGAGCTGTTGTGTAGTGGACAGCGGATCTAGAGGGGAGAGGTGAATAGATCAGCCCCACTTTTCGCAATGTGGCCCTCTATATAGCTAGTTAAAATAAATTGCAGCGGAATAGAAACTAGCCTCCAAGTGCGTTATGATTTACTTATCAAGATAAGCAAGATATATAACAATTCGATCCTAAGCATGCACCTAGAACGAATCAATCACACAAGCAAACCACACTAGACAGGATTTTAAGGTGGTTCGGACTGAATCCTCAGCCCTACGTCCACCCCTCACCAAAACCCGGTGAGGCTTCACTTGTGCAGCGCACAGAATCGCAAATCGGAAACCACCGATTGCCTTCCTACTCACCACCTGGTAGGGATGTCAACCGTAAATTGGAACAACCTCCAATTGCCTTCCTACTAACCACCGGTAGGGATGAATCACACTTTCAATGTTTAAATAATAATGAAAATGAAACAAATGTGAATGAACTAAAATAAGAGATTGAGTTATGAGTGAAAATGAATTGGCCCTTGTATGGAATGTTGATCAGCAACAAGGCTTCCTCTTGGCTTCAACTCAGTCTTCTTGATTCACCCTTGATTGGATGAATGTTCTTCACGGAGTATTGTTCACGTGAACAGTACCTCTTCCTTCAATTCTTCTCTCTTGATCTTTTCTTGGAATTTCTTTGAATGAATGAAGGAGATGATAAAGCTACCTTGAATCTTGATTGCTTCTTTAGCTCCTAGGAGTTTGAATGCTTGAAAGATCACCTTGGATGAGCTTGAAAGAGCTTGAATGGATGTAGATGATTTCCCTTGAAGAACTTGAATCAAACCGGCTTCCTTGGATCACTTTGATAGCCTTGCTTTGATGTAATCTTCCTTGAGGTTTGTTGGCTTTGATTTGAGCTTGATTCCCCTTTGATTGGATGAAGAACACCTTCACGAACTACTGTTCACGTGAACAGTAGCTCGTCTCCAAGCTCTCTTGTAACCTCCCTTGCAGCCACCCTAGATCTCACAAGAAGCCCCTTGAAGCATTAGGGTTTCTAACCCTCTTACAAGAGTTTTATAGACCTTGAATGGTCTATGGACACCCCCTAGACCAGATCCACAATTTGTGGGGGATTAGGTGTCTTTAGGATTAAACAAATCAATGTTGAATGGCCCTTTTCGAAGTTGGAAATAAAGTCAACAATTGATGGCTCGGGGCTGGCGGTCGACCAGAATTCATGGGCCGGTCGACCGGAACCTGCTGCAACCGGAACTTTTCAGCTCTGGAAAAACCGGTCGACCGGACGCTTGGGGGCGGTCGCCCGAAACCTGTAACAACGTCATCATTTCGGTTCTGGGAAAACCGGTCGACCGGCTAAGGTGTATAGGTCGACCGAAATCTGTAAATGTTGACATTCTGAGGCTCTGGCAAATCAGGTCGATCGGCCAAAGCGTGTAGGTGGACCGGAAAGACCTGTACCTGCAAAATTGAACTGTTAGCCCAAGGAAACATGTCCATAGGTCAAGATATTCATGTTCTCATCAATTTCATGTATTTTGGGATTGAAATCAATTTAGATTATGCTATGAGCATTTCTAAATTTTGTTCCGGGGGCTCCGCCACCGGAAACCCCCACAAGGGGCGCTGCCCCCTTGCCCCCCGCGACCTGACCGGGCAGGTCGATCCGCGTGCGAGGGCGCAACATTCAGCGTTCACGTTCACCATTTTCACTTGATTCCTTGTCCATTCATTGGCGCACCTGTCATGAACAAAAACATCACATATGTCAATCACATGAAAGTGAAAAACATCAATGACTAATAGTGTTTAGCCATTATCAAAACCAAGAATACCACAGAACTCATATGACCATAGAATGATGTCGAATGACCCAAGTGACCATATGAACTCAAATGACCATAGGGGCACAACATTCTCCCCCTTTTTGATGATGACAACACTGTGAGTCATTATATGACAGAGATATCCAATATGGCAAAGTGTATGACATGATGGCACCTACGCAGCTCAAGATCCATGATAGTAAAACATGAGAATGCGGATTTGGATACATGGATGATCAGAGCATGTGAATGCTATATGGGAATACTATGCATAATAGGAATGCTATGCATAATGTGACGGTTGCATGATGACAGATGAAACAGATGAAGGCTCTCCCCCTCAACAAGGACTCCCATCAGATGAAACAGATGAAGGCTCTCCCCCTCAACAAGGACTCCCATGTCCACAACCTCAACAAGGACTCACAACAAGAATTCTCCCCCTTTGCCAACAGCAAAAAGGAGCAATGAAGTGAAATATCTGTGAGACCAGAGCGGAAAGGAGTGAAGAGCAAGCCATTATATGCAAACCTAAAGCAGATTGTGAGCGACATGTATGGTTCAAAGCTAATGAAATCCGAATTCATCAACAGAGTTCGAAAAGCAGCTACATCCAAGATTTAATAGAAATGAACCAAAAAGGCATATCATGGCAGTGCTTAACCTTCCCTTGTCTTATATATCCATATTCAATAACTAGAAAGGGAATAACACAAGAACTCGTATTGAGGCTAAACAATCATGACTAGAGCATGGAATTGTATGATTGAGGCAAGAGGTTTCATATTTTGATTTTCAATATCTGTAGTATATGAAGGCACATGACTCATATTTTACGAGCAGTCAAGTCTAGTACATGCCTCCTAGTCGTAAGAATACACGTTGTTTAGACGCCAATATCCTAGGTATTTGACAAGACTGACTGTAATGCTTCAGAATGACAGAGATAGCAGAGTCGCGTCATGACATATCCGATCTCATTTCTATGATGAGAAGATATATTTCTCAGTAATTATGCTAGTGCTCTGCCTAGAGTCCAAATATAAGTAAGACAGAGATAATAGAGGCACATCATGACATATCATTCGTCACTTGATGTGATGACGTGACATATTTCTCCGTGCAACAATATCATTGCTCTGCAAATAGATTTTCAAGAAGTCCAGCTCATCAAGATGTTTAAAACAATACTAAGCTCTAGAGTATCACCAAGAATGTCATGAAGTCTGGATTTTCAGATATCAGGATAGTCATTCAAATCATAATATGCAATCTTTAGTTAAGGTCTATTAAAACTATAGAACATAGATGATTTCAAAACGAATATTTCAGAGCTGCAAGGAAATCATTAAATCTGAACCATTTTCATTGATTGGACAATCATGAGGGCATATAACAGAAAGCTCTTACACCATATATTCGACAATCTCAGGAGCTCAAACCAGACTATAAGCCAAGAAGTAGATTGCAAGAGGTTAAGAGAATCAGCAAAACTCCCCTTAAAGATATGCAATGGATGCGCGAAGGAGTTATATTTGCAATCAAGTTGAATGACAAATGAGGTTGGCCTAGTCACTCATGAAGGTGCCAGAAATGAAATGTATGACCCAACCCATGGTTGTACACTTATTAAATGCAACAGAATGAAGATAAATATATGCATGAATGCTGCACAAGGACAACTCCCCCTTACTATATGGCCTATATGCGACATTGACGCATGGTACTTGGCGGAGGTGAAACCTCACGCATATTGAGTGCTTCGTGACAAGCATAACTTGCCCTTCCATACATCAACATTTGATATACCATGGCCATGCGAGAATGATGCTACACAAACCATACAATGCATTATGAACATGAACTCAATTCATTATTATGCAACTACATGCAATGCGACACCATATGCAAAAAGACATATTGACATATAAACAATGCATGAATGCAAAACACACAACTAATTGAACATGATTATCAATTCAAATTCTTATTGGCCTGAGGTCGGCAAAGACCAAGCTCCCTTCTTAGTGTTGAAAACCTGTCATTACACAAGGGCTTGGTAAAGATATCAGCAATCTGATTCAATGTATCAACAAAATGCAGTTCAAAGTTTTTCTTACCGACCTCATCTCTAATGAAGTGATGCCTAATCTCAATATGCTTAGTCCTAGAGTGCTGGACTGGATTTTTGGCAAGGTTGATAGCACTAGTGTTATCACACAGAATCGGGACACAACCAAGATCCACCAAGTAGTCTTGGAGTTGGTGTTTAATCCACAACACTTGGGTGCCACAGCTCCCCGCAGCAACATACTCTGCCTCCGCGGTTGAGAGGGCAACCGAGTGTTGTTTCTTGGAGGCCCAAGAAACTAGACACCCGCCTAGAAACTGGCAATAGCCACTAGTACTCTTACGATCCAGCTTGCATCCAGCGTAATCCGCATCAGAATAAGATATAAGAGATAAATCACATGATGACGGATACCACAATCCCAAATCTTGAGTGCCGGCAAGATATCGAAGGATACGTTTGACGGCAGTCAAATGGGATTCTCTAGGACTAGCTTGAAATCTAGCACAAAGGTAAACACTAAACTGGATATCTGGTCGAGATGCAGTCAAGTAAAGCAAAGAGCCAATCATACCTCTATAGACCTTTGCATCCACCAATTTACCATTTTCATCCGAATCTAGTGAAGTTGAGGTGCTCATAGGAGTTGCAATGATTTTGCTGTTTGCCATGTCAAATCTTTTCAATAGCTCTTTAATGTATTTGGCTTGACTTATGAAGCACCCATCGTCTCCTTGGTTGACCTGCAAATCGAGAAAGAATTGAAGTTCTCCCATTAGGCTCATCTCAAATTCGCTAGTCATGAGGTTAGCAAATTCCTCACACATTTCAGATTTTGTAGAACCAAACACAATATCATCAACATAAATTTGAACAATCAAGATGTTCTTACCTTGCTTCTTGGTGAAGAGTGTTTGATCTATCTTACCTCGTGTGTACCCTTTTTCAATGAGGAATGAGCTTAGCCTTTCATACCAAGCTCTTGGTGCTTGCTTAAGTCCATAAAGCGCCCTTAAATCTGTATTGTTAGAGTTCTCAAAGCCAGGGGGCTGCTCAACATAGACTTCTTCTTTGATCAAGCCATTCAAGAAAGAACTTTTAACATTCATTTGATAAAGCTTTATTCTAAGGGAGCATGCAAAGGCAAGTAAAATTCTGATGGCTTCGAGTCTAGCAACTGGGGCGTAAGATTCATCAAAGTCGACCCCAAACTCTTGATTATACCCTTGAGCCACCAATCTAGCTTTGTTTCTGATTATCTTACCTTCCTCACTTAATTTATTCCTAAAAATCCATTTAGTGCCTATGACAGATTGTGATGATGGTCGAGGAACAAGATGCCAAACTTTGTTTCTCTCAAACTGGTTTAACTCTTCTTGCATGGAATTTATCCAGTTTTCATCTTTTAAAGCATCATCAATGTTTTTGGGTTCATGCTGTGAGACAAGAGCAAGTTGATCTAATTCTTCCACAATTTTAAAATGTGACCTTGTTCTAGGTGGGTCATTCAAGCTGCCAAGGACATTCTCCAAGGGATGATCCTTATGAGTTCTAATGTTTGTAGAATCGTTACCTTCTCCTGGAGCTTGATCCCTTGCATTGCTTGATTCAGCTAGGTCACCGTCTTCTTTTATTTCTTCTTGTGGAGAATCACTCTTGTCCTTCATGCTTAGGAATTCCCCATCTTCATCATTTTTCCTGCAAGAGTTATCATTGTTAGAATCATGATATTCATCAAAGGAAACATGGGGTGATTCTTCCACAGTTTGACTTTTAATGTTATAAATTCTATAAGCCCTAGATCTATCAGAATATCCAAGAAATATACCTTCATCGCTCTTGGGCTCGAATTTATCTAAATCTCTTTTGTCATTATTGTGAATGAAGCATTTGATCCAAAAACTTTCATATGATGCAGAGAGGGCATTTTACCTTTGAGCAACTCATAGGGAGTCTTTTTGGTGTGAGACCTTACCATTGACCGGTTGATAATGTAACACGCCGTATTTACCGCTTCGACCCAAAATTTCCTTGAAGTTGCCGTTCGGCAAGCATTGTCCTCGCCATCTCTATGAGTGTTCGATTCCTTCTTTCAACAATCCCATTTTGCTCGGGGGTTCTTGGTGAAGAGAATCGGTGTGAAATGCCTTCTGACCTGCAAAGATTATAGAAATCAGTATTCTCAAATTCACCACCGTGATCAGATTGAATCTTGGAAATCTTAAACTCACCGTCCTGCTTTATCTTCAAATAGAGTGCCTGAAACTCATTAAAAGCATCATTTTTGTGTGTGAGGAAGAAAACCCATGTGAACCTAGAGAAATCATCCACCAAGACATATCCATATTTTCTACCACTTAAACTAGTAGTTCTGGTTGGACCAAACAAGTCCATATGAATTAGCTCGAGTGGTTTGGAAGACAAATATGAGGATCTAGCCTTGAAGGATTTTCTAGTTTGTTTACCAAGGGCACATGCATCACACAACTTATTTTCTTGTTTAAAAGATAATTCAGGCAAACCTTTCACCATTGAATGCTTTAACAATTTATGTAGAACATTGTAGCTAGCATGTCCTAGTCTACGATGCCATAACCATGCAAGTTCAGATTTTGGTACAGCAAGACAAAGATTTGCATGAGCAGGATCATCTAAGTCAATCATGTAGACATTGTTGACTCTTTTACCAGAAAATTTTACCTTGTCAGATTTTGGTTCAAGGATTTTACATGCATGAGAGTCAAACAATACTTTATGACCTTTATCACACAATTGACTTATGCTAAGCAAGTTGTATTTCAATCCTTAACTAACAACACATTTCCAATGGAGTTGGAGAGGTTCTTACCTACATTACTTGTTCCAATGATTTTTCCTTTGTTGTTTCCTCCAAATGTGACGTATCCTCCTTCCTTTTCCTCCAAGAGACAAAATTTTGATTTGTCTCCCGTCATGTGTCTTGAACAGCCGCTATCAAGGTACCACCTGTTATGCATGGCTGCAAGACACTCTTGCACAAGAATTAAGCAATGGGGTTTGGAACCCAGCAAAACTTGGGTCCCACCAACTTCTTCAAGTTTTCAAAACATGATACCATCTCTTTCGGAATCCAAACCTTTCTAGCATTCATGTTTTCTTTGCTTAATGCAGGAATTTTCTTTTCAACTTTGACATTCATTTTCTGTTTGGAGGTTCTTTGTTGAACTTTGTGAAAGTTTGAAAAGGCTTGCTTCTTAAACCATTGAGGCCGTTGGCTGGTTTTAGATTGAAAATGATTGTTTTGCCACCTAGGGGATTGGTGCACACAGAAATCACAATTACCCCACAAGTGAGGTGGTGTTGGCCTAAGTGATGGAGCACCCCAGTTATAGTGATACCTAGAAGGCTGAGCAGGTAAAGGCCAAGAATGTGTTGACCTATGCTGCTGGAAGATTGGCCTTTCTTAGGCTTTTGGACAGTCTTCTTGGGATTTTGGTGACTGCCTCTTCAATCTTTTCTTTCCCTTTCTCCTTTTGTTTTTGCTGGTTTTGTGTGGGAGTTGTGTTCGAGGTGGAGGCTTCAGAAGATGAAATGAATGTACAGTTTTGAGCCCAATTGGCCTTTTGTTTGTTGGTTCAAAACCTAACCCTTCCTTGTTGAAGTTCATTCTAGTATCTAGCAATGCATCTAGGTTTTCTCTTCCATCCACAAATTTTTCTAAGATTGTTGTTTATCCTTCAACTCTTTTTGTAGGTTTTCGATATTTTGAAGAAGTTGAATGTTGACTTGTTTGACAGCTTCATACTTTTCATTGCTCAATTTACTATCTTTTTCATAGCTTTGCATTTTGAGCTTCATGCTATCAATTTCATTTCTCAAATCCTCATTTTCAGTTTCCAAGTCAGCCATTTATTTTCTTCCTTCCTCCAAATCTCAATCATCTTCTTAAGATCTTCAATTTCAGTCTCAAGTATAGCATTCTTATGATTGGTTTCATGATCATGCACAAAAGAATTGATTTTCTTTTTCAATGATTTATTTTCCTTTTTGTACATGTTATATTTTTCCATCAGTTGTATATATGCTTCCTCCCAATCATCAACAGTATAATCTTCAAATAGAGAAGTTACCTCGGTTTCTTCGTCACCTTTGACCATAAGGTAAAGATCTCCTCATTCATTGTCCGAGGAGCTGGTTCTTCATCACTTTCTTCCTCGTCGCTCCAAGTGGACACCATGGCCTTGTTCTTCTTCTTGCCCTTCCATTTGTCAGCCTTTTTGGGTCTGTCAGGACAATCAGTCTTGTAATGCCCTAGTTTATTGCAAGAGTAACAAATGATTTTGTCAGGTTTCTTGAAATTTTCAGAATTAGTTTTGAAACCATTTCTCACCTTAGATCTTCCTCTCAAGAACCTCTTACCTTCCTTTTTCAGAAAATTTTCAAACTTACGTGTAAGCATGGCCACGTCATCCTCATCTCGCTCACTAGCTGAATCCTCACTTTCATCGGAGGAGTTTTGACGGCTAGGTCCTGCTTTAAGAGCTAAAGACTTTTTCTTTGGTGCCTCAACCTCTTTGCTCTTAAGGTTGATCTCATAGGTCATTAGTGACCCAATGAGTTCATCTACCTTTGTAGTGGAAAGATCTCTGGATTCTTCCACCACGGTAGCCTTCGTGTGCCATGCTGGAGTTAATGATATGAGAATTTTTCTTACAATTTCTTGCTCTGTGTATTTCTTTCCCAAATCAGTCAAACTGTTAGTAAGCACAGTTAATCGAGCATACATATCTTGAATTGTTCATCAGGCTTCATGCGGAACATTTCATATTCAGAAACTAAAATGTTGGCTTTTGTTTCTCGTACCTGAGACGTTCCTTCGTAGATTACCTCTAACTTATCCCACATTAGTTTTGCAGATGCGCAGGTAGCCACTCTTGAGAATTCTACTGGATGGAGTGAGCATTGCATGATGTGTTTAGCATTCCAGTTGACAGTGGATTGTCGTATCTGTTCTTTAGGTCCACAAGTCCTCACTATCTGTAAGCTCATACGGACCTTTGCTGATCACTCGCCAAAGTTCGTAGTCTTGGGCGCGAATAAACACCTGCATGCGATGTTTCCAATAGGATAGTTAGTTCTAGTAAAGTAAGGAGGCCTATTCACAGCATGTCCTTCGGGTAGAAAAACCCTTGGACGCTGATCCACCATTTCCCTCAAGGTCGTTGGACCCCATAATGAGAGATTAGGCTCTGATACCACTTGTTGTGTAGTGGACAGCGGATCTAGAGGGGAGGGGTGAATAGATGAGCCCCACTTTTCGCAATGTGGCCCTCTATATAGCTTGTTAAAATGAATTGCAGCGGAATAGAAACTAGCTTCCAAGTGCGTTATGATTTGCTTAGCAAGATAAGCAAGATATATAATAATTCGATCCTAAGCATGCACCTAGAACGAATCAACCACACAAGCAAACCACACTAGACAGGATTTTAAGGTGGTTCGGACTGAATCCTCAGCCCTACGTCCACCCCTCACCAAAACCCGGTGAGGCTTCACTTGTGTAGCGCACAGAACCGCAAATCGGAAACTACCGATTGCCTTCCTACTCACCACCTGGTAGGGATGTCAACCGCAAATTGGAACAACCTCCAATTGCCTTCCTACTAACCACCGGTAGGGATGAATCACACTTTCAATGTTTAAACAATAATGAAAATGAAACAAATGTGAAGGAACTAAAACAAGAGATTGAGTTATGAGTGAAAATGAATTGGCCCTTGTATGAATGTTGATCAGCAACAAGGCTCCTCTTAGCTTCAACTCAATCTTCTTGATTCACCATTGATTGGATGAATGTTCTTCACGGAGTACTGTTCACGTGAACAGTACCTCTTCTTCAATTCTTCTCTCTTGATCTTTCTTTGAATTTCTTTGAATGAATGAAGGAGATGATGAAGCTACCTTGAAACTTGATTGCTTCTTTAGCTCCTAGGAGTTTGAATGCTTGAAAGATCACCTTGGATGAGTTTGAATGGATGTAGATGATTTCCCTTGAAGAACTTGAATCAAACCGGCTTCCTTGGATCACTTTGATAGCCTTGCTTTGATGTAATCTTCCTTGAGGTTTGCTGGCTTTGATTTGAGCTTGATTCCCCTTTGATTGGATGAAGAACACCTTCACGAACTACTGTTCACGTGAAGAGTAGCTCGTCTCCAAGCTCTCTTGTAACCTCCCTTGCAGCCACCCTAGATCTCACAAGAAGCCCCTTGAAGCATTAGGGTTTCTAACCCCTCATGTGTTAGTTTTATAACCCTTGAATGGTCCATAGATGCCCCCTAGACCAGATCCATAAATCATGGAAGATTAGGTAAGGTTTGATTAAACAAATCCATGGAAAGGGGCTAGCCACGAGGTTGATTTCGAAGTCAAACAAGGCTGCATCGGGGCTGGCGGTCGACCGGAATTCATGGGCCGGTCGACCGGAACCTGCTGCAGCCAGAACTTTTCGGCTCTGGCAAAACCGGTCGATCGGACGCCTGGGGGCGGTCGACCGAAACCTGTAACAACGTCATCATTTCGGTTCTGGGAAAACCGGTCGACCGGCCAAGGTGTATAGGTCAACAGAAATCTGTAAACGTTGACATTATGAGGCTCTGGCAAATCAGGTCGACCGGCCAAAGCGTGTAGGTGGACCGGAAAGACCTGTACCTGCAAAATTGAACTGTTAGCCCAAGGAAACATGTCCATAGGTCAAGATATTCATGTTCTCATCAATTTCATGTATTTTGGGATTGAAATCAATTTAGATTATGCTATGAGCATTTCTAAATTTTGTTCCGGGGGCTCCGCCCCCGGAAACCCCCGCAAGGGGCACTGCCCTCTCGACCCCCGCGACCTGACCGCGCAGGTTGATCCGCGTGCGAGGGCGCAACATTCAGCGTTCACATTCACCATTTCCACTTGATTCCTTGTCCATTCATTGGCGCACCTGTCATGAACAAAAACATCACGTATGTCAATCACATGAAGGTGAAAAACATCAATGACTAATAGTGTTTAGCCATTATCAAAACCAAGAATACATTAGAACTCATATGACCATAGAATGATGTCGAATGACCCAAGTGACCATATGAACTCAAGTGACCATAGGGGCACAACATGAGCCTGGAGATATGGTGTTTGTAAAAATATCTCCGATGAAAGGCGTTTTGAGATTTGGGAAGCGTGGAAAGCTCAGTCCCCGTTATATTGGTCCTTTTCCTACTCTGGAATGTGTGGGCCAAGTGGCTTATCGACTCCAGTTGCCGGCGGCGATGCAAGCAATCCATGATATATTTCATGTGTCCCAACTAAGGAAGTATGTTCCTGATGCATCTCACGTGCTCGATGATTCAGTTTGGCCTGAAGTGACTACAGATCTATCTACACCAGAGTATCCGATCAGAATTAAAGATCATCGTGAGCAACGACTGTGGAACAAGGTAATTCCTCTGGTTAAGGTTGTTTGGCAACGTCACTCGGGTAAGGAAGCCACATGGGAACGTGAGAATGAAATGCGTCAACAGTTTCCTTTCTTATTTGAATAAGGTAAATTCTTTCCGTTTCTCCTTATCCTTCCTTTTAAATTTCGAGATCGAAATTTCTATTAGGAGGGAGGGACTGTAAGACCCGTTCTTTAACAGATCTTTACCGGTTCTAATATAGAATTTATTCAATGAATTTAGGTGATTTTTAGGGAATTAATGGGCTTTTTCTAGTATTTAATCCAATTAGTTAAAGAATTTTAGAAATTAAATGGGCATAATTATAATTTTGCTTCTTTGAGGGTTTAAAGTGCAAAAAGAGGTTAAAAATAAAAAAAAACCATTATAACGAAAAAATTTTAACCCACCTGTGAGCGACGTCACGCGGTTTGAGAAACGAAAACGCGGAGCGCGCGGGCTCGTTTTGTTTGCTGCCACAGAAATAAGAGAAAAGAGAAGAGAGAAGGGGCCATCATGGGAGATTGCTCCGGCAGGGCGAGCGGGACAAATGCAATATAATAAAAATAAGAGGAGAGAGAAGGGGCCACCACGGGAGATCACTCCGGCGGGGCGAGCGGGACAAATGCAATATAGCAAGATATGGGGGATGGTAACGGTGCGGAAATTAAATAATAGAAATTGAAACAGCCATTGCGGGAAGTGACTCGCCGCGGCCTCGAGAGTATAGCAGATATAAAAGTAATCCAAGATATTCAAAAAGAAAGGACAGAATTCAAACGGCCATTGGGGAAGTGACTCGCCGCGGCCTCGAGAATATGAGCACATAAGAATATAACGAAATATAAAGAGAACGTAAAGAATGGGGATTTAAACGGCCATTAGGGAAGTGACTCGCCGCGGCCTTGAGAATATAGCAGATATAAGAGGCAGATATGAGAACAATGCAGAGTATAAGTAATAGAAATTTAAACGGCCATTGCGGGAGGTAACTCGCCGCGGCCTCGAGAATAGAACAGTATAAGAGACAGATATGAGAACAATGCATGATACAAGTAACAGAAATTTAAACGGCCATTGCGGGAAGTAACTCGCCGCAGCCTCGAGAATATAATGTGATCGCCAGGGGCCAGAAACCCCAAAATAAAGAAAGTGATCGCGCCTACCTCAAGAGCGGGAGATGGCGGGTTGCTTCTTCCTCCCCCTTCAGCCGGCCGATGGAGAGGGCTTTCCTTGGGTACCATTGCAAAACAACGACAAACAAGTGACGAGTGGATTAGAAAGATGAATGTGTAGTATTCAAATCCTTGCGATAAAAAGAACGAAATGATGGCAAGACACACACTTGGTTGGTGTTATCTTTTAAACCCCTCTCAGACACGAGTAGGAGGAAAATGCTTATGATGAATGGCGATTATGCCGACGTAGGAATAGAAAAAAGACTCCCTTATAAGGGGGATGGAGGATGCGATATGATGAATGCAAGATAACTATGAAATAAAAGGAGAGAGTGGCTTATTGGATGGCCAATAGTGAGATCTGGCGGAGCTTCGGTAGCGTAGGGACGACGTGGAAGCACGGTGGATGAGGACAGCCATCCTCCTGCGAGCGCGGGCACCCAGGAAGTCCGCAGAACCTCCTCCTGAAAGGAACCTAAGGGTTAGAAAAGGATCCGACAGCCTCGGGATTCCGGAAGCCTGTCGGACCTCTCAAAAACGCTCCTCTTCGGACTGAGGGGGGTCTGCTATTTATAGAGTCCCGGACGATGGAGGGTGTCACGCCCCGAGAGCGGAAGATACCCGGAGATGCGTGACGAGTTTATATCAATCATGTCAATCAAAGTAGTAGTGTATTCGACACAAAGACAGAGATGCGCAAAAGTAAAGATAACCCAATCCATTTATTTCTTCATAATAAATAGTCTATTACAAACCCAATACTCTATTCAAAAAAAAGAAAAGTACACATTTGACTCAAGAAATATATAAAAGGCTAGATGACACTTGGAAAAGCTCTAGCTCTTTCACTCTTGATTCTCCCCATCCGATTGACTTCCCTCATCGTCGGACTTACCTGAAAAGTAAGGGAAACACGGAGTGAGCGAACGCTCAGTAGGAAATTATATCTCAGGATCTAGCAAGGGGTTTAAGTAATTACATCTTTCATTAATGCACTATAGCTATGCATGCTCGCATAAAACGACAAGATAGAAAGAGAATATAACAATAAGGTAACAAGGAGAACTAGTCATGAACTTTCAAGAACTTATATCGAATGATATCAAGATATTCAAGCAAGTACTTTATCATGTTAAGATGAAATTTGGCTATCACGTTCAAACACCCAAGTAATTACCCTTTTTCGGGCCACGCAAGTCATGTAATATCAAGTCAAGTACAAGATTTGTGGAATGTTCAATCAAGCTAGTCATGCACTTCGGTATAATGCCAATACCGTGATCAATCAACTCCCATGGGCACAAGTACTTTCGGGTGCTCCTCCCAGGACCAGATCGGGCCCTATATGCGCAGGCATTAGTCATGTATTTTTAACATCCACATTTTTGTGTATAGCTATCATGGAATTTCAATAAGCAAGCTTGTAGTCATGTAAGACAACTTTGAGAGATTAGAGTCCAAAAATATGACTTTTGACACCAATAGGCGATAATAACGGTACAATCGCACTTTCAATAAAAACTAGGTGGAATTGGTTCCCTTAACTCGGGTACCATGATAAGTAAGTAGAGACACTCTTTTATATAGAGTTGAGGTCCATATGAATAGCACCTCAATGGCAAGACGTCCTCATTCTTCATATAGAATTGAGGTTCACAAGAACATCAAGTTTAATATAGAATTGGGGTCTACAAGAACAGCATAACAACTGCATATTCTTCCCCGTTCATTAAGATAATTCTCATATCATACCCATGGCATGACATGAGCGCCGGTATCACCACGTTTCTATAGAGGGACATGGCAAAGATTGTATAATGGGTTTTTAGGGTACAACCAGCTCAGTCGGCCATGAGGGAATCCAAGGCGGCGAGGAGTCTTACGGAGGTCTCTATGACTAACTCGCTAGTCCAAAGGAACGGAATGTCCAATGGAGAGCTTGTATGTCAATGAGAATTGAGTGTGTAAT
This sequence comes from Amorphophallus konjac, assembly GCA_022559845.1. NCBI lineage: Eukaryota > Viridiplantae > Streptophyta > Magnoliopsida > Alismatales > Araceae > Amorphophallus > Amorphophallus konjac. Next base: position 240,405,516 of record CM040117.1, on the reverse strand, counting down.
GCGATAAATCATCGTAGAAAACATGGGACTATACTCACGGAGTGGAGTAATAGTGCCAATATATATGTATGTATGTATAATGAAACCCTCGGATAACAGTAATCAGGAAAAAAAATCAGTAGTGCAGAAAATAGCAACTTTGGTAAAGTCGTTTTTCAGAAAATTAACGCCTTAATTAGGGGCGTTTATATTAAATTTGACGACATGTGTAGAAGTCGTCCTTTCAATATTTCTAATTTTACAGAATATTAAAAATCTGGAAATTTTCATAAAACGCGCCCTGGACAGGGGCGTTAGTTTACAGAAAGTGCCCTGATATGGGGCGTCAGTTCAATAAAAGATGACCTGGACAAGGTCGTTAATTCACAATTTTTACAATTTTGAGATGATGAAATTTCAGGAAAACATGATATAGGGTCAGGATTAGAAAAATAGCAGGATTACAAGAGATTGATCATGCATTAATCTAGAATCATGTTTGAATTGATATATAATTTTTAAACATGGTATTTAGTAATTAAAAGAAATTGACGTCCGTGTGCAGGGCGTCAAATATGAAATCGACGACCTAGTCAGGGTCGTTTCTTGTAATTTAGCGCCCTTGATAGGGGCGTTTCTTTCAAAAACTCTTTAGAAACTAATCAAAACGCATGAAATCTATATGCATGTATTAACGGATGATGTTATAATTATTAATATGCTAGTTGGGCTACAATCCCTGAGAAAACCTACCTCTATGAAGATTTTGAACGGATGCAGATTCTGGGAAGAAAAGAATGATACTCTGTTTTATAAATAGAGTATTCTGAAGCTTTGAATTCAATATCAGTAGCAAGGCAGAGGAGGCACGAACAGACACAGTCGTTTGTTGATGAAGAACCCACGTTCTTCAATAGATTAAGAGCTCCTCGACCTGTAAGTGGAAGAAGATGAAGAAGATTCATTCCTCATACTATCCTATCGGAAGAGAAGGAAAACCAAAGGAAGAACCCACCTGTTCTTCACGGACGGCAGTCAGATTCCCTATAAACAAAAGAGGATGAAGAATCAATTCATGTTCTTCACATAATAGTAAACAGAGAAAGAAATAAGGAAGAACTGTTAGTTCTTTACCTACCGTAGCAGAGACGATCGACCAAATAGCTTTCTAGGGTTCGATCCATCAAGGTATTTATAGGATTTTGGAAATCCTACTAAGGTTAGTGTTCGATTGGAAGTAACACTTCCATGATAGAGTCATTACTACATTCGAACTCTTTCTCATAGTTATCAACTTACCCTAGATAAGTTCCTGGTTCGAACGAAACTGGAATGGAATTAACGCCTTATTCTAGGGCGTCGAATTTTAAATTGACGCCTTGACGTGCGTCGTTTCTTGTTGAAACACGTCCATGTAAAGGGCGTTGCTCTTTTTATTGTCTTTTTATGCCTTTTATTTATTTTGGCCGTCTGAAATTTGACGCCGTGAAACGTGGGCGTCCTTTCTTAAAAACGCGCCTTAGATGAGGGCGTAGCGCCTTGCTCCAAGGCGTTAATTTCATCAGGGCTTTGTTCTTCTTGTTTCAACCTTTTTCATTTGTTCACTTAATCTTTTAGTTTATTTCAATTTATCTAAATTTATTTCTTCTAATTTTATATGGGTTGCTACACCCTCCCCCACTTAAAAGAATTTGGTCCCCAAATTCATAGCATATATTTACATATGGAGAGTGTAGAGTTCATACCTTCTAAAATAATTCTGGAAATCGCTTCCTCATAGATTCCTCGGTCTCCCATGTAGCTTCATGTTCTGAATTCTTATTCCATTGTACTTTTAGCATGGGAATAACCTTATTCCTTAGGGTTCGTACTTCTCGATCTAGTATTCTTATGGGCTTCTGCTCATATGTGAGATCTTTCCGGATTACTAGATTTCCATGCTCAATAATATGTGATGGATCATGCACATACTTCTTCAACATAGATATGTGGAACACATCATGTACTTCGGACAGTTGAGGTGGCAATGCGATGCGATAAGCAACCTCGCCAACTCTTTCTAGTATCTCAAAAGGTCCGATAAATCTTGGTGTAAGCTTGCCCTTAACACCAAATCTTCGTATTCCACGTCCAGGCGATATCTTGAGAAATACATGATCTCCAACTTGGAATTCAAGATCTCTTCTTCTTGTGTCGGCATAAGCCTTTTGTCTAGACTGAGCAACTTGTAGTCTTTCTCTGATCAATTGTATCTTCTCGGTAGTGTCCCTTACCATGTCTGGACCTAATAGTTGTTTCTCTCCAACTTCGTCCCAGCATAAGGGTGATCGACAACTCCTTCCGTATAAGGCTTCAAAAGGTGCCATTTGTATACTTGCCTGGTAGCTATTATTGTATGCAAATTCGACCAGAGGCAAGTGATCATGCCAGTTTCCACCAAAATCAGTAATGCATGCTCTTAGCATATCTTCGACTACTTGATTGGTTCTCTCGGTCTGACCATCCGTTTGAGGATGAAAGCTGTACTAAAGTTAAGTCTCGTCCCCAACGAATGTTGTAGTCCCTTCCAAAAATGAGAAGTAAAACGGGGATCTCTGTCAGACACGATTGAAACAGGAATACCATGTAATCTGACTATTTCCTTGATGTATAATGCAGCTAAGACATCAACTGACCATCGACTCTTGATTGGCAAGAAATGCGTTGATTTAGTCAATCGGTCAATGATAACCCATATTCCATCATGTCCTCTTTTTGATTTAGATAAACCCATGATGAAATCCATACCAATATCCTCCCACTTCCATTTAGGGATATCTAGAGGATGTAGTTTTCCAGCAGGCTTTTGGTGTTCCGCCTTGACTTGTTGGCATGTGAGACAGCGTGATACGTAGTCCGCTATTTCTCTTTTCATGTTGGGCCACCAAAAATTTCTTTTTACATCTTGGTACATTTTGGTAGATCCAGGATGAATCGTATACCTTGACCTATGAGCTTCATCTAAGATCTTCTTCTTCAATTCTGGGCAGTCCGGTATACAAGTTCTATTCTTGAATATTAATCTTCCATCAGAAGTTAATTGGAAATCCGATTGTCCTTCTAATCTGCCCTTGATCTCTACTAACATTGGGTCATTATCTTGAAGTGCTTGTATTTCAGTTAATAGGTCTGACTGTATACTTATATGAGATAATGTGACACATCTAGGTTCCGTGTCCATGCTTATATTGAGTTCAGAGAATTGCTCCAGCAATTTCCATTCTTGAATCATACAATTGGCTAACAGTGCTCTCGGCTTTCGACTAAGGGCATCTGCTACATGATTACCCTTTCCGGGATGATATTGTATATTGAAGTCGAAGTCCTTGAGATATTCCAGCCATCGTCTTTGCCTCATATTTAGTTCCTTCTGTGAGAAAAGATATTTGAGACTCTTGTGATCGGAGTATACAGTAAACTGTACTCCATAAAGATAATGTCTCCATATTTTGAGTGCAAATACTACCGCGGCCAATTCTAAGTCATGGACGGGGTAGTTCTCTTCATGCTTCTTTAATTGACGAGAAGAGTAGGCTATAACCTTCCCTTGTTGCATTAGAACACATCCGAGGCCAATGCCAGAAGCATCAGTGTATACCTCGAACTTTTCTCCTTCAATTGGCAATGCTAAGATAGGAGCTGTAGTAAGATGATCCTTGAGAGTTTGGAAGCTTCTTTCACATTCCTCACTCCATTCATAACGGATCTCCTTGCGAGTTAACCTCGTAAGTGGCACGGCGATTTTAGAGAAATCCTTGATGAATCGCCTGTAATAGCCGGCAAGACCTAAGAAACTTCGGATCTCGCTAGCATTGGTCGGTCTTTCCCAGTTCCTTACAGCTTCAACCTTTGATGGGTCTACAGACAAGCCATCCTTTGATATAACATGTCCGAGAAAAGTCACTTCTTCAAGCCAGAATTCACACTTGCTAAGTTTTGCATATAATTGGTTTGTCCTCAATATTTGTAATGCAATCCTCAAATGTTCCTCATGATCTTCCTTGGTCTTGGAATAAATCAATATATCATCAATAAAGACCACCACGAATTGATCCAAATAAGGCCTGAATATACTATTCATTAACTGCATAAAGGCAGCAGGGGCATTCGTTAGTCCGAAAGGCATAACAACAAATTCATAATGGCCATACCTGCTTCTGAATGCGGTTTTATGAATATCCTCGTCCTTGATTCTTAGTTGGTGATATCCTGACCTAAGATCAATTTTGGAAAAGTACATGGATCCTGAAATTTGATCAAACAATTCATCGATTCTCGGCAGTGGATACTTGTTCTTGATAGTGAGATGATTCAACTGTCGATAGTCGATGCATAACCTCATGGATCCGTCTTTCTTCTTTACAAATAATACAGGCGCTCCCCACGGGGAAGTACTTGGTCTAATGAATCCTTTCTTAATGAGTTCCATCAATTGCTCTTTTAACTCCTTGAGTTCAGCAGGTGACATCCTATAAGGTGCCTTTGAAATCGGACCAGCACCAGGGACTAAGTCAATGGTGAAGGCCACTTCTCTTTGCGGGGGTAATCCCGGCAAATCTTCGGAAACACGTCCGAAATTCCTGCACCACTGGAATGTCTTCTAGCTTAGCTTCCTTAGCTTCTTTAACTGTGACAAAGGCAAGGAAAGATGCACATCCTTTCCTGATGAGCTTGCTAGCTCGGAGAGCTGAAATAAGAGGGGATCTGCTCCGACCCTTGGGGCTAGTAAAGATTAGTTCTGGAAATTCCTTGAATGTAACCTTGCTATTGCGGCAATCAACCGTTGCCTGATACTTGGATAACCAATCTGCTCCTAGTATAACATCATACTCTTTCAGATCTAAACATATGAGATCAATAGGGAGATTTCTACCCTGAACCAATACTTCGCAGTTTTGGTAATGATGTGTAATATCAGTCTCATCACCCAGAGGAGTAGACAAAACTAACTTCATCCATTCCGGTTCTAGGGGTAATGGGTCAGCAAACTTCTTAGAAATAATAGAATGCGATGCACCAGTATCAATTAAGACATATGCATTCTTGGAACAAACTTTCAATGTACCTTCCACTAAGCCGCCTTCTTCTTCTTGCTCGGTCTCCTTGATTGCATGAAGAAGAGCATTCTTGGTTACTGGGCGCTTTCCGTCATCGGCTTGGTTATTTAGTAGTGGGCAATCGGGAATCCGATGCTCACGACTCCCACAACGGAGACATGCTCCAAGTTTCCTCCAGCATTCTTCTGCTCTATGACCCACTTTATCACAATGTTTGCACAGTGTATTTGAAGAGGTAGTGGTGATAGAGAAGGGCTTGGTCTTCTTGAACTTTTGCTCTTGTGAGGAAATACCTCCATTGCTAGGCCTCTTCTTGAAGTTGGGTTTAAAGGAACCCGAACCTGTAACTTGTTCCTTCTTATCCTTACCACGAATCCTATCAGACAGTTCCGTGGCATCTTCTAATAGTTGAGCTCGGCGTACTATCTCCGAGTAGACTTGAATGTCCATCGGCGCCAGTTGGGTAATAGCTTGGGGCCTGAGCCCATTAAGAAACCTCCTAGCTTTCATTTTCTCGGTGCTAACTAGATGCTTAGCATACCGAGACAATCTAGAGAATTGGGCCTCATACTCGGCCACTGACAAAGATCGTTGCTTTAATGCAGCAAATTCTGCAGCCTTCTTTTCCTGAACTCGGTCCGAGAAATATTTTGCGTTGAAGTGTTCAACGAATTCCTCCCACGTAACCTGATCTTGATTTATAGTAGCCTCTATTGATTCCCACCAGCATCTAGCATCCCTTTCTAACTGAAAAGTAGCTAATAAGACCTTATCTTGATCCGTGCATTGCATAACACGGAATATTCGTTCTGTTTCCCTAATCCAGTGTTCAGCGTCATCTGGATCAGTAGAACCCGTGAACTTGGGCGGGTTCATGTTCTTGAAAGTCTGGTGGAGACTTCCTGCTCGTTGTCCACCTCCTTGTGCTACTTGTTGCAGTACTTGAGTCATGCCTTGAAGTGTACGCTGCATGTTGCGCCATTGAGCACGTTCGGCAGCCATTATCCTACAATTACATAACTATATTAATACGTGATTTGTATTTAAAGACTAGTATTTCTATGTTAATTTTAACCCTTGGTTCTACCCAATCTCACTGGTTAAAGGTTTAAAACTTATCCTTGGACTTGGGTTTCCTAGGAATTGAATACCCTAGGCTCTGATACCACAAAAACTGTCACGCCCCGAGAGCGGAAGATACCCGGAGATGCGTGACGAGTTTATATCAATCATGTCAATCAGAGTAGTAGTGTATTCGACACAAAGACAGAGATGCGCAAAAGTAAAGATAACCCAATCCATTTATTTCTTCATAATAAATAGTCTATTACAAACCCAATACTCTATTCAAAAAAAAGAAAAGTACACATTTGACTCAAGAAATATATAAAAGGCTAGATGACACTTGGAAAAGCTCTAGCTCTTTCACTCTTGATTCTCCCCATCCGATTGACTTCCCTCATCGTCAGACTTACCTGAAAAGTAAGGGAAACACGGAGTGAGCGAACGCTCAGTAGGAAATTATATCTCAGGATCTAGCAAGGGGTTTAAGTAATTACATCTTTCATGAATGCACTATAGCTATGCATGCTCGCATAAAACGACAAGATAGAAAGAGAATATAACAATAAGGTAACAAGGAGAACTAGTCATGAACTTTCAAGAACTTATATCGAATGATATCAAGATATTCAAGCAAGTACTTTATCATGTCAAGATGAAATTTGGCTATCACGTTCAAACACCCAAGTAATTACCCTTTTTCGGACCACGCAAGTCATGTACTATCAAGTCAAGTACAAGATTTGTGGAATGTTCAATCAAGCTAGTCATGCACTTCGGTATAATGCCAATACCATGATCAATCAACTCCCATGGGCACAAGTACTTTCGGGTGCTCCTCCCAGGACCAGATCAGGCCCTATATGCGCAGGCATTAGTCATGTATTTTTAACATCCACATTTTTGTGTATAGCCATCATGGAATTTCAATAAGCAAGCTTGTAGTCATGTAAGACAACTTTGAGAGATTAGAGTCCAAAAATATGACTTTTGACACCAATAGGCGATAATAACGGTACAATCGCACTTTCGATAAAAACTAGGTGGAATTGGTTCCCTTAACTCGGGTACCATGATAAGTAAGTAAAGACACTCTTTTATATAGAGTTGAGGTCCATATGAATAGCACCTCAATGGCAAGACGTCCTCATTCTTCATATAGAATTGAGGTTCACAAGAACATCAAGTTTAATATAGAATTGGGGTCTACAAGAACAGCATAACAACGGCATATTCTTCCCCGTTCATTAAGATAATTCTCATATCATACCCATGGCATGACATGAGGGCCGGTATCACCATGTTTCTATAGAGGGACATGGCAAAGATTGTATAATGGGTTTTTAGGGTACAACCAGCTCAGTCGGCCTTGAGGGAATCCAAGGCGGCGAGGAGTCTTACAGAGGTCTCTATGACTAACTCCCTACTCCAAAGGAACGGAATGTCCAATGGAGAGCTTGTATGTCAATGAGAATTGAGTGTGTAATGCGATAAATCATCGTAGAAAACTTGGGACTATACTCACGGAGTGGAGTAATAGTGCCAATATATGTGTATGTATGTATAATGAAACCCTCGGATAACAGTAATCAGGAAAAAAAATCAGTAGTGCAGAAAATAGCGACTTTGGTAAAGTCATTTTTCAGGAAATTAACGCCTTAATCAGGGGCGTTTATATTAAATTTGACGACATGTGTAGAAGTCGTCCTTTCAATATTTCTAATTTTACAGAATATTAAAAATCTGGAAATTTTCATAAAACGCGCCCTGGACAGGGGCGTTAGTTTACAGAAAGTGCCCTGATATGGGGCGTCAGTTCAATAAAAGACGACCTGGACAAGGTCGTTAATTCACAATTTTTACAATTTCGAGACGATGAAATTTCAGGAAAACATGATATAGGGTCAGGATTAGAAAAATAGCAGGATTACAAGAGATTGATCATGCATTAATCTAGAATCATGTTTGAATTGATATATAATTTTTAAACATGGTATTTAGTAATTAAAAGAAATTGACGTCCGTGTTCAGGGCGTCAAATATGAAATCGACCACCTAGTCAAGGTCGTTTCTTGTAATTTAGCGCCCTTGATAGGGGCGTTTCTTTCAAAAACTCTGTAGAAACTAATCAAAACGCATGAAATCTATATGCATGTATTAACGGATGATGTTATAATTATTAATATGCTAGTTGGGCTACAATCCTTGAGAAAACCTATCTCCATGAAGATTTTGAACGGATGCAGGTTCTGGGAAGAAAAGAACGATACTCTGTTTTATAAACAGAGTATTCTGAAGCTTTGAATTCAATATCAGTAGCAAGGCAGAGGAGGCACGAATAGACACAGTCGTTTGTTGATGAAAAACCCACGTTCTTCAGTAGATTAAGAGCTCCTCGACCTGTAAGTGGAAGAAGATGAAGAAGATTTATTCTTCATACTATCCTATCGGAAGAGAAGGAAAACCAAAGGAAGAACCCACCTGTTCTTCACGGACGGCAGTCAGATTCCCTATAAACAAAAGAGGATGAAGAATCAATTCATGTTCTTCACATAATAGTAAACAGAGAAAGAAATAAGGAAGAACTGTTAGTTCTTTACCTACCGTAGCAGAGACGATCGACCAAATAGCTTTCTAGGGTTCGATCCATCAAGGTATTTATAGGATTTTGGAAATCCTACTAAGGTTAGTGTTCGATTGGAAGTAACACTTCCATGATAGAGTCATTACTACATTCGAACTCTTTCTCATAGTTATCAACTTACCCTGGATAAGTTCCTGGTTCGAACGAAACTGGAATGGAATTAACGCCATATTCTAGGGCGTCGAATTTTAAATTGACGCCTTGACGTGTGTCGTTTCTTGTTGAAACGCGTCCATGTAAAGGGCGTTACTCTTTTTATTGTCTTTTTATGCCTTTTATTTATTTTGGCCATCTGAAATTTGACGCCGTGAAATGTGGGCGTCCTTTCTTAAAAACGCGCCTTAGATGAGGGCGTAGCGCCTTGCTCCAAGGCGTTAATTTCATCAGGGCTTTGTTCTTCTTGTTTCAACCTTTTTCATTTGTTCACTTAATCTTTTAGTTTATTTCAATTTATCTAAATTTATTTCTTCTAATTTTATATGGGTTGCTACATAGGGGTCTAGGGGCCTGGACGCCTCCTTTTGGGGGTGTCTAGGACCCAGGACGCCTTCATCAAGGCCTTAGAAAATTTTTATTAATTTTTATTTTTTTATTTTGTATATTTTAATGGAGGCGTCTTGTAACGACCCGAGAATCCGATTACCGGGAAGGCCCGATAACCCGAGACTCGCAGCGCCACCCACGAGTCCGAAGACTCGGAAGGGTTAAAAGGATGGTGTGGAAACTACATAGTTATCACAAGTAATTGCAGAAATTAAACAGTTATGATATTAATCAGGAAATAAGATAACAATTTAAATGGTCCACAAAATAAAATAACCACGACAACAGTCCACGACTAGTACAGTGACAAGAAGGAAAAGTACAGCTACACGGGGCATCCCCCGGCTCAGACCTCTGGCACTACCTCTGGGCACCCGCACCACGCTGCGCTCCTGACGCGCTCCCCGAAGGTGGCGTCTCACCTGAAACACGGTGAAAACACGCAGGGAATGAGTCTCGGAATAAGACTCAGTAGGGATCACTCGAACCCTACCTCGCAAAGCGAGAAACCACTACTCTAGCGGTAGGAGAGTACCTCGGAAAGGAAAGCCATGTACTCTGCAAAGCAAGACTCTACGGCAAGCAAACCGACACACGTGCTACGAAGAGAAGACCGAAGCTCAACGGTCACCGACAAACCCGAAGGTCGGAAATACACGACTGACAGTCTGACACTCCGTACTCGACAGGAGTACCACCCACTAGAAGCACAGCCGGTAGCGTCCCCTGACGTCTTACACCGCACCGCAGGTGAACCGCCTGACGTGGTAGGTCCTACCCGAGGCGCAAACACCGAAAAGTAACTCACAACAAGTGACTAGCTGGGGTC